>SJXQ01003287.1:2491-42022 GCA_006408695.1 Aepyceros melampus | reverse complement strand
TTTTTTTTTTTTTTTTTTTCAGTATTTCCGTACAAATGTGAAATTATTTGTTCTAGCTCTGTGAAAAATATCTCTGGTAGCTTGATAGGGATTTCATTGAATCTATAGATTGCTTTGGGTAGTTTACTCATTTTCACTATATTGATTCTTTCGATCTATGAACACGGTATATTTCTCCATCTATTAGTGTCCTCTTTGATTTCTTTCACCAGTGTTTTATAGTTTTCTATATATAGGTCTTTAATTTCTTTAGCTAGATATATTCCTAAGTATTTTATTCTTTTTGTTACAATAGTGAATGGAATTGTTTCCTTAATTTCTGTTTCTATTTTCTCATTATTAGTGTATAGGAATGCAAGGGATTTCTGTGTATTGATTTTATATCTTGCAACTTTAGTGTATTCATTGATTAGCTCTAGTAATTTTCTGGTGGAGTCTTTAGGGTTTTCAAATGTAGAGGATCATGTCATCTGCACACAGTGAGAGTTTTACTTCTTCTTTTCCAATCTGGATTCCTTTTATTTCTTTTTAGTTGGCAATTTGATCTCTGGTTCCCCTGCCTTTTCTAAAACCAGCTTGAACATCAGGAAGTTCACGGTTCATGTATTGCTGAAGCCTAGCTTGGGAAACAAAAGTTCCAACACAGTATAGAATGCAGATACTGTTTTTTTTTTTTTTCTTGTCAATTAGAATAATGTTGGCTGCAAAGCTCTTTGTAATTCCTAGTATAATGCACAAGTACATGAAGTCTAGAGAAATGATGGAAATTGAAACAAAAGGGCCAAACTCCATCCCTGAACAAACATTCTGATTCTGATGATTTTCAGATTAAAGAGGAAAGGAGGCATAGCCCTTGAATTCATGAGCTGTTGAACCAGTCTGCCTGAATCTGAAACTTAGCTCTGCCATCAACTAGCTCTATGACCTTGAGCAGATTTACTTCACCCCTCTGCACCTCAGTTACATCATTTATAAAATGGAAATAATAAGAATATCTACATCCTAAATTACATGAGTTCATACATGTAACCACTTAAAACAATGTATGGCATGTAGAGAGTTCTCTTATTACTAAGCATCACTGAGATAGTTGTTTGGTTTTTAGCTAAACTTTAAAAAAATGATAATTTTTCCTACTATGGCTACTATTGGAAAATGTCCTTCATTTTATGTTTTGCTAGTGGTGGTCTGGATCATATATGTTTTGAATAGGGATTATTTTTAAAAATTTAAGTTTAAGTTTGGTTAGTTGACCTGTAAGATATCTTCAAACTCTGAGATGCAATACTTTTTTGAAATGTGTGTATATCAAAACATCATGTGTGCCCCAAGAGTAATTAACCTGTTATTAAAAATAATAACAATAATCAATAAAAATGCCAACTCTAAAAATAGATTCATAAACTACCTAGAATTATCAGATAATTTAGCAATTACAGTAAGACAGAGCTTGTTTTATTATAATGCAAATCAACATGAAGTTTAAAAGGATAGATATATTTCATTATGTACAAAAAAGCTAACTGTTGAATTAAAACTGGAAACTTGTAAATTGTTGGTCCTTTGAAGAACTGGACGTTCCATAATTAAAGGAAAAAGATAACAATAAAAAAGTAAAATAAAAAACTAAAATGCATTAATTTTGGCATAAAACTATAAAAGTATTTCATTCCATAAAACATTTAATTAAGAAAATATTTATTAGAAATATACTATATTCAAATTACTCAGAATAAGACACAGTTTCCCCTACAGTTTCTCCCATCAGGAGGCTTCCATAACCCTCTTATCCTTATTCATCTGAGGGCAGACAGAATGAAAACCATAATCAGAAAACTAACCAAACTGATCACATGGACCACTGCCTTGTCTAACTCAATGAAACTATGAACCATGCCATGTAAGACCACCCAAGATGGATGGATCATGGTGGAGAGTTTTGACAAAATGTGGTCCACTGCAAAAGGGAATGGCCAACCACTTCAGTACTCTTGTCTTGAGAACCCATGAACAGTGTGAAAAGGCAAAAAGATATGATACTGAAAGACGAAATCCCCAGGTCATTAAGTGCCCAATATGCTACTGGAGAAGAGTGGAGAAATAAATCCAGAAAGAATTAAGAGATGGAGCCAAAGTGAAAACAACACCTAGTTGTGGATGGACTTGTGATGTAAGTAAAGTATGATGTTGTAAAGAACAATATTACATAGGAACCTGGAATGTCAGGTTCATGAATCAAGGCAAATTGGAAGGGGTCAAACAGGAGATGGCAAGAGTGAACGTCGACATTCTAGGAATCAGCGAACTAAAATGGACTGGAATGGGTGAATTTACCTCAGATGACCATTATATCTACTACTGTGGGCAAGAATCCCTTAGGAGAAATGGAGTAATCCTCATAGTCAAGAAAAGAGTCTGAAATGCACTACTTGGGTGCAGTCTCCAAAAGGACAGAATGATCTCTGTTTGTTGCCAAGGTGAACCATTCAAAATCACAGTAATCCCAGTCTGTGCCACACCACTAATGCCAAAGAAGCTGAAGTTGAACGGTTCTATGATGACCTACAAGGCCTTCAGAATTAACACCAAAAAAAGATGTCCTTTTCATCATAGGGACTGGAATGCAAAAGTAGGAAGTCAAGAGATACCTGGAGTAACAGACAAGTTTGGCCTTGCAGCACAAAATGAAGCAGGGCAAAGGCTAACAGAGTTTTGCCAAGAGAATGCACTGGTCATAGCAAACGCCCTCTTCCAACAACACAAGAAATGACTCTACACATGGACATCACCAGATAGTCAATAGTAGAATCAGACTGATTATATTCTTTGCAGCCAAAGATGGAAAAGTTCTATACAGGCAGCAAAACAAGACCAGGAGATGACTGTGGCTCAGATCATGAACTCCTTATTGCAAAATTCAGACCTAAATTGAAGAAAGTAGGGAAAACCACTAGACCATTCAGGTATGACCTAAATAAAAACACTTACAATTATACAGTGGAAGTGACAAATATATTCTAGGGATTATATCTCATAGAGAGAGTGACTGAAGAACTATGGATGGAGGTTCATGACACTGTATAGAAGGCAGTGATCAAGAGCGTCCCCAAGAAATAGAAATGTGAAAAGGCAATATGGTTGTCTGAGGAGGCCTCACAATAGTTAAGAAAAGAAGAGAAATGAAAGTCAAAGGAAAAAAAAGAAACATTTACCCATCTTAATACAGAGTTTGAAAGAATAGCAAGGAGAGATAAGAAAGCCTTCCTCAGTGATCAATACAAAGAAATAGAGGAAAACAATAGAATGGGAAAGACTAGAGCTCTCTTCAAGAAAATTAGAGATACAAAGGGAAATTTTCATGCAAAGATGGGCACAATAAAGGACAGAAATGGTAAAGGCCTAATGGAAGCAGAAGATATTAAGAGTTGGCAAGAATACACAGAAGGACTATACAAAAAAGATCTTCAGAGCCAGTCCTAAGATGGTGGAGGAATAGGACGGGGAGATCACTTTCTCCCCCACAAATTCATCAGAGGAACATTTGAACGCTGAGTAAATTCCACAAAACAACTTCTGAATGCTGGCAGAGGACATCAGCACCCAGAAAAGCAGCCCATTGTCTTCAAAAGGTGGTAGGAAAAAATATAAAAGAGAAAAAGTGAGAAAAAAAGAGGTAGGGGTGGAGCTCTGTTCCAGGAAGGGAGTCTTAAAGAAGAGAGAAATTCCAAGTAGTTACCCTCCAATTAAAATAAATAAATTTATATTAAAAAAATAAAAGGAAAAAAAGAAAAGAGAAGTTTGGAGTCTTTAGAGTTTTCTATGTAGAGGACCATGTCATCTGCAAACAGTGAGAATTTTACTTCTTTTTTTCCAATCTGGATTCCTTTTATTTCTTATTCTGCTCTGACTGCTGTGGCCAAAACTTCTAAAACTATGTTGAATAGTAGTGGTGATAGTGGGCACCCTTGTCTTGTTCCTGACTTTAGGGGAAATGCTTTCAATTTTTCAACATTGAGGATAACGTTTGCTGTGGGTTTGTCATATATAGCTTTTATTATGTTGAGGTATGTTCCTTCTATTCCTGTTTTCTGGAGAGTTTTTTTTTTTTTATCATAAATGGATGTTCAATTTGGTCAGAGGCTTTCTCTGCATCTATTGAGATAATCATATGGCTTTTATTTTTTCAATTTGTTAATGCGATGTATTACATTGTTTGATTTGAGGATATTGAAGAATCCTTGCATCCCTGGGATAAAGCCCACTTGGTCATGGTGTATGATCTTTTTAATGTGTTGTTGGATTCTGATTGCTAGAATTTTGTTAAGGATTTTTGCATCTATGTTCATCAGTGATATTGGCCTGTAGTTTTCTTTTCTGGTGGCATCTTTGTCAGGTTTTGATATTAGGGTGATGGTGGCCTCATAGAATGAGTTTGGAAATTTACCTTCCTCTGCAATTTTTTGGAAGAGTTGAGTAGGATAGCTGTTAGCTCTTCACTAAATTTTTGGTAGAATTCAGCTGTGAAGCCATCCACTCCCGGGCTTTTGTTTGCTGGAAGATTTCTGATTACAGTTTCAATTTCTGTGCTTGTGATGGGTCTGTTAAGATTTTCTATTTCTCCTGGTTCAGTTTTGGAAAGTTGTACTTTTCTAAGAATTTGTCCATTTTCTCCAAGTTGTACATTTTATTGACATACAATTGCTGATAATAGTCTCTTATGATCCTTTGTATTTCTGTGTTGTCTGTTGTGATCTCTCCATTTTCATTTCTAATTTTATTGATTTGATTTTCCTCCCTTTGTTTCTTGATGAGTCTAGCTAATGGTTTGTCAATTTTATTTATCCTTTCAAAGAACCAACTTTTGGCTTTGTTGATTTTTGCTATGGTCTCTTTTGTTTCTTTTACATTTATTTCTGCCTTAATTTTTAAGATTTCTTTCCTTTACTAACCCTGGGGTTCTTCATTTCTTCCCCTTCTAGTTGCTTTAGGTGTAGAGTTAGATTATTTATTTTACTTTTTCCAGAAAGTTTCTAGAACTAATCAATGAATATAGTAAAGTTGCAAGATATAAAATCAACATACATAAATCCCTTGCATTCCTATTCACTAATAATGATAAAATAGAAAGAAAAAATTAAGGAAACAATGTCATTCACCATTGCAACAAAAAGAATAAAATACTTAGGAATATATCTACCTAAAGAAACTAAAGACCTATATATAGAAAACTATAAAACACTGGTGAAAGAAATCAAAGAGGACACTAATAGATGGAGAAATATACCTTGTTCGTGGATAGGAAGAATCCATATAGTGAAAATGAGTATACTCCCTAAAGCAATCTATAGATTCAATGCAATCCCTATCAAGTTGACAATGGTAATTTTCACAGAGCTAGAACAAATAATTTCACAATTTGTATGGAAATAAAACAAAAAACAAAACTCAAATAGCCAAGGCAATCTTGAGACAGAATTATGGAACTGGTGGAATCAACCTGCCTGACTTCAGGCTCTACTACAAAACCACAGTCATCAAGACAGTATGGTACTGGCACAAAGACAGAAATATAGATCAATAGAACAAAATAGAAAGCCCAGAGATTAATCCACATACCTATGGACACCTTATCTTTGACAAAGAGCCAAGAATATACAATGGATTAATGACAATCTGTTTAACAAGTGGTACTGGGAAAACTGGCCAACCACTTGTAAAAGAATGAAACTATAGAACACTTTCTAACACCATACACAAAAATAAACTCAAAATGGATTAAAGATCTAAATGTAAGACCAGAAACTATAAAGCTCCTAGAGGAGAACATAGTCAAAAAATTATCCGACATAAATCACAGCAGGATCCTCTATGACCCACCTCCCAGAATATTGGAAATAAAAGCAAAAATAATCAAATGGGACCTAATCAAAACTAAAAGCTTCTGCACAACAAAGAAAAATATAAGCAAGCTGAAAAGACAGCCTTCAGAATGGGAGAAAATAATAGCAAATGAAGTAACTGACAAAGAATTAATCTCAAAAATATATAAGCAACTCCTGCAGCTCAATTCCAGAAACATAAACGACCCAATCCAAAAATGGGCCAAAGAACTAAACAGACATTTCTCCAAAGAAGACATGGAGATGGCTAAAAAACACATGAAAAGATTATCAACATCACTCTCATTATCAGAGAAATGGAAATCAAAACCACAATGAGGTACCATTTCACGCCAGTCAGAATGGCTGCAATCCAAAAGTCTATAAGCAATAAATATTTGAGAGGGTGTGGAGAAAAGGGAACCCTGTTACTCTGTTGCACTGTTGGTGGGAATGCAAACTAGTACAGCCACTATGGAGAACAGTGTGGAGATTCCTTAAAAAACTGGAAATAAAACTGCCTTATGACCCAGCAATCCGAGTGCTGGACATACATGCCAAGGAAACCAGAATTAAAAGAGACATGTATACCCCAGTGTTCATTGCAGCACTGTTTATAATAGCCAGGACATGGAAGCAACCTAGATGTCCATCAGCAGATGAATGGATAAGAAAGCTGTGGTACATATACACAATGGAGTATTACTCAGCCATTAAAAAGAATACATTGGAATCAGTTCTAATGAGGTGGATGAAACTGGAGCCTATTATACAGAGTGAAGTAGCCAGAAAGAAAAGACCAGCACAGTATACTAATGCATATATATGGAATTTAGAAAGATGATAACAATAACCCTATATGCGAGACAGCAAAAGGGACACAGATGTATAGAACAGTCTTTTGGACTCTGAGGGAGAGAGAGGGGGTGGGATGATTTGGGAGAATGACATTGAAACATGTATAATATCATATATAAAATGAATCATCAGTCCAGGTTTGATGCAGGATATAGGATGATTGGGGCTGGTGCACTGGGATGACCCAGAGGGATGGTACAGGGAGGAAGGTGGGAGGGGCTTCAGGATGGGGAACACATGTAAACCCATGGTGGATTCATGTTGATGTATGGCAAAACCAATACAATATTGTAAAGTAATTACCCTCCAATAAAAAAAAATAAATTTAAATTAAATAAAAGAGAGAGAGAGAGAGAAAAAAGTTTCCAAACACCAGGAAACACCCTCACTGCCGAGTCTGTGGCAAGTGTTGGAACCACAGAGGGCAACATAACTCGGAGGAAATATAAATAAATAATTAAAACCCACAAATTATGTGTCCAATGGTAACTCCCCCAGTGGAGAAGCAGTGCAGGCGCCTGCATCCACCACTAGCAACCTGGGGCTGGGCAGGGAGGCATTGGTTGCATTGTTTAGAGTAAGGACTGGGCCTGAATGCCCCAAGGGCAATCTGAAGGAACTAACTTGGGTAGCAACCAGACTGTGGGATAGCTACCATGCAAAAAGCTGTAACAGAAGGCATTACCAGGCCCACTCACAGAACAAAGGACTGAGCAGAGCCAGACAGCTGCAGACCATCCCCCTCCAGTGACAGGCAGCCAGAGATGGAAGGGGGCAATCGATGCCCCAGAGAGGCATTATATACCAAACTGCAAGCAGGCTTCATTGCTAATTAAGATTGCTTATGATTCTGGACAGTGAATATCTGCCTGAGAAGATGCGCCAATTGTCCACCCAGAAAACTAAGCAGCAGGGACAGGGAAGGTGATAAGTCACAGTGACAATGCTGCCAAACACCTGATCACCTGAGCTGCTCAGACCTGGGAAGGGCACAAAACACAGGCCCAACCGAGTCTGTGCCTATGAGGACTACCCGAGTACCTGAACCTGAGAGGCTTAGACCTGGGAAGTGCACGCAACCCAGGGCGGGCCTCAGACAGTTCCTGGCAGAGCAACCTAGAGCCTAAGCAGTGTCGACAGGGAAAGCACACATGCCATAAGCAGGGGCAAACCCAGTGTGGCCAAGACACTGTAAGCACACGCCAGTGTTATTTGTTTGCAGCATCCCTCCCTCCCCCCAGCACGTCTGAACAAGTGAGCCTAAAAAAGTATTTACCACCTCCCCCCTGTGTCAGGGCAGAAATTATAAACTGAAGAGTCCAGCAAACAGAAGAAGCTAAAACAGAGGGAACCCCCTTGGAAGTGACAGGTGCAATAAATTAAAACCCTGTAGTTAGTACTGACTACATAGGAAGGGGCCTATAAATCTTAAGAAATATAAACCAGATCAAGGAACTATCGGAAAATGAACTGACCCCACACTGCTCACAACAACACCAGAGAAACAAAGGGAGAAATATCAAATCAATAAAATTAGAAATGAAAATGGAAAGATCACAACAGACAACACAGAAATACAAAGGATCATAAGAGACTATTATCAGCAATTGTATGCCAATAAAATGGGCAACTTGGAAGAAATGAACAAATTCTTAGGAAAGTACAACTTTCCAAAACTGAACCAGGAAGAAATAGAAAATCTTAACAGACCCATCACAAGCACAGAAATTGAAACTGTAATCAGAAATCTTCCAGCAAACAAAAGCCCAGGTCCAGACGGCTTCACAGCTGAATTCTACCAAAAATTTAGTGAAGAGCTAACAGCTATCCTACTCAAACTCTTCCAAAAAAATTGCAGAGGAAGGTAAACTTCCAAACTCATTTTATGAGGCCATCATCACCCTATTACCAAAATCTGACAAATATGCCACCAGAAAAGAAAACTACAGGCCAATATCACTGATGAACATGATGCAAAAATCCTTAACAAACTTCTAGCAATCATAATCCAACACATAAAACAGATCGTACACCATGCCCAAGTGGGCTTTATCCCAGGAATGCAAGGATTCTTCAATATCCTCAAATCAAACAATGTAATACACCACATTAAAATATGGAACAATAAAAGCCATATGATTATCTCAATAGATTCAGAGAAAGCCTTTGACCACATTCAACATCCATTTATGATAAAAACTCTCCAGAAAACAGGAATAGAAGGAACATACCTCAACATAATAAAAGCTATATATGACAAACCCACAGCAAACATTATCCTCAGTGGTGAAAAACTGAAAGCATTTCCCCTAAAGTCAGGAATAGGAAAAGGGTGCCTACTTTCACCACTACTATTCAACAGTTTTGGAAGTTTTGGCCACAGCAATCAGAGCAGAAAAAAAAAAAAAAAAAAGGAAACCAGATTGGAAAAAAAGAAGTAAAACTCTCACTGTTTGCAGATGACATGATCCTCCACATATAAAATCCTAAAGACTCCACCAGAAAATTACTAAAGCTAATCAATGAATATAGTGAAGTAGGATATAAAATAAACACACAGAAATCTGTTGCATTCCTACACACTAATAATGAGAAAATAGAGAAATTAAACAAACAATTACATTCACCATTGCAATGAAAAGAATGAAATACTTAGGAATATATCTACTGAAAGAAACTAAAGACATATATATATATATATATATATATGACATATATATAATGTAAAACAGTGGTGAATGAAATCAAGAGGACACTAATAGATGGAGAAAAATACTGTGTTCGTGGATTGGAAGAATCAATATAGTGAAAATGAGTATAAAAGCCAAAGCAATCTATAGATTCAATGTTATCCGTATCAAACTACCAATGGTAATTTTCACAGAGCTAGAACAAATAATTTCACAATTTGTATGGAAATACAAAAAACCTTGAATAGCCAAAGCAATCTTGAGACAGAAGAATGGAACTGGAGGAATCAACCTGCCTGACTCAGGCTCTACTAGAAAGCCACAGTCATCAAGACAGTATGATACTGGCACAAAGACAGAAATATAGATGCATGGAACAAAATAGAAAGCCCAGAGATAAATCCACACACCTATAGACACCTTATCTTTGACAAAGGAGGCATGAATGTACAAGGAGAAAAGACAATCTCTTTAACAAGTGGTGCTGGGAAAACTGGTCAACCACTTGTGAAATAATTAAACTAGAACACTTTCTAACACCACACACAAAAATCAACTCAAAACGGATTAAAGATCTAAATGTAAGACCAGAAACTATGAAACTCCTAGAGGAGAATATAGGCAAAACACTATCTGACAAAAATCACAGCATGATCCTCTATGGCCCACCTCCCAGAATATTGGAAATAAAAGCAAAAATAATCAAATGGGACCTAATTAAAACTAAAAGCTTCTGCACAACAAAGGAAAGTATAAGCAAGGTGAAAAGATAGCCTTCAGAATGGGAGAAAATAATAGCAAATGAAGTAAATGACAGAATTAATCTCAAAAATATACAAACAACTCCTGCAGCTCAATTCTGGAAAAATAAAAGACCCAATCAAAAAATTGGCCAAAGAACTAAACAGGCATTTCTCCAAAGATGACATACAGATAGCTGCAAACACATGAAAAGATGCTCAACATCACTCATTATCAGAGAAATGCAAATCAAAACCACTATGAGGTATCATTTCACACCAGTCAGAATGGCTGCAATCCAAAAGTCTATAAGCAATAAATGCTGGAGAGGATGTGGAGAAAAGGGAATCCTTTTACACTGTTGGTGGGAATGCAAACTAGTACAGCCACTATGGAGAACAATGTGGAGATTCCTTAAAAAACTGGAAATAGAACTGCCATGTAACCCAGCAATCCCAGTGCTGGACATACACACCAAGGAAACCAGAATTGAAAGAGACGCATGTACCCCAATATTCATCGCAGGACTCTTTATAATAGCCAGGACATAGAATCAAATTAGATGTCAATCAGCAGATGAATGATAAGAATGCTGTAGTACATATACACAATGGAGTATTACTCATCCATTGAAAAGAATACATTTGAATCAGTTCTAATGAGGTGGATGAAAATGGGGCCTATTATATAGAGTGAAGTAAGCCGGAAAGAAAGGCACCAACACAGTATACTAATGCATATGTATGGAATTTAGAAAGATAGTAATGATGACCCCGTATGCGAGACAGCAAAAAAGACACAGATGTACAGAACAGTCTTTTGGACTCTGTGGGAGAGGGCAAGGGTGGGATGATTTGGGAGAATGGCATTGAAACATGTGTAGTATCATATGTGAAATGATCGCCAGTCCAGGTTCGATGCATGATATAGGATGCTCGGGGCTGGTGCATTTGGATGACCCAGGGGGATGGTATGGGGAAGGAGGTGGGAGAGGAGTTCAGGATGGGGAACACGTGTACACCCGTGGTGGATTCATGTTGATGTATGGCAAAACCAATACAGTATTGTAATTAGCCTCCAATTAAAATAAATAAATTTGTTAACAATATATATAGATAAACTATCTAGACATACTCTTAGCAAAACTATGCAAAATTTACGTAAAAAGTTAAAACACTGTTGAAAGATATAAATGTCTACCTAAATAAATAAAAAGATATTCCTTGCTCTTGTTAAAAAAAAAAAAAAAAACTTCATGACCCAGATAACCACGACAATGAGTGTGATCACCTACCTAGAGCCAAACATGCTGGAATGCTAAGTCAAGTGGGCCTTAGGAAGCATAACTACGAACAAAGCTAGTGGAGGTGATGGAATTTAAGTTGAGCTATTTAAAATCCTAAAAGTTGATGGTGTGAAAGTGCTGCACTTTATATGCCAGCATATTTGAAAACTCAGCAGTGGCAGTTAGTATTTATAATAGCAATTATTAATAAAAAGAAAAAATAGCAAATATTTTATGAATTCATGATTGCAGGGGGCCAGCGTGAGGAATCCCACCCGTGACAGTGTCACATGGCAGAGACTCAGATGGCAAGGTAATTCAGTCTCAGGGTTTCCCTCTGGTATTTCCTGAGCATGTACCCCAAAAATAAGAATCTGCCTGCTTTTCTACTCTTCTGACAGTCTCTGGAAAAAGTTAACTCAGGGCTTTAGTCTTCTGCATTTGAAAGGAGTGTTTCAGCTTAACCCCCTTTTATAACGCTCTAACTTAAATGCTTTAACTTGCCTAACAGGTTCCCCCGACTTTTTACAGCTTGTGAATTTGCTTAAAACCCCCCAACTGCGAGGAGCACAAAAGCTTAAAGTATCTTAAAGTTACAAAACCTTTTCTAAGAGCTAAAAATCCTACTGGTGATAGGATTTCACTGTTGACTCAACGATTGCTGCCAGACCTCCTTATTCTTTATCTTAGGCACCTGGGAAGAAGTTAGCCAATATAACAGAATTTGGAAAAAGATATGTAGTAGTTTTGATGTTAGCAACACTAGACTTTTGAGTTAATTACTTTCTTTTATAAATCACTGCACTCCTCTTGCTCGTTACAAATTTCTGTGTCCTTGCTATGTAAGAATGTAACTTTGTTTAGTGCTTCCCAGGAATGGCACCAGACCTTGGAAAGAATAAAAGTTATCAGAAAAGAGCCGTAAATTGTTAAATTGGCCTTTTCCTTCTGACTTACTTTGCTCTGTGTAATAGGTTCCAGTTTCATCCATCTCATTAGAACTGATTAGCTGGAAGATGATGTAAATCACCTAAGGCTTGTGTATACATCTAGGTATGCAGAGAGAAAAGCCTGGTCTCGATAAGAGTCAGGGCTGCTGACGCTGCATAACTTTATATATTATCCATTGATCTCTATGTAAGAAAAGGGTATAAAAGACCTTGAAGAACAAAGGGAGCTGGAGCCAGTTATTGGAAGGACTGGTTTCCCCCGTGTCTCCCACTCTAATTTCAGGCTGAATTCCCATCTGGGGCATGGAGGCTCACCACGCCTACTTACCTGCCCCGGCTTCTAAGATCTGCATGAAGAGGAGCCCATGGTGGGGCACCTTTAGAGATTCAAGGGGCACTGGTGGCCCCACATAGATCGTGCAAGCTCCTTGTCTGGAACTTTATTGGCTTTCCACATAAACCAAGTTATTCAGCCTTCTTTTCTCCAATAATTTTCCTAATACACTATTCTTTCCTAATCTATATATCTAAATAAATAATTCTTTCTAAGACACCATGCCGTTCCCCACTTCGAATAACCCTGGATCCACCGGGGCTGGACCCCGGCACATGATATTGAATTTTTTTAATCTCAAATAAATTACTGTACCCATTAATTAAAGTATTGGCAAAATAAACGTTGTATTTGAACCTTGAGCACTGAAAATATTCTATGCTTCTGAACAAATTATGTCAAAGTGGACCAGATAAATATATTCCAAATTATTGTGAATATTTCAGAAACAAGCCCTTTTTGTCTCTTATTCATACACTTGTGATTTCTCTAATCATGTTGTTTATGTTTAAAAATATAAGTGAATAGTATAGACAGTGATGAATGAGAAATTCCTTCTTTGCAAACCGTGAAATAACAGTAGATAATTTTATTAAAAGTGAGTCTTACATACTTGAATTTTTATTTTTCTCCAGATAGAGTTACAGAGAAGCCAGGAGTGCTTGTTTTGTACATGCTTTCTGTCAAATTATTTGGGTAGAAACATTTTACCTACTTAAAAATTTATGTGTAAGAAAGTATCTGTTTCAAAGTCTTTTGTACTTCAGTGCTAAGAATGATGACAGGGAAAACATACGTAAGTTATATACTATTCAGAAAAAATTATTTGGGGGCAATATTTTACGTTTAATTAACAAAACACAAATCTCTAAGAGATTATATTCATAGCATGTAAATTAGGCAATCAAAGCATTATGCAGTTTCAGCTAGATTATGGAGCTAAACTGTGATCTACATTTAGCAACTATATAGCTATAAGAATAATATTTTAGATGAACATCTAATATCATGGGTAAACAGTGATGGTATACTGTTACTTGAAAAAGTCCTCTGAAGGAAAGGCTAATAAAGTAGGATACCATTTATGAATAAAATGTGCATATGTAATACATTGAAATAAACAGTGCAGAAACTTACAGTCATGTCAGTTTTCAACTTTGGGTCATTACACTATAGATATTTTCTTAGTTTTATTACTTTTTTTCAGTATTGTTTTTGTAGCCAGAGGTAACAGTTGTATTTTTAAAGTTTCTTAAAAATAGAAATTATATTCAGAAAAAAAAATATATATCTGTTTTAAGGGTATGCTGATCCTGTCCGTCAGCCTTCAATGCTAGCTTTGTAATGGGCTTCATGCGAGTAGAACTGCTTTAATGCTAAGGTCATAGAAGTTGCTTTCCTCGGGATTTTTTAGTAATTCTATAATGTCTTGGAGGAAACTTAGCAAGGTCTTAAGATGTAGTTACAGATTTAGGATTTTTTTTTTTTTCATTTTCATTCTCTACAGTGTGAAAATAATGAGTTGCTTACAGGCCTTAAAGGCATTCATGAATGTTTCAAGTCATTTCTCAAGTAGAATTGTAACACAGACTACAATGGAAACAATTGGGATATACAGAGAATAATGATATCCTTCCCTTTTCCACATTTTAATTCAACTAGGGCTGGATTGAGAGATGTTATAGCAGTTTGACAACCAATTATGGATCACTTGTGTGCAGAGTTTTCTTGATAAAACCTATCAGAGTTTCATGAGTCAATAAGTCCCTAATTCATCTTGGAATTTTTTTTTTAAATGTAACCTGTTAAGTTCATGCTGATCAGTATTATGCTATCCAGAGAAAAGGAAGAGCAAAAAGCTTACTATAGCTAATGAATCCCTTCGACCTTGCTGTTGACAGTTCTTATCTGTGGTATAATTATAATACTGTGGGTTTTCTTGGTTTGTTATTAATATTGAAATCATGCAAATTCTTATCATTAAAAACTGGACATTTAATTTGGCCTCAGTCTGTGGAATGGATAGAGCACATTATTATGGAAAGGCACTGTTGATCAATATTGACAGCCACCTCCTGGTCCATCAGTGAACAAAGGAGATGGTCTTTCTGCCGCTTTTCTTTTTTTACACATTAGTGTCCACTAGTGCTCCTACAATTATTTCCATATGTCCTCAAGACATCTCTTTAACATTCAAATAAAATGTGTCCAGTGTTATTGTCAAATATTGATACATTGGAGTATAATCTGGGTAATATGCTTTCATCTAAACCTTTTTGAAAACGATGACTTGATTTGCCTATTATAATTTTCCCATCATTTCCTCATTCCTTATGATTCTTTAATGATTACTGAGAGTGGCTTGAAATCCTCATCTGCAAGTTCTTTCAACAACCTAGGATACAATTTATTATTTCAGGAATTTAAAGGAAAATGACTTCTCATATGTAGGGATGAAGAAGAAGTTAGAGTATATTTATTGAGTAAATAAAATAGTATAATTGCAGAATAAATTAATGTAGAAGAAAATAAATAGGCCCTCTCTATTCTATTTTAAGGTAAAAATTGCACAGGAAAAGTAAAATAAATCTGCCCTACTAAGAAACCTGAAAGGAACACTCATATCATTATCTAAAGAGTTATTTTCATAAGAGTAAGAGGGTATATCTACATGCATATAAATTATATATACTATGGGTTATTGGGAAATTCTTTATCCATGTTGTGCATCAGTTTATCTGATGAAATATATAGATAAGGTAGTTTTTATTGAAGTATAGTTTATTTGTAATGTTTCAAGTATACAGCAAAGTGATTCAGTTATCAGTTCAGTTCAGTTCAGCCGCTCAGTCCTGTCTGACTCTTGTGACCCTATGGACTGCAGCACACCAGGCTTCCCTGTCCATCATCAACTCCTGGATCTTGCTCAAACTCATGTCTATTGAGTTCGTGATGCCATCCACCCATCTCATCCTCTGTTGTCCACTTCTCCTGCATTCAATCTTTCCCAGATTCAGTTTTTATATTCTTTGTCAGATTAATTTCCATTATAATTTATCAAAATAGATTGAATATAATTCCTTATGGTATACCATAAATTCTTGTTGTTTAATTTATATATAGTGTATGTATCCATTAATTCCAAATTAATAACTCATCACTCCCCATTTCCACTTTGGTAACAATAAGGTTATTTTTTTTTTTCTGTCTGTGGGTATATCTCTGTTTTGTAAATAAGTTCATTTGTATCATTTTTAAAGATTGCACATAAAACTGATAATATAGATCAGATAATTAAAGTCTCTGTCAAAGTTTTTAGACAATTTAAAGCTAAGTGCAAAAAAAATTGAATCTGTTATATCTTAATTTGCAATTTTTGATTTTTTTAAGTAATCAAGTATTTTAGCACCCCAATTTAAAATGTTTGACATTTTATCTTAGAATGTATCATATTCTTGACATGATATTCTTGAAGCATTACTTATGTTTTTACTTATAATTTGGGAGAAGTATTGGTTTCTGAAATATTTGCTCTGACCATTTGCTGACATTTCTAGCAAAGACTTAAAAACAACATAAATTATTTATTTTTTTCTATCATTTTTTTCTCTTCACTTTAAAAAATATTTACTTATTTTTTTATTTTTTAAATTTATTTATTTTAATTGGAGGTTAATTACTTTACAATATTGTATTAGTTTTGCCATACATCAACATGAATCCACCACAGGTATTCCCCATCCTGAACACCCCATCCTCCTCCCTCCCCATACCATCCCTCTGGGTCGTCTCAGTGCACCAGCCCCAAGCATCCAGTATCATGCATTGAACATGGACTGGTGATTCATTTCACATATGGTAATTATACATGTTTCAATGCCATTCTCCCAAATCATCTCACCCTCGCCCTCTCTCACAGAGTCCAAAAGACTGTTCTATACATTTGTGTCTCTTTTGCTGTCTCGCATACAATGGGCCAAAGAACTAAATAGACATTTCTCCAAAGAAGACATACATATGGCTAACAAAAAAATATTTACTTTAATTGGAGGCTAATTACTTTACAATATTGCACTGGTTTTGCCATATATTGACATGAATCAGCCATGGGTTTACATGTGTTCCCAATCCTGGACCCAGCTCCCTCCCATCCCATTACTCAGTGTCATCCCAGTGCACCAGCCCTGAACACCCTATCTCATGCATCAAACCTGGACTGGTGATCTGTTTCACATATGATAATATACATGTCAATGCTATTCTCTCAGATCATCCCACCCTCGCCTTCTCTCACAGAGTCCAAAAGACTGTTCTGTACATCTGTGTCTCTTTTCCATCTTTCTAAATTCCATATATATGTGTCAGTATACTGTGTTGGTGTTTTACTTTCTGACTTACTTCACTCTGTACAATAGGTTCCAGCTTCATCCACCTCACTAGAACTGATTCAAATGTATTCTTTTTAATGGATGAATAATATTCCATTGTGTATATGTATAACAGCTTTCTTATCCATTCATCCCCCTAAGGACATCTAGGTTTCTTGCATGTCCTGGCTGTTATAAACAATCCTGGGATGAATATTGGGATATACATGTCTCTTTCAATTCTGGTTTCCTTGGTGTGTATGCCCAGTAGTGGGATTGCTGGGTCATAAGGCAGTTCTACTTTCAGTTTTTTAAGGAAATCTCCACACTGTTCTCCATAGTCGCTGTACTAGTTTGCATTCCCACCAACAATGTAAGAGGGTTCCCTTTTCTCTGTACCCTCTCCAGCTTTTATGCTTGTAGACTTTTGTATCACAGCCATTCTGACTGGTGTGAGATGCTACTTCATAGTGGTTTTGATTTCCATTTCTCTGATAATGAGTGATGCTGAGCATCTTTTCATGTGTTTTTTAGCCGTCTGCATGTCTTCTTTGGAGAAATGTCTGTTTAGTTCTTTGGCCCATTTTTGGATTGGGTTGTTTATGTTTCTGGAATAGAGCTGCAAGAGTTGCTTATATATTTTTGAGATTAATTCTTTGTCAGTTACTTCATTTGCTATTATTTTCTCCCATTCTGAAGGCTGTCTTTTTACCTTACTTATACTTTCCTTTGTTGTGCAGAAGCTTTTAGTTTTAATTAGGTCCCATTTGTTTATTTTTGCTTTTATTTCCAATATTCTGGAGGTGGGTCATAGAGGATCCTGCTGTGATTTGTCAGAGAGTGTTTTACCTATGTTTTCTTTGAGAAGTTTTATAGTTTCTTGTCTTATGTTTAGATCTTTAATCCATTTTGAGTTGATTTTTGTGTGTGGTGTTAATGTTCTAATTTCATTCTTTTACAAGTGGTTGACCAGTTTTCCCAGCACCACTTGGTAAAGAGATTGTCTTTTCTCCGTTGTATATTCTTGCCTCCTTTGTCAAAGATAAGGTGTCCATAGATGTGTGGATTTATCTCTGGGCTTTCTATTTTGTTCCATTGATCTATATTTCTGTCTTTGTTTCATTACCATACTGTCTCGATGACTGTAGATTTGGAGTAGAGCCTGAAGTCAGGCAGGGTGATTGCTCCAGGTCCATTCTTCTTTCTCAAGATTGCTTTGGCTATTCGAGGGTTTTTTTTTTTTTTAATTTCCATACAAATTATGAAATTATTTGTTCTAGTTCGGTGGAAAATACCATTGGTAGCTTGATAGAGATTGCATTGAATCTATAGATTGCATTGGGTAGTATACTCACTTTCACTATATTTATTCTTCTGATCCATGAACATGGTATATTTCTCTATCTATCTGTGTCCTCTTTGATTTCTTTCAACAGTAATTTGTAGGTTTCTATATATAGGTCTTTTGTTTCTTTAGGTAGATTCATTCCTAAGTATTATTTTTGTTGCAGTGGTAAATTTAATTGTTTCCTTAATTTCTCTGTTTTTTTTTCATTGTTAGTGTATAGGAATGCAAAGGATTTATGTGTGTTAATTTTATATCCTGAAACTTTACTATATTCATTGATTAGGTGTAGTAATTTTCTGGTGGTGTCTTTAGGGTTTTCTATGTAGAGGATCATGTCACCTGCAAATACTGAGAGTTTTACTTCTTCTTTTCCAATCTGGATTCCCTTGATTTCCTTTTCTTCTCTGACTGCTGTGGCTAAAACTTCCAAAACTATGCTGAATAGTATTGGTGACAGTGGGCACCCTTGTCTTGTTCTGACTTTAGGAGAAATGCTTTCAATTTTTCACCATTGAGGATAATGTTTGCTGTGGGTTTATCATATATGACTTTATTATGTTGAGGTATGTTCCTTTCATGCATGCTTTCTGGAGGGTTTTTTTTTATCATAAATAAATGTTGAATTTGATCAAAGGCTTTCTCTGCATCTATTGAGAAAATCATATGGTTTTTATTTTTCAATTTGTTAATGTGGTATATTACATTGATTGATTTGCAGATATTTAAGAATCCTTGCATTCCTGTGATAAAGCCCACTTGGTCATGATGTATGGTCTTTTTAATATGCTGGATTTTGTTTGCAAAGATTTTGTTAAGGATTTTTGCATCTATGTTCATCAATGTTATTGGCCTGTAGTTTCCTTTTTATGTGGCATCTTTGTCTGGCTTTGGTATTAGGGTGATGTTGGCCTCATAGAATGAGTTTGGAAGTTTACCTTCCTCTGCAATTTTCTAGAAGAGTTTGAGGAGGATAGGTATTAGCTCTTCTCTAAATTTTTGGTTGAATTTGACTGTGAAGCCGTCTGATCCTGGGCTTTTTTTTGCAGGAAGATTTCTGATTACAGTTTTGATTCCCATCCTTGTGATGGGTCTGTTAAGATTTTCTGTTTCTTCCTGGTTCAGTTTTGAAAAGCTGTACTTTCCTGGGAATTTGTCCATTTCTTCCAAATCATCCATTTTATTGGCATATAGTTGCTGGTAGTAGTCTCTTATGATCCTTTGTATTTCTGTGTTGTCTTTTGTGATGACTCCAGTTTCATTTCTAATTTTGTTTATTTGATTCTTCTCCATTTGTTTCTTGATGAGTCTGGCTAATGGTTGGTCTATTTTATTTATCTTCTGAAGGAACAAGCTTTTAGCCTTTTTTATTTTTGCTATGATCTCTTTGTTTACTTTCATTTATTTCTGCCCAATTTTTATGATTTCTTTCCTTCTACTAATCCTAGGGTTCTTAATTTCTTCCTTTTCTAGTTGATTTAGGTGTAGAGTTAGGTTATTGTGTGACTTCTTTCTTGTTTCCTGAGGTATGCTTGCATTGCTATGAACCTTCCCCTTAGCACTACTTTTACTGAGTCCCAAAGGTTTTGGTTTTTCTTTCTTTCTTTTTTTTTTCATTTTCATTCGTTCCTATGCAGATTTTGATTTATTATTTAATTTCTTCTGTGATTTGTTGGTTATTCAGAAGTGTGTTGTTTACCCTCCACATGTCTGTATTTTAATTTTTTTTTCCCCTGTCAGTTCAGTTCAGTTGCTCAGTCGTGTCTGAATCTTTGCAACCCCATGAGTCACTGCATGCCAGGCCTCCCTGTTCATCACCAACTCCCGGNTCTTCCAAGGAGTAAGTGTCTTTTAATTTCATGGCTGCAGTCACCATCTACAGTGACTTTGGAGCCCCCTAAAATAAAGTCTGACACTGTTTCCACTGTTTCTCATCTATTTTCCATGAAGTGATGGGACTGGATGCCATGATCTTCGTTTTCTGAATGTTGAGCTTTAAGCCAACTTTTCCACTCTCCTCTTTCACTTTCATCAAGAGGCTTTTTAGTTCCTCTTCACTTTCTGCCATAAGGGTGGTATCATCTGCATATCTGAGGTTATTGATATTTCTCCCAGTGATCTTGATTCCATCTTGTGCTTCTTCCAGCCCAGTGTTTCTCATGATGTACTCTGCATAGAAGTTAACTAAGCAAGGTGACAGTATACAGCCTTGACGTATTCTTTGTCCTATTTGGAACCAGTCTGTTGTTCCATGTCCACTTCTAATTGTTGCTTCCTGACTTGCATACAGATTTCTCAAGAGGCAGGTCAGGTGGTCTGGTATTCCCATCTCTTTCAGAATTTTCCACAGTTTTTTGTGATCCACACAGTCAAAGTCTTTGGCATAGTCAATAAAGCAGAAATAGATGTTTTTCTTGAACTCTTTTTTCCCTGTAGTTGACATCTAATCTTACTGTACTGTGATCATAAAAGATGCTTGGAATGATATCAACTTTTTTGAATTTACCAAAGCTAGAATTATGGCCCAGGATGTGATCTATCCTAGAGAATGTTCCGTATGCACTTGAGGAAAAAGGAAAGTCATTGTTTTAGGGTGAAATGTCCTATAGTTATTATGTCTCACTGGTCCATTGTACCATTCAAAGTTTGTATTTCCTTGCTAATTTTCTGTTTATTTGATCTATCCATAGGTGTTAGGTGGGTATTAAAGTCTCCCACTATTATTGTGTTACTGTTAATTGCCCCTGTCATACTTTTTAGTATTTGACTTATGTATTGTGGTGCTCCAGTGTTGGGTGCATATATATTTATAATTTTTATATCTTCTTCTTGGATTGACCCTTTGATCATTATGTAATGTCCTTTATCTCTTTTCACAGCCTTTATTTCAAAATCTATTTTATTTGATATTAGTAGTGCTACTGCTGCTTTCTTTTGGTCTCTATTTGCATTAAATATCTTTTCCCAGCCCTTCATTTTCAGTCTGTATGTGTCCCTTGTTTTGAGGTGAGTCTCTTGTAGATAGCATATATAGGGGTCTTGTTTTTGTATCCATTCACCAGTCTTTGTCTTTTGGTTAGGTCATTCAACCCATTTACATTTAATGTAATTATTGCTAAGTATGATTCTGTTGCCATTTACTTTGTTGTTTTGAGTTGCCATTTACTTTGTTGTTTTGAGTTCGAGTTTATACATCTTTTCTGTGTTTCCTATCTAGAGAAGATCCTTTAGTATTTGTTGAAGAGCTGGTTTGGTGGTGCTGAATTATCTGAGCTCTTGCTTGTCTGGAAAGCTTTTGATTTGTCTTTTATATGTGAATGAGATTCTTGCTGGGTACGGTAATCTTGCTTGTAGGTTTTTCTCTTTTATCACTCTAGGTATGTCCTGCCTTTCTCTCCTGGCCTGAAGAGTTTCTATTGAAAACTGATCTTTGTTAATTTTATTAGTGTGTGTCTTGGGGTGTTTTGCCTTGGGTTTATCCTGTTTGGGACTCTCTGCATTTTTAGGATTTGGGTGACTATTTCTTTCCCCATTTTAGGGAAGTTTTCCACTATTACCTCCTCAAGTATTTTCTCATAGCCTTTCTTTGTGTTTTCGTCTTCTGCTACTCTATGATTTGAGTGTTGGGACGTTTGACATTGTCCCAAAGGTCTCTGAGGTTGTCCTCATTTCTTTTAATTCATTTTTCTTTTTTCCTCTTTACTTCATTGATTTCCACCATTCTATCTTCCATCTCACTTATCCTATTTTTTGCCTCAGTTGTTCTGTTGGTTACCTCCAGAGTGTTTTTGATGTCATGTATTGCATTAGTTGTTATTGATTGACTCTTTTTTATATCTTCTAGGTCCTTGTTAATCATTTCTTGCATCTTCTCAATCCTTTTCTTTAGGCTGTATATCTGTAACTCCATTTTGTTTTAAGATTTTGGATCATTTTTGCTATCATTATTCTGAATTCTTTTTCAGGTAGATTCCCTATCCCCTCCTCTTTTGTTTGGTTTGGTGGGCTTTTATGATGTTCCTTTACCTGCTAAGTATTTATCTGTCTTTTCATCTTGTTTAGATTGTTCTGTTTGGGGTGCCTTTCTGACTTTTGGCAGCTTGTGATTCCTCTTTATTGTGGAGGTTCCTCTCTGTGAGTGGGGTTGGACAGGTGGCTTGTCAAGGTTTCCTGGTTAGGGAAGCTTGCATCAGAGTTCTGGTGGGTGTAGCTGGATTTCTTCTCTCTGGAGTGCAATGAAATGTCCAGTAGTGAGTTTTGTGATGTTAATGGGTTTGGTGTGGCTTTGGGCAGCCTGTATATTAAAGCTCAGGGCTATGTTTCTGTGTTGCTGGAGAATTTGCATGGTACGTCTTGCTCTGGAAGGTGTTGGCTCTTGGGTGAAGCTTGGTTTCAGTGTAGGTATGGAAACTTTTGGCTGAGTTCTTATTGATTAATGTCCCTGGCTTCAGCATCTTTGGTGTTCTCAGATTTTGGACTTAAGTCACCTGCCTCTTGTTTTCAGTCTTATTCTCACAGTAGACTCAGGACTTCTCCATCCATACAGCACCAATGATAAGACATCTAGGTTAATGGAGAAAATATTTTCCACAATGAGGGACACCCAGAAAAGTTTGCTGAGTTACATGGAGAAGAGAAGAAGGAGGTAGGAGATAGAGGTGGCCAGGGGGAGAAGAGGGGGAATCAAAAGGGGAGACAACAATCTAGCCAGTAATCAAATCCCTATGTGCTCTTCATAGTCTGGAACCCTCAGAGAAGTTCACAGATGTGCATCAAGAAGAGAAGAGGGATGAATGAGCTAGAGGTGACCAGGAGGAGAAAAGGGGTAGTTAAAAGGAGAGAGGTAGATCTAGCCAGTAATCAGTTCCTTAAGTGTTCTCCACAACCCAGAATACCCAAAAAGATTCACAGAGTTGAGTAGAGAAGAGAAGGGGGAGGGAGGAGATAGAGGTGACCTAGAGGAGAAAAAAGAGAGTCAAAATGAGCAGAGGGCAATAAAGCCAGTAATCACTCTCCTAAGTAAAAATGAGTACTGAAGATTGGATTTTTAAAGGTTTAAAATTGTTAACAAATACCAAAAAGCAAAGATTAAAAATCTAGAGATAGAGCTTAGACTCTCAAAAATACAATATTAAAAAAAATCACAAAAAATATAAAAAATATACATGTAGTTTGCTTTAAAAATAGGGTCTTTTTTTGCAAGGTAATAGTGATTATAAAAAATGAAAATTAAAGGAATAATAGAGGATTTAAAAATAAAAAAATAAAAATGGTAATAGTAGAAATATATCTAGGAATTTCTCTGGAGCTGTTGCAATAGTGTGGGGTCAGTTCAGTTTCAAATAGTTCCTTGTTCCACCTTATACTTCTCAAGGTCTATAGGCCCCTCCAGTGTTGGTGCTAACTACAGGGTTTTAATCTGTTGCACCTGTCACTTCCAAAGCACTTCCTTCTGTTTATTTTGGCTTCTTTTGTTTGCAAGTTTAAGTCTCTTCTCAGGTACTGAAAATATACCTTTCACTATCCAAATCTGTTCCCCTTTTCAGATAATCTCAGAATATAAATGTCTCCTTTGAAATAGCAAATATTTTATAATATAAAATAGGATGCTTCAGTAGTACACTTCTGAGTGGTTCTCATACTACTTTATAAGTATCCCTACCATCAGAGTCATGGCCAGCCTAGAATCACCTTCTGGGAATCAAAAGGGTAAAATAGACTCTGATACCAGCTCTAATCTCAATTTGTCTTATCCTAGATTGCCTTGTATTTTAGTCTTTATATATATATAGCTTGCTTTCACCAGACTGCCCAGTATTTTAGGAGACATTCAAATATCCTTTCATGTTTCCTTCTATCTCCCACAACTTGTGGAACAGTACTTGAACTATATAGCAATACAACCTATAAGAAGTTAGTGAATAGCAGGGTCAGAAATCTTGCATCAGACAACCCTGAAGACTATCTCAACTGTCTAGGTTATGAGGCTTACTCAAGATTGTGTCTGCCCACTTTTGCATCTATGACTGAGATTTAAGTTTCAACCATGATGGGGTGATGATAATCCCTATCAGACATCAAAAGTAAATCAGAGAACAAGCAAGAGGTGAATACTGAAGTCTCACTATTCTTTTCAAAAATTATTTTAATATTGATTATTATGCCAAGTAGAATTCTTCTAGGTAAAAATTTAGTTTGAATAAACAGTATCATTTTTATTTCATAAAGTCACTTGCATTTTATCTATAAATATGCATTCTGCCCTGAAACCTCAAGAATCATCCACATTCCAAAAGTAAGAATAATTCAATAATATTTTAGAAACATAGAGGGCTGTGAACATCTAGGTCTCATGACTGGCCTCAGGAGGCTAGATCATGAATCATTCCTCAGGAAAACTAGTCTTTACTCCCCAAACTACATTAGGCTCCTATATTCTGTGCTCCCACAGCACCATGTGTATTTAGGGGTAAAATTTTACTTTATGCTGCAAAAAATGTTATTGTTTCCATTTGGCCTAGGATAAGGATCCAAGTTGGTTAAAAAGCTGCCTAGTGGCTGGTGAGAGAGGCTCAGGAAGAAACCTTGTTATGAGATAGTTGAGAGGGGCCTTTCAAAGGCTACTGGGATTCAAAGGCTACTGGGATTCAAAGGCTCCTGGCTGTGCTCTTGGTAGACTCCTCACTTGGAGACCAGCTGGCCTGTCAAGATCAGTCAGATGGTTGCTCATCTTCTTGATGTGTTCCACCTCCTCTTCCAGGCAGTGGCTCTTCAGCAAGTTACAGAGATGAGGCCTGTGAAGGCAGAATATAGGGGACACAGATCCAAAAGGACTTGGTACACATTTTTCTCCAGGGCCACGGCAGCTTCTATGGCATCCAGGCTGGCACTCCACTCATCTGGGGATAGCCTCTGCCAGTCCTGAAAGAGGGCACAGTCACTGTGCTGGTTTTATATCTTTGAGAGACACTCAGTGCCCTTGCATTTCTCCTGGGCCACCTCACAGAAGAGGTAGTCTATGTTCTCTATGGCCATGTGGTCACCTTTTCAATAGAAGCCCAGATAATGGTAGACACTAGAGACATACAGATACGGATTGACCTTGAAGTTGAAGGAAGCATCCACATTAGTGGAATAATTCTGATGATCTGGGAGCTGATGGCTGATAATAAGGAGGTAACCACAATAAACAGTGTTGGCTAGTCCCAGAAGCAGAGAAAGAGCCATAGGATAGTCCCTGAGGTAGTGACTGGGGAGGAGGTAAGATAATGCTTGGAAGCTAAAAGAAGTGGAGCCCCCATGTCTGTTCTGTCCAAATAATATTGAAACAAGAGGCAGATGGCCAAGCGTACTGCCCATTCTATTAGTACATAATTTAAAATTTGCAGAAAAGTTACAATAGTACAAGAAATGCTTTACCCAGATTATCCAATTGTTCCCCATTATTTTATTATTTGTTCTCTCTCTCTCTGCCTCTCAGTCTGTCTTTCTCACTCTTTCTTCCTCCTTCTTATCATATGAGAATAACTCACACACATGCTCACTTACCTATAAATATTTAAGTGTTTTTTTTTCTTTAAGACATCTCTTATGTAACCACAATAAGTTATCAAAATCAGGAAATTTAACATCTATCCAATATTATCTAATACCAAATGAAAATTCAAATGTCTCAATCATGCCATGTGTAGGCTTTTATCTCCTAGTACATGAGACAGCCCATAATCAGGCACTGTATATCAGCAGCGTTGCTAAATAAGATGTCTTTTATCCTATCCTTGGGGCTTCCCTGGTAGCTCAGCTGGTAAAATATCCCAACTGCTGCAATGCAGGAGACCCCAGTTTGATTCTTGAGTTGGGAAGATCCCCTGGAGAAGGGATAGGCCAGTGAACAGTTACTTCAGTTAATGTCTTCACATATTTCTTTTTCCAGTAGTTCTACCAATTACTTAGTGAAGAATCTTAAACTCTCTGTGTTTGTGAGTTTGTCCATTTTTCTTTTTAATTTTTTTTTCCTTCATGTGTTTCAGAGGTCTATTGTTAGGTACATTCATGTTTATAATTGTTGCTCTTTCCTGATGAAGCATTCCTTTTATATTCATGGAATACTATAGTTTCTCAATAACTATTTGTTGAATTAATTCAGATAAAAATACACAGTATATTATAAAAGTTCAATATAAATGTAAAGTAAAGTAATACACCTTGATGTTTTCTTGAAGTAAAGACACTGGCTAGAGCTCCAAATTTTGGGAAACTTTTCAGAGCAATTCTTTTTTTTTTTTTTTTTAAGTATAAAAAACCTGAACTTGTTGAAACAGGGAGTACACTTGTGGTGCCAGAGACAGGAGTAGGAGGTGGGGGGTGGGGGATGGAGGTAGAGGGGATAAAGGGGATTAAAAGGTACAAAGTTTATAAATATACCTGTGCTTGCAATTTAGAACTAGGAACTAAAAAGAAAGTCACTATTTATAGTATAAATAATGGACCTTAGAAAATCAAACATACAACAAAATTTTGTGTCCTTAGGATGAACACAAAAAATCCTTGATGTTAACAGTATTTAGTTGATTTTGTCAGATTCTTCCTCAGAATTTCCTGGAAACCTTGCTAACTATGGTTTGTAGTTTGGATGACTCCCACTAGAGGGCAGTCATATCTGCTGAAGTGCACTTTTCTTTTTAATATATTTTAATAATTTTTTTTAAAATTATATATACAGATAGCAAATAAATCTGTCAAAATAATTGAGTAGACCAAAACTTTTGAATTCAATACAGAACAGCAGGAGTCTTAGGCACCCTGAGGATATCTGACCTCCCATACACATTCTGGAAACCTGGTGTTTTACTTATTGAACTTCCTACCTCAGAAAAAGTGACTAATTCAAGATATATTTCATTACTGGCCAGAGGTCTCAAAACTAACCTTAATTTTCAGCTGCAGGATAAAGGTTAACCTGCTCAAGCTTATATCCAATGTTACCTTAAGTATCACTGACAGAACATAGTAGAATCTATTTTGTCCTCTGGAGTTGAACTATTCCACCAAAGAATCCATGTCCCAATCTTAAATTCAAACTGAAATTCTTATCCTGGTCAATTTGGAATAATCCCATTATAGGCCTCTCTGCCACTGATTTCTACTTAAGAAAAAAGAAAAAAAAAAGATGAACTAAATATGAAAAGAAATTACCTGAAGACCTTGCAAAGTAGGAATATTAAGCTCTTGGAAAAGGGAGTGAAAATGTGAAGGACAAGCACCATGCTGTGTTTCCTGTTTTTTGTTTGTTTATTGTTTTTTGGTTGTTTGCTCTTTTCTTCTCTGTCTCCTGGTTTTGACCCAAGTCAAAGAAATCCTCAGATAGAAAACTCCTAGAGAAATCTTTTTCACAGCCAGAGCACCAAGAAGAAGGTCCACTTGAGAAATGGGAAATGAGATAAAGCCCTTCTTTCCTTTTCTTTCTTATATTCTCTCTCTCTCTCTCTCTCTCTCCCTCTCCCTCTCCCTCTCCCTCTCCCTCTCCCTCTCCCTCTCCCTCTCTCTCTGCTGTCTCTCTTCCTCTACTTCTTTCTTTACTTCTCTTTTTGCCATGATTAGGATGCAAGAAAAGTTTTTCTCCAAAGGAGCACTATGACGGGATTTGAGGGGAGAAAAATGACAGATGCATTTTTCTGTGCATCTGTCAAAACTCTCACAGCGAAAAGAGGAAATTTTACAGAATGTAAATTAGAAAATAAATTGCCAAAACCTCAAACTGTCCGTAGGTAGTGTGCTGTTTTTAATAGAACATGAATTTTTGAATAAGGAAGGCTTAGTTTCAAATACCAGTTCTGCTATTCATCAGTTTTATGATCTCTCTTGTATCTGATTACATGAAGATACACACACACACACACACACACACACACACACACACATTTATCTATAAGAAATAAATAATTGAAATGGAAGTAAAATTTAAAATATCTATTCTCAATTATATCTATCTAATCTATATGTGGGTTTCCCTGAGGGCTTCAGATGGTAAAGAATCTGCTTGCAATGCAGGAGACATGGGTTCATTTCCTGGGTCAGGAAGATCCTTTGGAGAAGGAAATGGCTACCTATCCCAGTATTCTTGCCTTGAAAATCTCATGGACAGAGAAGCCTGGGGGGCTTCAGTACATAGGGTCTTAAGAGTTGGACACAACTTAGCAACTGAACAACCACCATCATTTCTATATGTATATCTATATCCATATCTATAGACAGAGATCAAAATTGCTCCAGAGAGTAGTTATTAGTAACTCCTCCATTAATTCTCATAGAAGATTGTAAGTCACTAGGTTTTTCCTTAACCATGACACTGTCAGTCAGATCTGGCCAATTCTGCTACCTTCCAACTCTCTCAAGTATATAATACTGACAGGAATAATATGGGTCCTTAGACCTTCCTCAGTCTACAACAAATAAGGTTGAAAGTTCAAAAACCCAACAGTCTCTGATCTGCTTTTTATCTCATAGTAATTTTTTAAACTAAATTTGTAAATAAAAAGTCCATGTTACAAAACTAAGTAAATTTAATGATAATATCTGGCTTACATATGTCAGTTTGTACCAGTTCAGTTCAGTTCAGTTCAGTCACTCAGTCGTGTCTGACTCTTTGTGACCACATGAAATGCAGCATGCCAAGCCTCCCTGTCCATCACCAACTCCCGGAGTCCACCCAAACCCATATCCATTGAGTCGGTAAAGTCACTAGGTTTTTCCTTAACCATGACACTGTCAGTCAGATCTGGCCAATTCTGCTACCTTCCAACTCTCTCAAGTATATAATACTGACAGGAATAATATGGGTCCTTAGACCTTCCTCAGTCTACAACAAATAAGGTTGAAAGTTCAAAAACCCAACAGTCTCTGATCTGCTTTTTATCTCATAGTAATTTTTTAAACTAAATTTGTAAATAAAAAGTCCATGTTACAAAACTAAGTAAATTTAATGATAATATCTGGCTTACATATGTCAGTTTGTACCAGTTCAGTTCAGTTCAGTTCAGTCACTCAGTCGTGTCTGACTCTTTGTGACCACATGAAATGCAGCATGCCAAGCCTCCCTGTCCATCACCAACTCCCGGAGTCCACCCAAACCCATATCCATTGAGTCGGTGATGCCATCCACTATTTTATCCTCCTGTCGTACACTTCTCCTTCTGCCCTCAATCTTTCCCAACATCAGGATCTTTACAAATGAGTCAGCCCTTCACATCAGGTGGCCAAAGTATTGGAGTTTCAGCTTCAACCTCAGTCCTCACAATGAACACCCAGGACTGATCTCCTTTAGGATGGACTAGTGGATCTCCTTGCAGTCCAAGGGACTCTCAAGAGTCTTCTCCAACACCACAGTTCAAAAGCACCAATTCTTCAGCATTCAGCTTTCTTTATAGTCCAACTCTCACATCCACACATGACCACTGGAAAAACCATAGCCTTGACTAGACCGACCTTTGTTGGCAAAGTAATGTCTCCCTTTTTAACATGCTGTCTAGCTTGGTCATAACTTTCCTTCCAAGGAGTAAGCATCTTTTAATTTCATGGCTGCAATCACCATCTGCAGTGATTTTGGAGCCCAGAAAAATAAAATCAGCCACTGTTTCCACTGTTTCCCCATCTATTTCCCATGAAGTGATGGGACCAGTGCCATGATCTTAGTTTTCTGAACGTTGAGCTTTAAGCCAACTTTTTCACTCTCCTCTTTCACTTTCATCAAGAGGCTCTTTAGTTCTTCTTCACTTTCTGCCATAAGGGTGGTGTCATCTGCATATCTAAGGTTATTGATATTTATCCCAGCAATCTTGATTCCAGTTTGTGCTTCCTCCAGCTCAGCGTTTCTCATGATGTATTCTGCATATAAGTTAAATAAGCAGGGTGACAATATACAGCCTTGACGTACTCCTTTTCCTATTTGGAACCAGTCTATTGTTCCATGTCATGTTCTAACTGTTGCTTCCTAACCTGCATACAGGTTTCTCAAGGGGCAGGTCAGGTGGTCTGGCATTCCCATCTCTTTCAGAATTTTCCACAATGTATTGTGATCCACACAGTCACAGGCTTTGGCATAGTCAATAAAGCAGAAATAGATGTTTTTCTTTAACTCTTGCTTTTTTTGATGATCCAGTGCATGCTGGCAATTTTATCTCTGGTTCCTCTGCCTTTTCTAAAGCCAGCTTGAACTTTTGGAAGTTCACGGTTCATGTATTGCTGAAGCCTGGCTTGGAGTATTTTGAGCATTACTTTACTAGTGTGTGAGATGAGTGCAATTGTGCGGTAGTTTGAGCATTCTTTGTCATTGCCTTTCTTTGAGATTGGAATGAAAACTGACCTTTTTCAGTCCTGTGGCCACTGCTGAGTTTTCCAAATTTCCTGGCATATTGAGTGCAGCACTTTCACAGCATCATCTTTGAAATAGCTCAACTAGAATTCCATCACCTCCACTAGCTTTGTTCATAGTGAAGTTTCCTAAGGTCACTTGACTTCACATTCCAGCATGTCTGACTCTATGTTAGTGATCATACCATCATGATTATCTGGGTCATGAAGATCTTTTTTTGTACAGTTTTTCTATGTATTCTTGCCACTTCTTCTTTATATTTTCAGCTTCTGTTAGGTCCATACTATTTCTGTCCTTTATTGAACACATCTTTGCATGAAATGTTCTCTGGTATCTCTAGTTTTCTTGAAGAGATCTCTAGTCTTTCACATTTTATTGTTTTCCTCTAATTCTTTGTGCTGATCACTGAGGAAGGCTTTCTTATCTCTCCCTGCTATTCTTTGGAACTCTGCATTCAAATGGGTATATCTTTCCTTTTCTCCTTTGCTTTGCACAGCTGTTTGTAAGGCCTCCTCAGACAGCCATTTTGCTGTTTTGATTACATTATCTTGGGAATAGTCTTGATCACTGTCTCCTGTACAACGTCATGAACCTCAGTCCATAGTTCATCAGACACTCTGTCTATCAGATCTAGTCCCTTAAATGTATTTGTCACTTCCACTCTATAATCGTTAGGGATTTGATTTAGGTCATACCTGAATGGTCTAGAGGTTTTCCCTATTTTTTTCAATTTAAGTCTGATTTTGGCAATAAAGAGTTCATGATCTGAGCCATAGTCAGCTACCAGTATTATTTTTGCTGACTGTATAGGGCTTCTCCATCTTTGCCTGGAAAGAATATAATCAATCTGATTTCTGTTTGACCATCTAGTGATGTCCATGTGTAGAGTCTTCTCTTGTGTTGTTGGAAGAGGGTATTTGCTATGATCAGTGGGTTCTCTTGGCACAACTCAATTAGTTTTGCCCTGCTTCATTTTGTACTCCAAGGCCAAATCTGCCCATTACTCCAGGTATTTCTTCTTACTTTTGCATTCCAGTCCCCTACAATGAAAATGATATCTTTTTTTGTGTTAGTTTTAAAAGGTCTTGTAGGTCTTCATAGAACCATTCAACCTCAGCTTCTTCAGCATTACTGCTTGGGGCATAGGCTTGGGTTACCATGCTATTGAATGACTTGCCTTGAAAATGAACAGAGATCATTCTGTCGTTTTTGAGATTGCATTCAAGGACTCCATTTCAGACTCTTTTGTTGACTATGATGACTATTCCATTTCTTCTAAGGGATTCTTGCCCACAGTAGTAGATATAATGGTCATCTGATTTAAATTCACCCATTCCAATCCATTTTAGTTAGGTGATTCCTATAATGTTGATGTTCACTCAACATTCTCCAGCAGATCCCCTCTCCAGCAGATCTTCCTGACCCAGAATCGAACCGGGGTCTCCTGTGTTGTAGGCAAATTCTTTACCAACTGAGCTATCAGGGTTACCATGCTATTGAATGACTTGCCTTGAAAATGAACAGAGATCATTCTGTCGTTTTTGAGATTGCATTCAAGGACTCCATTTCAGACTCTTTTGTTGACTATGATGACTATTCCATTTCTTCTAAGGGATTCTTGCCCACAGTAGTAGATATAATGGTCATCTGATTTAAATTCACCCATTCCAATCCATTTTAGTTAGGTGATTCCTATAATGTTGATGTTCACTCAACATTCTCCAGCAGATCCCCTCTCCAGCAGATCTTCCTGACCCAGAATCGAACCGGGGTCTCCTGTGTTGTAGGCAAATTCTTTACCAACTGAGCTATCAGGGAAGCCCCAATTAAATAAATTAATCATGATTATATCCTTTAGTATTTGTAAGAATAGTCCTACTAGCTAAGATAAAATTAGAAATTCAAATAGAATCTTAGAATTTCATTCTGTCATTCATTTACCTACCAGAACCACAATTTTCATGAGCTTGTTTAAACAATTGAATTCTTCATCTCACATTACTCCTTTTTTTGTGTGTTTTTCCCCAAGTTAATACAATATTGACAATTCTTTGAAGAGTAATCAGTTGCTTTCATACATATAGATTTAACATATAAAGATAATACCTTCTATTAGGTAGTATACTCCTTGAATAATAAACATATTCCCTGTCAGTGTTTCTTTCCAACTATGCAAAGTATGCACTTTTAATATTTAACTGCTCTTGTATCCCTATGTCACCATATGGTTTTCACAGATAACTTTAGTCTAATTGGTTTGAATCAAGCAACTTATACAAATATTCAAATATAGTCAGAATAGAAATACTTCTACTAGAGTTCCTTCTGCACTATTGATTGAAAGATGGATGCTTAAAAATAGTTCTGTAGAGTTAGTCTATTTGAATAGTTTGTAATTACTCCCATTCTCAATTGTCTACTTTCAGAGCATGATGCTAACAAGGAAAAATGACTGACCAAGTGCATTTAACACAGGACCCACTCTAGAAGAGCATTTGCCTGTGATTATTTATATTTGGTTAGCACAAAATCAGCATGTTTCTCAATAAAACTGTTAAGGATACAGTTTTATGACAAAATTCTATGCTATCAGGCTAATGTTAAATTACATTCTTGGTAATGTTGTTATTTTTTAAAGGGACCTTCATTATAGAAACACTTTTTCTTTCTTTTAGGCAGCTTCTTACTTTTTGGAAAGAGAAAGCTAAATAGAGTTGCTTTAATTAAGGTCTCTAGCTAGTTCTGTCCCTGTTATTTGCCATCATTTTTTTTTCCTTTGACCTTCCACAATCTGTTCACATTAGATATGAGGTAGACCATGTCATCAGTGAGCACATTTTCATTTGAAGCACTGCCAGCATAGCTTTCTGTTGTTCCTTTCCATTAGCTCAAAAGTATTGCTGGGAATGTACTATATTCCATTTAGAGTTTAGTTCCTGTATGGTTATCAAAGACTGTCAATGAAAGTTGAGTCATTCTTGATCATTCCTCACATCTCCCATTTTCCTTCTTACTTTAGACCATTTCTATCATGCTTATTAGTATTTTGCTTGATACTAATTCCAAAGTCCTTTTTCCTCATGAATATATATGCTTATGATACTCAATGAGACTGAAGTGTCAAGAAGAGGAAGTATATTTTCTGTGTCATGTTATCTCCCCATAGTAACTAACACAAAGCTTTACATATAATAGGGACTCAACAAATATTGATGCCTGTCAGCCCATGTGTGTTCACAGTATATTGTGAATATACATTCTATCAACCAGTTTTTTCCAGTATATACTTAGTTTCTAAGTGCAACTGCTACATCTTTTTGTGGGCAGTAATTTGCTTAGGTCACTGAAATATGATTAAAGGACAACTTTCTGTAGTCCAGGAACTGAAACCTTAATAATAGTTTGCAATTATTAGTCTGTCCCCAAACTTTAAAATGATTAATAAAAATATGAAACCTTTTTGGGCTGGTTTTTCCCTTTAGGTGGATTAGCATACAAAGCTAACTTTAAAGTAGATATTTATTTCTTTGGGAGAAACCCATGCCCAATGATTCTCTCAGCAGATTTGTGCCTCATTTTCAACTGATACAACAGTGAAGCACAAAGTTAAGCTGAGACTATAAACAGCTCAATAAAATACATTACTTTGAGTTTATCACCTTCCAATTCTTAATGATCTATAAGTAATAATGTTAACATAACCTTGGTATTATTACTTGGTTAGAATGGCTGTACATCAACTGTCAAATAATCTAGAGAATATAATGTATGGTCACCATTAAATTCTGGTGCTTTTTCTCTTTGAGGAAAGTAAACTCTTCTTCCTTTAAACAGTTATTCATCAGCCAATATTTTTTGTAAACTACTGAATCACTTCTTAATTTCTCTTTCTTATCTAGGCATTTTTCACTAAGACTGATAATTCTTTCAATGACAAGAATTTAATGTTGAGGACAAAATAAAAAGGAAATTGAAAAAGACTTCTAAAGAATGAACTTTCATTTTACACTTGTCCTTCAAAAATTGTCACTAGAGTAATTTGGCTTTTTCTATGATGTATTTATTACTTTCATTGATCTGAACATTAACCCTTACTCATTCTCAAATAATTACATACAAATGGAAACATATGCATGTACATTTCAGTACATGTGTGTGATACTTACTGTATTTGAACTGGTTGAGTATCAGACCACTAAAAACTGAATTAATGCTATTTGACATAGAAACCAGATGGAAGAATGAGCAAGGATTGTGTGTAATGACCCCACTATATAGGAGACAAATCCATGTTTTGCCAAAATGCATTTTTGTCTCTCACTAGGGATTCTTACTCACTTCTGTGTCTTCATGTGCCATCTGAGCCCTGTCCATCTGTGACTCACCTTCAGGCCAAGAATCACTTGTGCTTTCAATACTAATGAAAAAAGCTCATGTCATATAGATCTTTGCTTCTTCTACACAAGTCTTCACTTGGCAATAGCCTCTTCTGTACCACCTTGATTTTGGAAAGAATAATTCAGCTGTCTCCTGACCAACAGCAAACCATTGTCATAATGGCAGATGATATTTAGTACTAAATGTCTTACAATGACACAGGAGTTAGATCATTCATGAACCCTATGTGCTTACAAATATGGCACATCAAGACATCCATATGGGCCATGGCTAATTGGCATACATTCTAAGCCATTATGTGCAGCCAACTGTAAAGGAAAATAATAGGTGGTGAAAAGGATTATAAAAGTTAAAAACCTCACTATGTATGTATACTACTAATATCAATTTGCTGATCAAATATAACTATGTGTAAGACAATTTGACCTTGCATCAGTAAATCTTCAGTACTTATAAAAAACGTTTCTATTCTTAATATCTAGATTGATATATATGGGAATTCATTATTATTTTAGTGCCATATGCTTATTTGTTAGAAAGCACTGATCAAATTCTGGGCAGGCTTATGTCTTCCACATGTGTCACACTGGTGAGCACGATTTTATGTGCATCCCTTCTAAAGCTATATTATCAAAAATTTAAGCTTTCCTGCATCATGAAGGGATATTCCTTATTCAATGGTATACAAACAACTGTAATCTCTGATTAGAATCGCAGTTAGTAAACACTATTGTTGTTGTGTTAGTCACTCAGTTGTGTCCAACTTTTTGCAAGCCCATGGACCATAGCCCACCAGGCTCCTCTGTCCATGGAATGAATTCTCCAGATAAGAATAATGCAGTGGGTAGCCATTCCCTTCTCCAGGGGGTTTTCCTGACCCAGGAGTCAAACCCTGGTCTCCTACATTGCAGGTGGATTCTTTAACATCTGAGCCACCAGGGAAGCCTATTAGGGTTCTTTAAATCAATCTTACTTGATATATCTAATTTATTACTCATTGTTGAACACATCTCAAGCAAAGTGTGGTGAACAGATAAGGCTGTGTCTGTATAATGCCAAAATCACTTGGTTCAGTAATTAACAAGGAAGCAAAGGAACTGTTGAACCTGTAGCTGGATGTCATATTTGCTGAAAAATGTTATTTAAGTTTTTACTTCTTGGTAGGCATTACATTTTCAATTATGCATTTCATCAACTATACAATTATTTGCTTAGATTTTCCAGTTACACTTATAGATCTAAAGAAACCTGGATTCTTACTCTATAAAGTCAAAATCCTGTTTCATTGTAAAGAAACTACTGGAGATTATTCCTTATTATTAGTTATCTTTAAAACTACTTATAGTGGACTTGATAGTGTCACATTATTTCTTACTAGAAATATTTGTTACCAAAGACACTTCTATTTTCTCAAAAATATGGGGAATAGTAACCCAAACAGAATTTAATTACTAGATCAAGCTGTTGTATGTACTTGAAGAGAACTTCAAACAAAAGACTTTGGCAGTGAAGAGGGGAGCATGAGTAATTTTGACTGCAGGCGTTGAGAAGGAACTTGGTAGAGACTGACACATTTGAATTGAACTTTGAATCAAAAGTTTATTCACTTATAGTGAAAAAAGAAAGAAAAATAGTAGCTGAGGAAGTTGTATTAATTAACATTTCTTTATTTTCTGCATTCTGATGCTCTGGTATCTGGGGCCTTGGCTGACTGCTAAGGAGGGACTTTGCTCCTAATTCCTACAGATCACAAACAGCTCACCCAGAAGCAAGCCTTTTGTATGCAGACCAACAAATCCCAAACCTATACTCCTAACTACCTGTTCTATCTAGTTCTTCCACTCTAGATCACTATCCATCTTTCTTAATCACTCCAAATCCAGGTATCATACAACTCGGGAAAGTTCCTGTACCCTAGAGCCCACTGAAATTATTCAAATTAGCCAATCCTAAACTTCCTTACCCTGCTTTGTCTTGCTTTTCTTACAGAAACCACAATAAAGGTTTTTGCCTATGTTTTCCCCATGCCCTCTGTGTCCTAATTGTCCTTGATGCTTCCACATATGGCCCTAGATGGTGTCCTATGCCTCTTATTTCTAGACAATTGTGACTAAACCTTATTCCTTCATAACAGTCATTTTCATGTCTGTGTGTCTTACTATTGGAGAAGGCAATGGCACTCCACTCCAGTACTCTTGCCTGGAAAATCCCATGGACAGAGTAGCCTGGTTCTTGCTTAAAACAAATCCCATGTATAATATCCTATATGAAATGAATCATTTCATATAGGATATTATACATGTCCAGGTTCGTTGCATGATACTGGATGCTTGGGGCTGGTGCACTGGGACAACCCAGAGGGATGGTACGGGAGGGAGGAGGGAGGGGCTTCAGGATGGGGAACACGTGTATACCTGTGGCGGATTCATGTTGATGTATGGAAAAACCAATATAATATTGTAAAGTAATTAACCTCCAATTAAAATAAATAAATAAATTTAAAAAAATCCCAAATACACTTCAAAATATCAATAATAGAGGCAAAACCAAAGAAGGATGACATTGTATGCTTTGTTCATTAAATGGCAGGAATATGAATTTGTGGAGAAGGAAATGGTAACCCACTCCAGTATTCTTGCCTGGAGAATCCCAGGGACGGGGGAGCCTGGTGGGCTGCCGTCTATGGGGTCGCACAGAGTCGGACACGACTGAAGCGACTTAGCAGCAGTAGCAGCAATATGAATTTGTGAATCATAGGGTAAGAAACAATTGATGAATTATATTGAGAAGCAACATAGAATGTAGAATTTGAGAGCATGGATTTTGATGTGAAATCAGCCCATCTCTGGCACAAAATGGTTGTGTGACCATTGGAAAAGTAATTTCTCAGTGCCTCAATTTCATTGATGTATAAAATGGCAAAAAATATATTACTCACCTTATGAGTTCAGGAGAGGATTAAATAAGATAATGCACAGGAAATACTCTGAACAATATCTGGCACATGGAAACCTTTTACATGTTAGCTATTATTATTGTTGGAGAAGGAAATGGCAATCCACTCCAGTATTCTTGCCTGGAGAATCCCGTGGACTGAGAAGCCTAGTAGGGTACAGTCCACGGGGTCGCAAAGAGGTGACACAACTGAGCGACTTCACCACCATCACCATTATTATTATATATGAATATTTAGAACATACAGAAGAGTAAAATAATGGGAAAAATCACTCATACTTTTGATATCCAAGGTCAACTACTGTGTGTGTGCACACTTACATATGTGAATGTATATTGTGTGTGTGTGTGTGCATCTCAGGGGTGCATTCTTAATATTTCAGCATCTTGTGGAGGGTTTCATTACATCACTCTAACCAGTGAACACTCAGGTATCCCGTGATCATGGTAAGGATACATTGGTATGGCCAGGTAGTAATTTTATAAGAGTAAGGACCATTTATGACTGTTTAGTTACTTGCTTTAAAAAAGAATATATATGTAAGTGTGTGTGTGTGTGTGTGTATATATATATATATATATATATATATAAAATCAATAAAATGATTGCTGAATGCCTACTAATTTCTGGGCTCTAACTATACTCAAACATGTCCTAACTAACATCTTTTATGAATGATGAGCTTACAGAAAAGATTTTAAAAATTGCTAAATTTTTAGAGTCATGCAGATATTCATATGATATTTGATGAAATAAAAGCATAGTTCATAGCATTATTGTAAGGCAGAAACAAACAAAAATTACAGTCATGTTACCCCAGTTCAGGAAAATGTTAAACACTTTGGTAAGTGTTTTATTATAAAGAAATAGTCAATAAATTATTTGTAAGAAATATATATTTCAAGTTAGTCTTTAAATAGAAACATACATATAACAAGGTTATGTATGGATGAGTTGATAAAATACTGTGACTGGAGTCCTGAAGGAACCTGAACCTATTATTCCTCTAGGAGTAATGACTCACTATTCACGAATGCAGTGTTTTCAGCAGCTTTAGGTCAGTTCAGTTCAGTTGCTCAGTCGGGTCCAATTCTTTGCGACATCATGAATTGCAGCACGCCAGGCCTCCCTGTCCATCACCAACACTCGGAGTTCACTCAAACTCACGTCCATCGAGTCAGTGATGCAATCTAGCCATCTCATCCTCTGTCGTCCCCTTCTCCTCCTGCCCCCAATCCTTCCCAGCATCAGACTCTTTTCCAATGAGTCAACTCTTCACATGAGGTGGCCAAAGTACTGGAGTTTCAGCTTTAGCATCATTCCTTTCAAAGAACACCAGGACCGATCTCCTTTAGAAT
>SJXQ01003286.1:61061-87877 GCA_006408695.1 Aepyceros melampus | reverse complement strand
CCCCCACCTCATCCCCAGTCCAAGTGGCTGTATTTAGGGGAAAACTGGCCCTGGGCCAGCAGACAGACCCCCAAGCAGATCAGATCTTCTAGTACTGATGAGTGCACGGCATTCCAGCCACGATTTCCGACTCGATTCCACAGTGGTCTTGTCCTCTGAGGATTTTGAAAAAGCCTGGAAAGCAGAAGTAAGATGCATTTAGTCTGCTTGGATTCTGACCTTTGCCGACATACCTAGTGTGCATGCTCAGTCATGTTTGATTCTTTGTGATCCCATGGACTATAGCCTGCCAGACTCATCTGTGCATGAGATTTCCAAGGCAAGAATATTGGAGTGGGTTGCCATTCCCTTCTCCAAGGGATCTTCCCGACCCAAGGATCAAACCCTCATCTCCTGTGTCTCCTGAATCAGCAGGCAAATTCTTTACCACTGAGCCACCTGGGAAGCCACAGACCCACCCCTGAAAGATGGGGGAGTGGAAGTCACAAACCAGCCCCAAAGCTGTCACCAACCGGCACACAAGGTGCCTGGGGGGCTTCCACTTACCCTCCTACTCAGCCCTGTGTCAGACTTCTGGACGGTATGGCCCCCTGCCCCCTGCCCCTGTTGCCCTGAGGAACCAGGATGAGCACATCGGGCTTGAGGCCATGCCCCCATCCACACAACCTCTTGGGATCAGAGGCTGGCCTTGTGGCAAGGGGAAACCCCAGCGCCCCGCACAGCTGGTGGACATGATGCCCACTGTGTCCTGGCTTGGGCGCCCTCTTAGTGAGGACTGTGCTCACCATTGTCACCCCAATCAGTGTTCCAGGAGTTGCCAACCAGCCAGTAGGGGGTGCCGTTCTCCACTCCCCAGCCTAGGATGCGGATGGCGTGGCCTCCCATCATCTCTCCGGAGACATGCTGGTACACCCCTGCGGGAGGACAAGGCCCTTCAGGCTCAGCCTGGGCATCAATGGTCTCCCACAGCAGCCCACCCGCTCAGCTGGCCAACCCCACACAGGACAGATAGAGCCAGAGGAAAGGACGGGCCCTGGTGTTTCATGGGAAGACTCTAGGGATTCCCATAACATCTGGGAATTATTTAAATAATTTTTGAAAGCCCAGCACACTCGAACATGGGGGATAAACATTAAGATGGAGTGCAATACAATGTGCTTGTTGGCCGCCTTTTAAGTTAGAAACTCTGACACATTAGAATATCAACAATTATTTTTTTTACATACAAAGACTGCATGCAACGACTTGTCAAAGGCATTCTGTGGCTTAAGAGTTTTAAATTGCTAATCTGGGGCACACCGTGCACACTGGGTGCTATGGGAGAGGGCTAGGCTGGCAGCTGCAAGTCTGACTGGCCGGGAAGAGATAGCCGCTAAGGTGCTCAGAGGACCACCAGGTTACTGACGAATGACTGTCCAATTGGAAATGTGTTCTCTTTTATAACACTGGTGCAAGTGAAGAACTGCCAGGTTTATAATTTTTTTCTCACCAGGCAACTTGGTGTTTGTTTTTTTTTCCAAATGACTGGAGAGCTTTGAGTTTTCGAATAAGCAGAATACAAAATGAGACAGAAGTCCTCAGCACAGACCATTTGTCTGGAACGGGGGATTTCTAAGACAACTCTTGGGTGGGGCCATCCTGCCCCCTTCCCCCTTTGAGTCCCCACAGGAAGGTGCTCCCTGTTTCCTCACCCACTAGGGGCTGGGCACAGGGCTAAGACTTTGTCAAGACAAAGATGACGGAGGAGGTCACTCAGTGCAGACACGGGAAACCTGCGGACATGCTGGGGAAGTGATGGAGCTGGAGAGACGGGGCCGGCGGCTCCAGAAGGAGCAGAAAGGAGGAGACACTTGGGAGGAGCAGGAGTTGGCCATGGACAGGGCGGGTGTGAGGGGCCGAGAGAGTGGCCAGTGGCATGCAGCACTGCTGGAGGCCCCTCCAGGACATCCTGCCAGTCAGGAACCCATACCTGCCTCCCCGGGTGCCGTCAGAGGGGTCGGTGGAGGGGAGGATACACACCAGACTTATATAGCAGGAAGTCCGAGTACACAGAGAAGGCCCCCTCGACTGGGCCGTTTTTGTAGATCTCTGCCATGATCTCCTTCTCGTTGCTGAGACACTGTAGGAACTGCATCCTGCAAAGAAACCAGCCAAGTGGGGCAGGCGCCTCCAGCAGGGGGTCAGCCACTCCACGATTCATGGGGTTCCAGCAAGCAGGATCTTGGCGGGGGGGGTGTGGGTATGTGTGCACGCGCGCATGCCTGTGCAACAAGCATGAGGCCCTAGAAGCAGGGCAGGAGCAGAAGGCTCCTAGGCCAGATTACTCCCCCATGACTGAGGGGTTTGGTCTCTTCCTTCCGAGACTGAGGGTCTAAGACTCTGTTCAGAGTGGAGACACACAGAGAACGCTGTGCTGCTCCCTCGCATCAAAGAGGCACTAACCGCATTGCTTCTCTTGACCTATGACTCCAATGCCTAGCCTCCTCCTTCAGCTTCCCTGGGCCCAGGGGCGGGGATCGCCCATCCCACTCACCAAAATTCTTGTCTTCTTTGTAGGATGGGCTGTAGCCAGGCTCGCAGGTCTTGCTGCACTTGGGGGTGTCCCCCTCACCGGTGCACGGGGGCCGGGAGCCATTCACATGGTGCTCACAGGGAGGGATGGAGTACGGTCTGCAACCTGGGGGGCCGAGGAGAAAGGTGGGTATCAGCAGGAAGCCCCTCAGAGGCCAGAGAGAAGAATCAGGGCGATAGCTCATAAGAACAGAAGTCACCTAGACTCTGTGGCACCAACACTGCCCTCTTCCAGTTGCTGACTCTGTACACAGGGCTGCCCTGTCTTCTACCTGAGTTTTCAGCCCAGTGTTCAACGTACCCTCAACCCTGATCTTCACTTTATAGGGGAAAATGAGACCAGTATTACTCCTGCTTATAAAATCCATCTGGCTGGATGGGAGCTAAAGGCAGACACTCACCTACATGCGAGTTATAGAGGCCCCCGGACACTAAGCCTTTCTCTGTCCAGAAGTTCCAGGCTCCAGAGGGGAAGCCGCCGTTACAGCTGAGAAAAGAGGCACTCATTAAACAGTGTGAGAGTGGTCCTGGCTGCTCTCAGACCACCACCCACTGCGCCCATCACGCCTCAGCAACTGGCCTGTCGGTTCTCCCAGATCCCCAAAATTCCCCAATTCTCCTCCTGATAGTCACTTCCTGCTGGGAATCACCCAGGACTGCCCACCAAGTACTTTCATAATCAGAAGTACTTTCATAATCATGTGCTCACCAGGAGGCCGTGTCTTCTCTCTGGACAGGGGTTCTCAAAGGGCAGCACATGATAACCCCTGGGGCTATGTTACAAATACCAATTCCAGGGATTTCATTGCTGTGGGCTGAGACCTACACACTCCCTTTTTACTTTCTTTTCAGGCCCCAGATTTTCCTAATCTGCAGCCACATCTGAGAACCATTGATGCAAAACCAAGGCCAAAACTGGCAGAAAACAGGGAGCTGTCTTCCTAATGTGGCTTATCTGGGAATCCATCAAACCTCAGTTACAGAGGAGACAGGCCCCAAGCTGTTCCCCGAGGAACAGGAAAGGAGAAGCAGCACAATAAAACCCAGAAACTAAACCGGGAACATCTGTTTTGCCCCGACAGAGCCCCAGTCCAGCCCTGTGGGGGCCCAGCCTGGTTTCAGGAGCCTCCTAAAAGCAGTATCTCCCAGGGCCGGCTTCCAGATGCCCTGGGGCCCCACTGTGTTTCGGTGGAGACATTGTCCTGCCCGAGGGAGTATCATGCCTGTCCCCTACAGGGAGCCCTCCGGCCCACGGCCACCCACAGGTCTCCTGGGGAAGCTCCCAGGGGCTCCGGCTCACCCGTCCCCACACTCGCTGCCACAGCAGGTCAGCATGTCCTCAGCAGACACCTCCACGTTGACACGCCCACTGCTGTGGATGCAGATGCGGTCAGAAATGGCTTCCACAGCCCCGAACGCCTGCAGGAACAAGCCCCCCGAGGTGAGCCGCACTCCACGCGGCGGTCCCTCCAGCCCGCACCCAGGAGACCACAGCTGACACCTCGGGCCTTTCTGGTGGCTTGTTTCCCTCAAGGCAGCTGGGGGTCCTGGGGCTCAAGCTGGGCTTTAAAGCAAGAGACCAGTTCCCCCAGACCTCTACCTGGGCATTTGGTTTATCTCTGAAATGTAGTTTTTGGATTTTTAACATAAAAGTATAGCTTGCACAAAGGACAAATACTGTTATTATGCCACTTATCTGAGGTACCCAGACTAGTTAATATCATAAGAGCTCCCCTACCCCAAATAAAAAAGTCAGGGGTGGAGTGCATGGCTGTTAGCATAACTGATGCCACCTTGGGACCTTTCAGTTGCTCTGGTCCTTTTGCTGATATACCTTGACTGCATGACGCAGTGAATCACTTCTTTGTCATCAAAAGCTTTAGTATTTAACAGATTTGTTTCATAATCATTAAGACCACGTAGCCTCTATGTTCTCTTAGTCCCCAAACAATGAGGAAAACTTTCGCTGACATAATGCCTAGTTACCATTCATGAATCTTGACTTAAGAATGTACTTCTTATTTTCAAGCTTCTAACTACCCACCCCCATACCCTAGGTTAGCTATAAAAGTCCAGAGCTGCAAATGCTTCTGGACTCTTGTCCCCACTCGTATCCCCCATCCCGATCCTACCCTGTGATAAACTATTAAAAACCCTATAATAAACTGATTCATTGATTAAAAAACAAACCAGAAAAATCATAGCACAGGGAACTTTACTAAGTGATCTGGGGTGACCTAAATCAGACGGAAATAAAAAAACCGGAGATATATGTAGCTGATTCACTTTGCTGTAGAGTAAAAACTAACACAAGCTTGTAAAGCAATCGTATGTATGTGTGTTCAGGCGTGTCCAACTCCTTGCAAGCCCACAGACTGTAGCCCGCCAGACTAATCAGTCCTGGGATTCTCCTATCCCTGAGATTCTCCAGGCAAGAATACTAGAGTGGGTAGCCATTTCCTTCTCCAGTGGAGCTTCTTGACCCAGGGATTGAACCTGGGTCTCCCACACTGCAGGCAGATTCTTTATTGTCTGAGCCATCACTCCAACAAAAATTAAAAGAAAAAAAAAAGTCAAGAGAAACAGAAAGTTGAAGAGTTGGTTGCTGGGACTGGTGGAGGCGAGCAGGAGCTTCTGTTTTGTGGGGATGGAGTCTCAGCTCTCCAAGGTGACGGGCTCTGTGGATACAGGTGGTGATGGCTGCACAGCAACGGGAATGAACCCAATGCCACTGGCTGGCACACTGAATGACTGAGATAGTTACATTTATATCACGTATTTTATCCACACAAACACAGTTAAGACAGCTCACTGACACAGATGCACCGCTACTTCACGAAGCAGTGTGCGCATGCTCAGTTGCTTTAGTCGTGTCCAACTCTGCGCGACCTTTGGACTGTAGCCAGGCAGAGCAGGGGTCAAAGCTAATGGTGTCTGCTGATGGCCCAGGGCAGGGTGTTCAACAGAAATCAAAACTGCTTCACAACCCATATGTGGGGCACGCCTTGCCCAGGACACTCTGCCTGTCAATTCTTCCACCTGGTCCTGCAATGATTCACGACCACCAGGGATCTTTCTTTTACACTAGGGGAGACTGAGCCTCGAGAAGTTTATGTGACTTGCCTAGACTCAACCTAACCTTAGATCCCCTGGTTGATCCCACCCTTCCCCAGCCCCTCGCCCCAACCCTCCCTTCTGGCCAGCAGGGCCTCACCCAGCAGGAGCCACAGGATCCCTGGTCTCTGATCTCTTTGATGGTCGGGCAGTTTGGCCACTGTTTCCGGGCATCGAAGCTTTCAGGCAGAACCACATCCGCAGCAAATGCGTCTCTGAAAAATGAAAGGTCTCCTTCACAAGCCGTCACCTTACAGTCTGCACTCCTAACCCTTGGCCTGGGCTGTCACTTTGCAGGGAAAGGCATGAAGACGTGTGGAGGGGGCCATGTGCAAGGACCACGTGCGAGGACGTCCCCTTGGAATTTTATTAAAACTTTTTTTTGTTTTTTTGCTGCGCCATGCAGCATGCAGGATGTTGGTTCCCCGACCAGGGATTAAAACCATGCCCTCGGAGGTGATAGCATGGAGTCCTAACCTCTGTACCACCAGGGAACTTCCTACTTGGAGCTTGATAAAACAAAACTGGGTTCTACTCCTCCAAATATTGCCATTCTGTATACTTCCGCCTAAACTTATTTTGTGCAGATTTTTGAAGAGTTTTAACCTCAGGGTCCAGATAATTACAGCTGTTGCTTTCCCCACGCTACCCCGAATCAAACATCTGCCAGATGTTCATTTTTCAAACATCTTCACAACAATGGTCCCATCACTTAACTATCCCAGCCTCACAGATTTTTCTAATGCTTCCTTCAAGGGAAGTATCTGTGTGAAAAATGCAGACTTTTCCAGAAAAATAAAACATTAATGGCAGATCACATGGCTTTTTTCAGGTTTTCCTTATTCAAGACCATTCAGACCTGGGGCCTCTCCCTTGGCAGCTGGGTCGCCTGAGAGGCACAGGAGGAAATTCTGGCGCTGGGAGCGGGGCCCTGTGCCTCAGGCAGGGTCCCTGCAGCTCGGGGCAGGGGTGGTTAGGCCTCTGGATGTCTTCCTGTCTCCCCCTTGCCCCTGTGCCAAGCATAATCTCTGCCCGGAATGGCAGCAGTCTTGGTGCAGCCAGGTGCCCTACCCGAGAGCAGGTACGCACCTCTGGGGCAGCTTGGGCCCGCCCAGGATGGCGCCACACAGCTTCTTCACATAGCTCAGGTCCACGTTGTAGAAGTTGTGTCCAGCCTGGAAAAGAGCCCCACCCAGAGCAGTCACCCACCAACTTGGGGGGGTTGGGGGTGTGGCATGTACACACCACCCACACAGGGCCTGACAAGGCCAGGGGTCCCCGCAACCATAGAGCAAGGGTGCTGGGGCACTGCTACAGAATGATGTCTCTCCCCCCACAATTCATGTGAAACCTAACCCCACTGTGATGCTGTTACGCAGTGGGGGCCTTTAGAGACGATCAGGTCATGAGGGTGTAGTGCCCTTTTATAAGGAGACCCCAGAGATCAAGCTTGCCCCTCAGGCCAGGTAAGGACACAAGAAGTCACCACTTGCCACCTAGAAAAGGACCCTGACCAGAACCTGGCCACGCTAGCACCCAATCACATCAACCCAGCTGTGAACTCCACGGGAGCTGGTTTACTCCCCCATGCAGCTGCACATACTTGTACGCATACTCTCACACACACAGACAACACACACACACACACACACACACACACACACACACAGGAAGGGACAGGGCAGTGGGCACGGGCCTACGCAAGTCAGGACCATGAATCAGATCCACTGTCCGGGACACACCAGCCCGTGGGCCACCGCTGCAGCCCCTCCCTCAGGAGTCAGAATGCACAGAAGCGGCCCCCAGCCCACCTTCCAAGTGGTGTTTTGCTTGTTAATATAGTTGACCAGCTCATCAGACAGAGGTGGGAAATGCAGGCTGCTCCGGGCACTGGTGAGCACCAGCAGGCAGTTGAGGGTGGCCAAGAGCTGCCACATTTTGAAAACTCGATCGGAGATTCACCTGGAGAGGAAAGGACACAAGACGTCAGTATGCTTCTTCCTTCAGTTCAAGTGCTCGACACACACAAGGTATCACCTCAGGATGCACTGTTCTGGGGGCCTCGTCCCATCCTCTCTCTGCTGTCTGCCCCCTCATGCTCCTTGGTTTCCCCTTCTGGAACCAGGGTGTCGGCAGAGTACTGCAGGGACCTTGGCACCTGTGGGCTCTCATGCCTTGTCTCAGAGTTCCAGCCCGTGCCCACAGCACACAGGACTGCACGATGGACTGAATGTGTCCCCTGCCCACAAATTCAAGTTGCAATCCTACCCCAGAAGGTGATGGTGTTAGGAGGTGGGGCCTTTGGGGGAATGATAAGGTCATGAGGGTGGAGCCCCTATGAGTGGGATTAGTGCCCTGATTATAAAAAGACGCTACAGAGCTCCCTTGCCTCTTCCTCCATGTGAGGACACAAGGGCAGTCTGACCAGGCAGGGTGTCCTCAGCGGACCACACTGGCCCCTGATCTTGGACTCCCAGTCTCCAGAACTGAGAGCAGTAAGTTTGTCTGGAAGCCACTGTCTGTGGCATTCTGCCGCAGCTACCTGAATGACTGAGAGAGATGTGTGGTCCAGGAACACAAGACAGCAAGCCAAGGAAGGGCTGTGCCATACGCATAGGCGCCGCCGATGTGGGCAGGACACTGTGCCACGTAAGTCTCCAAAGCTGCTGCAGGGCCAGGTAAGGGCTCAACGTCTGAGATGGTGCTGGTCACTGCATGGTTTGTGAACCAACTATCTCATGAGCTATGAGGCTGTGGCAAAGGCAGCCTGCTGTCTGTCAGAACCCACCCCAGGGCCCAGGTGACAAGCAGTGCCAACAAGTCCATCCCAACAAACAGATAAAACCAAATCTGCAGGCAAAGTCAAGTCCATCGGCCCTGCTGCTGTGGCCAACGTGCCTCTCCATGCACTACAGGAACAAACTTTGGGACTTTTCTCAAGTTTGAGCTCCCAAAGAGTAAACACCTTTCCCTGTGATCACATCTCAACTGGGAGCCCAGTGAGAGAGAAAAAATGAAACCGAAGATAAATCTCACGAGCCACATTTTGAACACCAGACAAGGAAACACAAGTCCACCTCCAGCTCTGTATGCCTTTCTTGAGAGCCGTGAACTAGAGCTGGTTTAGCCGGTGGCACAGGTCTCCTGGGACTGTCTGTGGTTTTTCCAGTCGGACAAGGACTGTGCTTCAGAGACAGGGCTCCCGAGAAGGTAAGCCATCCCATTACCACTATGGCCTCAGATCCTGCAGGTCGAGAGACGAGCGAGTTTTAGCTAGGCCTCTGAGTCACACTCTTAGGCAAGAGGCTCTGATGAGAGCAAGAAATATGACCCACCGGGCCTGGGCCTGGGGAGATGCCCTCTCAGTGAGTGTGTGTGTGTGTGTGTGTGTAACGTGGGTAACAGCGCTGAACATGCTGCCTCCCACACAGTGAATTATATTTAAGCAAAAACAAATCTAAATTTATCTGTTGCTTAAGCAACAAGCCACCGGGAAGAATCTATGTGTGAGGATGGCCAGGCAGTTCTGGAAAACAGCAGCGACGGAGGCCTGAACCCCTGGGGTGGCAAAGGTATGATAAACCTGGGGGATGCCAGCTCAGGAAGGGGTCCATCAATTCCACAGGCCACTTGGAGGCATAGCCTATGTGTGGCAGAGGTGGGGGAGGAAACACACATCTCAGTGGATGGTGTTCGCACACCTGGTTGTGCATTCACAAACAGGAAAAACAGTAAGACTGAATCTTTACCCTCAAGTTCTTACACACACAAAAAATGCTACATGGGACAAAGATCTTACATAAAACCACAGAAGTTGTATGAGAAAATAAGCACACTTAAAAAAAGTAGTATTGGGACTACCCTGGCGGCTCAGGGATAAGGAATCTGCCTGCCAACGCAGGAGACGCAGGTTCAATCCCTGATCTGGGAAGATCGCATGTGCCGCAGAGCAACCAAGCCCGTGTGCCGCAACCGCTGAGCCTTCGCTCTAGAGCCCAGGAACTGTGTGCCACAGCTAGAGAGCGGCCCCTGCTTGCCAAACCAAAAGAAAGCCCGTGCGCAGCAAAGACCCAGCAGAGCCAAAGATAAGATAATCTTTAAGTTTATTACAACAAACCAACATAATATTGGAGTGAGGAATGCCTAAGATTGACATAAAACAGAGCCCTTAAGGAGAAAATGTTTGACTACAGGAAAGTAAAGCCTCTCTTCTAGAAAAAAAAAAACAAAATACAAAGTGACAGACAAAAAACAGCCCTTACATATCCTTAAGGCTTTGTTTGGGTCCTAACAGACAAAGGACCCAAAATCAGAATAGAAGCAGCGTAATAGGAAACTAGCCAAAGGATACACACAGTACACGTACGCAAAAAGAGCTACAGAAGGCCAGCAGATATTTAAAGACGCTCACTGAAGAGAGATTTATCTTCCACCACACTGGCAGAAGCTGCAGTGTGATCATTTTCCACTGGGGATAGAGGTGGGGAATCAGATGCTGCTGCTGCTGTTTACCCATCAGTAGGCACCGCCCCGCCTCTATCAGCTCTTCAGTCCACACACCCTTTGACTCAGCAGTCTGAGCTTTAGAAATGTATCCCACAAGCTCAAAACACAAAGACACCGGTACATGGGTATTCACTAAACATTCTTGGTGTTCACAGAAGACCAAAAAGAAAGCATCTAGAACAGTAACTGTTAAGTTGTGGTAAATGGTTAAATAATGAACTTCAAAAGCAGCCATTAAGAAAAGAACCTGTGGAAGCGAAAATGGTACTGATAATAATATGTGTGTGTGCGCGCATATCTATATATATACATACAGTAAGTGAAGAAAGCAAAGGAGCAGGTGAGTCATGGCAAGTGTGAGCCCTCAACCCACGTACGTGTTTATTCCTGTCACTACATGCAAAACGTCCAGAAAACCATACTCACACATAACTGCTTACACTCGCTATATGTGTGCATGCTCAGTTGTGTCCAACTCCGAGACCCCACAGACTGCAGCCCGCCAGGCTCCTCTGTCCATGGGGCTCTTCAGGCAAGGATGCTGGAATGTGTTGCCATTTCCTCCTCCAGGGGATCTTCCCAACCCAAGGATCACACCCACAGCTCCCACGTCTCCAACACTGGCAGGCAGATTCTTTACCACTGAGCCACCTGGGAAGCCCACGTTCACTGTATAGCCTTCTCTCTTTTTCTTTTTTATTATTTTTTCTGGAGTGAACATGCTATACTCTTTAAGTTTTGCTCCTGTAGGAAGAATAATACTGGTGCTACCAAAGCCTGAAAGCCACCCAACTGAAAGAGCGTGTTCTGATGAGGCCCGAGATGCATTTCCGGTCAGAGGCCTTCTCTCCAGTGACTTTCTGCTCAAAGCGCTTACCCTTCCCATGTTCAGTGACTCACAGGAAGGCTGCTGCTCACATGACCTCGAGTCAGGGAGTCTGCAAACTGTCAGGAAATATTTCACTGTACACGCCTGTGCCAGGAGGGACAAAGGAGCTCTCCAGGGCTTCTTTTTAAAAGGCTTCTGAGCAGAGAAGAAGAAGGTTCCTATCGACACCCTGACTTACACTTGTCATCTCAACACTGCCCTGAGAAGATGTGTGTGCTCCCCACATACAGACCATGCCTGCAGCTAGAGGCCAGGCCGACAGGCCCATCAGAATCATAGCTGGAAGGGTCGCCACCCTCGGCCCTCACCACAGCCTGTCCAGGTCACAGGAACACAGCTGGGTCCCCAGGAAACCAGAGGCCATCCTCGTGAATGCTCCCTGTGTGTCAAAGCGGAGTGTCCCCAGGACCCTTGTGGGCTCAGCCAGCTACTCAGTGTGCAGAATGGGGTGCTTCCATGCAACCCAGATCACATGTAAGATTTCTCTGGTTTCCTGGTGGCAGGGAACGTGGGCAGCTCCCAGTCTGAGCCCAGGATCCCACCCTGCTTTCCTGCTCTACGGGTCCTACTCCATGGCTCCTATCAACTGTTCTCCCAGCTCAACCCCGGCCTCAGGGAGAACGAGACCCGTGAACCTGAGGATTGCGGCAAAGCACGAACCACCGCCCCAACTCGCCCACGGGGGCTGCAGCATCACATAAGAGCATCTGGGTTGCAGTTCAAGGATGAACTCTAGGTGTGTAGTCCGGAGACCTGGATTCCACTTACTTCCTAACTGTGCACCTGCCTTCACTTAGCCTCAGTCTCACCACCTGTAAAATGGGGCTAATGACCACTCATGTCCCCCAGTGCAAGTCTGGAGTGAGAGGAGGGTGCCTGCCACAGTCAGAAGGCAAACAGAGCCTCCTCCCTCTTCTCTTCTCTCCTTTCTCCATTCACAGCCCGTGCCAGACAAGCCCAGTTCACACAAACCCACCTACCTACCTCCACGTCACAAAGAACCTGAAATTAAAACGGGTGTTAACTCCAGCTGACCTCCCAACGGGCCTCCCTTTCTGGTGGTCCAGAAGCTACTGAGATCCCAGAGAATATGGAGTCAAGTTTCTCCTCCCAAGGGGACGGACCGATGTCCAGGGCAGTGGCAACTACATTCCAGCGGGTGCTGGCCTCCACAGACCCCGTGAACCAGGGACAAACTACGCATAAACAGCTGGAGGCCCAAGCTGTGCTGTTAGCCGGTGTCATGGCCTCAGACGAAACACAGCCAGTTTTCACTTCCCCTCTTTCGGGCCAACATTTCCCTTTTCTCATTCTGTGGGGGTATTTTCCCCCCTTAAAAACCGGGGAGAAAGAATAGAAAGTCCTTACTGCAAGGGAAGAGGGCTCCCATACAGGATTACGACACCTGCAAGTCACAAGGCAGGGTGTGGACGGTGCAGGAGCAGCTGTGGGCAGATGTGAGTTCCAGCCCTCGGTCAGCTGACTACCTGGGAAGACAGATCACAGGCTCCGCTACGCCCTCTGGCCCTTATCCAAGCTAATCTCTAGCATTTAAAAATAAGAGCTGCCTCCTGTCTTTCTGCTCCAGACCCCTAGAGCACTTTTGTGTCCAGTATCCCCCAAGAGCACAGCTGCTCGCCACACCTCCTTGCCGCCAGCTATGGGCTCTGTGCACTGGGGATCAGGAAGGAAGGAAGGGACTGAACACGGGAGTCCTGACATCCCAGGGACACGTAGCCAAGCCTGATTTTTTGTTTATTTTTTAATTTAGTTTTATTTTTGTTGGTGTTGAAATGCATGAAGTCATTTATTCATGATTACAGCTGTGCAAACAGCTGGGCAATAGCCGTCCCAGGGCTTACAGACGCACCCTCTTGCCCTGGGTGCCTCCATGAGAATGGGGAGCTGGTGGAGTTGGAGGCGCACAAAAATGCTGATAGAACACAGGCCTTTAGGACAAGAGCCCAAGCTTGATTTTTTAAACAGCTTTCTTATATGGTTAAGAGCCCTCTGCAGACTGGATTCTAAATTCTAAGGAGGCAAGACATATATACCTGAAATTTCCAAATTGGCCACCTGCACTCCACTGGCTAATCCGGAAAAAGATGTCCAACCAGCCTTCCCTCTGGTCCTGTGCTCTTCCTTACCCATTGCTGTTGTTTTGTCTCTAAGTTGTATTTGACTCTTTGCAAACCCAAGGACTGTAGCCCTCCAGAATTCTCTGTCCATGGGATTTCCCAGGCAAGAATACTGGAGTGGGTTGCCATTTCCTTCTTAGGGAATCTTGCCAACCTGGGGATCGAATCCCTGTCTCCTGCATTAGCAGGTGGATTCTTTACCACTGAGCCACCAGGGAAGCCCCCTATCCATTGCTGCCACTCAAATACTGTTGACAGCTGGCTTTCACAGTTGGCTTAAAAGAACTGAGTGCCTACATTCTGCCAATAGCTACAGATTGAGGCTGTTTCTTATGCAGCAGAGTGGCTCTGGGTAGGGGTAAGGTAGGAGGTTTGGAGGGTTGTGAACATTCAGTGGGACTATGTTAGAACTCGTGTTTCTTTCTCTTCCACAGAGACTACTCTTGCCTCTCGCTGTTGCCATGAGCACTTGTACCCTTGAAGCTGGGGCCATTTCAGGGCACCCACACAAAACCAGGCACCCTTTCGTGTCCCCTGGATGCCAGCTGCTCACCAACACCTCCATGCTGGAGCAGCGCAAGCACCTTGACTTCAAATGGGCTCTGACTGAACTGAAGGATGCCTGGCCCCCTCCTCTCTGAATCATAGCCTCCATGTGGTCTTTCTGTTGGATGTCTTGGTTCCTAACAGAAATGTGCTCAGCTGCTTTGAATTCAAACTGGAGCTCAGTAACAACCTAGAAGGGTGAGATGGGGAGGGAGGTGGGAGGGAGGTTCAAGTGGGAGGGGACATGGGTAAACCTATGGCTGATTTATGCTGATGTTTGGTAGAAGCCAACACAATACTGTAGAGCAATCATCCTTCCATTAAAAATAAATACATAAAAAAAAAAGCAAGCAGAAAGCGTTGCCAGTCTTCATCCTCACAGCGCTAAAGAGACAGCCAGACACGAGCTGGCTATCTGGCCCCTAGAGCCAGGCCCCCTGAAGCTGAATGCGCCCAAGCAAGTGCTGCGAGACCCAGAAAAGGCATCTACCACATCACTGAATGCTCCACGGGACCCAGGAGCCGTGAGAGGAATCCCGCCACCCTCATCCGCCTAAGCGCTTTAGGACACTCGTGGGGACTCTCCCTGCTCCCCATCTGCCAATCGTCTGCCGGAATGAGTGACTAATTCCCGCCAAGTTCTACAGTGTGGCTTCCTCAAGCTGCTCTCCCCTGGTGCCTGGAAACCGTGTGGCTGCAGTGCCTGCAAACGGAACATCACTTAACACACTATTGGCCAAAGATGCATTATGGTCACGGGGTCAGTTTCTGCAAAAATTCCCCAGTCAGCAACGCCTTAAGATCAGTCACAACAGCTCGCACCCTACAAAGAGAAGAAAAATACTAGCCTAGGGCTAAAAAGGGCTTTCTAGGTGGGTCAGTCTTAAAGAATCCACCCGCCAATGTAGGAGATGTGGGTTCGATTCCTGGCTTAGGAAGACCCCCTGGAGGAGGAAATGGCAACCCACTCCACTATTTTTGCCTATGGACAGAGGAGCCTGGTGGGCTATAGTCCATGGGGTTGCAAAGAGTTTGGACACAACTGAGCCACTAACCAACAGGCCTAAAAAAATGGACCCCCAGGAAGGTCCTTGGCAGTCAAAAAGTGTTGTTTTTTCTAAAAGCAAGACCATTTGGGCAAGGTTCTGGAAAGTTGTAGAAGCTTTTGCTTGCCAGCTTGCTCCCAGACTTAGATGCTGACTTACTGAGATGCTGAAGGGGTCACTTCGTCCCCACTCGGTCTCAGTCAATAAAACGGGCATGCTGCCTGGATTCTGAAGGACCTTGAGGCCACTTTATAAAAGCTTTCAGAAATCCTTGAAGATTCAGATGAGATTAGTGTTCCAAGCCTCTCCAGCCAGCAGGAACACAGCAGCTCCCTAATTTAACTCGAGGCTAGATGACATCTCCCTGCTGGCTGGGCACTGGGGGCACAGAAACATAAGCAGATACAAAAGCAGGCAGCAGAAAGGCCTCACCTCCCTTATGTGGTCCTGGTTTCCTTCCTGGGCCCCTAAGATACATGCCCCTCATCAGGGTGCTGCCTGGCTCGGAGCAGACAGCCCTACAGCCACGCAGGAAAACAGCTTCTCAGGGACCACGTGAGACAGTTTCATGGAACACATCTCCCTGTGCCAGGCCGGTTAACTCCTCCCTCCCAGGGTAACTCCTTCTGTCCTCAAACGTACCCCAGTGGGCAGTGGGGGGGCCAGAATCAAGATCTTCCTCAAATGATGGTTTGCGTGTGTGCCTGCATGCTCAGTTGCTCAACTGTGCTGACTCTTTTGACCCCCTGGACTGTAGCCCACCAGGCTCCTCTGTCCATGGGATTCTCCAGGCAAGAATACTGGAGTGGGTTGCCATTTCCTCCTCCAGGAGATCTTCCTGACCCAGGGAACAAACCAGTGTCTCCTGCATTGATGAGTGGATTCTCTACAACTGCACCACCAGGTGAGCCCAAATGATGGTTTATTTTGCTCTTAACCACCAGAACATAGCACCCCCTAAATATCTGCAGAGTTAAGTAGAGGCAGAAGGGGCTGCGGCTGGAGGCTCCCCGTGGATGTGTGACAAAGCCTCAAGCCTAAGCCAAGGGACTTGTTTGTTACAATGAACACATCTTGCCCAACTCCAAGTCAGCAGGTCATGGAGAAGTCCAGCCTCACTGGGTCTCTTGGCAGAATAGCTGGTCTCATTGTGCTCTATATGGAGTCCTTTCACTCTCTAGATATTTGTCCCATCCTCCTTCCTGTACCCTTGCTGGTAATTCTAGGTTATCCTGATGGCCACACTGAGTGACTTACTGGCCAAGTAAGAGACATGTAACCACAGTCAGACTGCAGGCACATTGCTCCTAGCACCCAGCATTCTTAACATAGTAACGTCAGAAAAGGACCCCTGGTCCTGATTAAGGCTTTTGTTTCCCAGGTGAGGGGACCTGGAGCTTGAGAAAAGACCGAGAGCAAGCTCTGTATGGTGTACCTGGATGGGGACAGAACTGCCAAGTAATAGAATTGTAGAGATTTCTCCACAATCATCTGGGTGACATGCCCCACCTCCATCATGTCACAAACCTGCAGGTGCCTCAGTTTTCTCATCTGTAAAGTGGAAGATTCAGACTGTTAGTACCCCGAACCCACACGTGTCCTCAAAGTTAAAAAACCATATTATCTAATTGAAGACAAGTCCAGATGCCTAGCTTAGGATCAAAAGAAACCTTCTTAACTTTCAGCTGTTGACAAACATACTAAAACCCATAAATTACCACGGATCAACAACAAAAATAGAAAAACCTCATCAACAATTTCCTAGGGCAAAGAGTTAAACTGGAATTCCCAACTATGCAAATTAAAACAAGGACAGCTTTTCAAACACATCAGATGGGCAGAAATTAAAATCTGGCAATACCTAGTGGTGGTAAATATGAGGAACAAGAACCCTCAAGGCCCTGAGACTATGTTGGTGAAACTTCAGCGGACAGCACTGACATCTAGAAAATAGCTGGTGCACACACCTTAGGACGGAGCACCTTCTCAACTTCTGCTTCTCCTGCAGAGAAACCCTTGCAACTGTCTGAGAGACAGGATTCTGTAGCCTTGTGAGGACGGTGAAAAAGCAAAACCCACGTAACTGTCTCTCAGGAGAGAAACACACTGTGCATTTAAAATGAATGAACTGGGTCTGTATGGATCAATGTAAATCAATGTCACAGACACCAGTGGAAAAGGATACATGTGGTATAATTAAAGTCATATGCATTTCAATAACACTATTCATAGATTGATACAGATACAAGGATTAAAAGAACAATAAGGGGATTAAAAAAACCATGCAGGAAAATTAGAAAGAGAAGAGCAGGGACATCCCTGGCAGTCCAGTGATTAAGACTTCGCCTTCCAATGCAAGGAGGTAGGGATCTGAGATTCTTCGTTGGCTGGGGAGCTAAGATCCCACATACCTAAATGGCCCAAAAGCCAAAGCATAAAACAGAAGCAATGTTGTAACAAACTCAATAAAGATTTTTAAAATGGTCCACATCAAAAAAAAAAAAGAGAGAGAGAGAGAGAGAGACAGAGAGGAGAGAAAGCAGATAGGAGTTACAATGTCCCTTAGGAACTAGACACAGACTTGCAGAAAAGAAGCTGAAAGTTGCTGCCTGCAGAGGTGGGCTGTGACCAGGGGGAAGGCCATGACTCCACCACCCACCCTCCTCCCCACCCAGACACGCAAGGCTGAGACAAGGAAGCTGTGGGTAGGGCAGAAAGCAGGTGGGGATGAGGCTTGGGCTTTAAAAAGGGACTGAAGCCTAAATATTTAATGGTGTTTGATCCCTAGATCCCCCTCCTACCCAAACTAGGGTAGAAGGTGAACATATCAGCCATGGAGGGACTCAGGAGTCATTTCTCAAGCCCCTGGCTTAAGCAGCTCTGGAATGGGCCCTAAGTGTTAACCAAGAAAGATGAAGACCCAGGGCACTGAGTGTAAACCAAGAAAAATGAAGACCCAGGACCAGGGGCTGAGTGACAACTGCTTCCTATTACCCAGTAAGTCCAACATACACCTGCATGTTGCTCAAGTATATCCATCAACCTACTGTCAACCCCGACCACCCTACACAGGAGACTGAACTATATCAAGGTGCCTGATCTCAATGCTCCTTGACCCACAAAAAATTACCATTTCATACAGTTCAACGTCTCATATTTCCAATACTTTCCTTCTGCCAAACTGTCAAAAACAAACAGCAGACATTATGGATTCTCATCCCGAAACATTTCAGTCCTTCTCTCCCAAGGATAGGGATATTCAACACAATCACAACTCATCACCACATTTAAGAAAACCACCCAACCAGCTTTCCCAGGTTCACCTGAAAGCACTCTTCCTTCACTCCCCAATGCAGCTGCCAGTGGTAACAAAAGAAATCTTAAGCCCTAAATGGCATGCAACTTCCTACTCCCAACTCCCAGGGCCAGCAGTTGGGGAAACAGCCAGTCCATAAGGAAGGCCTCAGCTCAAGCTGCTGAGTCAGCAACACATGGGCAGGTGCCTCCTGGAGACAAAGGGCTTCCGCCCTCACTACCTGACCAGTTCAGAAAAAGGGCTGTCCTGACCCAGCGGCAGCGGAGGTAATTGGAATCAAGGCTTTTGTCTGGGCCAAGTTGCCTCCCCCTGGGCCTGTGAAGCCCCCAGATAAGGGATTGCACCTTTCCACTTGGCAGCACCCCAGCTCTAGGACAGACGCCCCTAAGAGATTTGAGTGACTCCAGGGCACCTTCTTAGGGAAAGCCACACAGGATGGGGCAGCCCAACCTCTTTCTCCACAAAGCTTAAGGGTCACCATTACCAGCGCCAACAGGAAACAATCTTCCATGAAGTTAACAACGTTATGAGAGAAGAAAAGGAAAGTAGCCTTTAAGCAATCCAGACACACCGCTAAGGCCTTTGTCTTATCACCCTGCATCTAAAGATTCAACCAGATGGATGGACCTCGGCAGATCTGCCCCTAGTGAAGGCGCCTGAAGGGCAGTTTTTCCAAGGTAACCAAAGGTGCTAGGTCTCCCTTTGAACCCCATGCCCCTCCAACTGGGTATGAGTCTCAGAGGGATATGGGGCCTATCCTCCTCCCTGTGCCTGCCTATCGGCTTCCTCAGTGCCTGGGGAAGGGGTTGACCAAGGCCCATAAAGAAAGCAAATCCAATTCACTTCTAACAGAATGGCCTGGTTGACTCCCAAATTCAGTCACCTCACAACGCGCCCTCTCCCAGACCTCCAGAGTCATCAGCTGAGGGGCAGGCGATGCCCCCGGGACCCTGCCCTGCATTCTCGCTCCCACAGCACCCAGGGCTCAAGCCTGACTCCCTTCCTTAGCAGTGCAGGGTTGGGGCCGGCATCCCACTCCCCTCACACTCCCAGGGAAGAGGCTGGCACCCCGGGCCCTAAAGTCCCCTGTCCTCCCCTCTGCTTAGCTTCTCCTCCCTCCATCTGTGGATTTAACTCTTCCTGTGGGTCCCACCCGGTTCCACCCAGTTCCAGGTTCCTGTTTCCCAGTTTCTGTCTTCTGGGGTTCCTGGAATTGTATGACTGTGTGCAGAAAGTTGCCCAGGAAAATCATTTACAAAAAGAAAACAACTAAGAAAGATGTTGATAGTATTTCCTGTCAACTCAGCGATCTTCTAAGAAAACTGAGGAACAGAACCTCACAAGGGGCTGGGGAGCCAGGCGAGGTTTTCGAAAGTCAGCGGGGATCCAGGCCAAGCTCTTCCTCGCAAACTCCCCGCCTCCGGCTCTGGAGACGGCGGACCGTGGGGTCGGGTGACCCGGCCCGGGGTCCGAACAGCGCCCGAGATGGGGCGCGAGCTTCCCGGGCTGGCAGTGCAGTCCGGCTGCCCGCGCGCAGAGCTTGCTTTTCTCATCACAACCACGTCCGGGAGGGCGCGATGCCGCTCGGTTCGCCTGGCTGCGACTCCCCGAGGGTCCCTGCTTCCAACGGCCCGGGACGCCGGCTTCGCATCCCCCCGCCCGCCCACACTCACCGCGCGCCGCCGCCGCCGCCGAGGGCCTGGGCCTGCAGCCTCCGCGTCCGGGCAGCCGCTGATGCTGGTGCCTGAGCAGCCGCCGTAGCTCCCCGCGGCCGCCCCCGAGCTAAGTACAGCGCCGGGCCCCGCCCCGTGTCCGGCTGGCTCGGCACGTGACCACCCACTCCCCGCCCCGATTGGAGCATCACGTGCCCAGCTTCCCTGGGGGTCTGCTTATACCCGGCACGCCTCCAGGCACCGGCTCCTCGCAGGGCCCGGGAGCAGGGTTTCTGAGTTCCCCCAGTCTACCCGCGGCGCACTGGGACCCTTGCAGAGAAGAAGGGGACTGCAGGCGGGGCCTCACCCCGCCTGGCGAAATTCCCCCGGGCCGCCCTGGACAGGACGCAGCGTATCAAAGCCTCGATCCCTACTTGTGGGAAGAGAATAGTTTTTCCTTATTTCATTGATCTAGAAACCACTGCCAGAGATGGGGGCATCGAACCAGCAGGCTTCCCAGAAGAGCCTTAAAAGGCTGTTAGCTTTAATAGAATGTCCCTATCAGATATGTGAGAATTTTTTTTTTAAGTAGTCCCCTGTCCATGGAATTCTCCACGCAAGAGTACTGGAGTGGGTAGCTGGTTCCCTTCTCCAGGGAATCTTCCCAACCCTGGGATCAAACCCATGTCCCCCGCATTGCAGGCGGGTTCTTTACCGCCTGAGCCACCAGGAAGCCCGAGAATACTGAAGTAGGTAGCATATCCCTTCTCCAGGGGATCTTACTTGGGAATCCAGCCGGGGTCTCCTGCATTGCAGACGGATTCTTTACCAGCTGAGCTTCCAGGGAAGCCTGAGTTATTACCACGGAATACTAATTTCAAGAGCTTCATCAGAATTTCTATAAAGGCATGACAGGCAAAAATCCGTTTCGAAGAAGGGGTGCCAGGTGGCCTGTCCCAAAGAGGACGTACATAGCAAGCACAATGTTATATCTGGAGCTTACTTCAGGGTGGGGGTGCCTGCAGAGGTTGATGGAGATGTTTGGGGGCAGAGGTCAAGTCCCACCCTGCTCTGTGAATCCACTGATGTTTCTAATGCGGATGACAACCTTGCAAGGTTGGTAGCATCCCAGTTTTGTTCAAGGGACTTGGGAAAAGTCTGACATTTTATCCTGATGATCCTTTAGTAAGAGAGCTATAGGTCTGACCAAATCCAAGAGGCCTTGACTGGCTGCTGCGTCTTGCAGATGCCTGGCCGTAAGCTGTGACACAGTCCCTGTGCCTTCCAGGGCCCTTCAGACAACTTTGTGGACACATGTGCTCGCACCTGTTTGGTTCCAGGTAAGGATAAGAGGGGAAGGAAAAAAGACTCATGTATGGTTGTGAGAGCTGGACTGTAAAGAAAGCTGAGCATGGAAGAATTGATGCATTTGAAAGGTGGTGTTGGAGAAGACTCTTGGGAGTCCCTTGGACTGCAAGGAAATCAGTCCTGGGTGTTCACTGGAAGGACTGGAGTTGAAGCTGAAACTCCAATACTTTGGCCACCTGATGCAAAGAACTGACTCATTTGAAAAGACCCTGATACTGGGAAAGATTAAGAGCAGGAAGAGAAGGGGATAACAGAGGATGAGATGGTTGGATGGCATCACCTACTCAATGGACATGAGTTTGGGTAGGCTACAGGCGTTGGTGGTGGACAGGGAGGCCTGGCATACTGCGATTCATGGGGTCAAAAAGAGTCGGACATGACTGAGGGCTGAACTGAACTGAACCCATGGTTGGTACACCTGCAAGTGCGTGGAGTATCCCAGGAACTTAATGACAACAGTGGGGATGAAGAAGCTCCAGCCTTGGGCTCCAGACTGCAAGTCAGTGTTTTGCCAAGTCACATTCATATGACATCAGTCCTTCTTGAGTTCCATAGAGGTGCTCATAAGAGGAGGCATGAATAAGGAGGACACACACATGATGGTGATACATCGCTCTCTCATTAAGAGGTAGAAATTCCTTTTGAAATAGAACAAAAGAAAAATAAACAAGTACTGCAAGAGTAGAATTGAACCCTTCCTGGGAGATCCAAGAGTGCTTCATGGAGAAATACACCACAGAATTTATTTTACTTTTCCCTTTGCTCTCACTGGCTGTTAAACTCCATGAGGACAAGGAGTTAGCGTGTTGTTCCATCACCGTCCTGAGCACATAGCAGCATGCTTGACATGTAATAGAGGATGTACACGTGTTCAGTGAGTGAATTCATAAATGAATGAATAATAGAAGGATGAATAGAATTTTGGCTTAACTTGCCAGGTCTGGGTCCAGGGTAGATTCCTCAGAACTTACAGAGGGCCTTGGCCTGTATGTGCAGAAGCTATTTGACTTCTGAGTTGCTGGAAAAGAGGCTGGGGTCACACCAGACACCAGAAGAGAGGAAAACACGTCTCACGAAAACTCAGATTCACTGCAGCGTTATTCACAGGAACCGAAAGGTAGAATGACCCAGTGTCCATAAGCCCAGCATGGCAGATTGGGACACAATAGGCCATGTGCCCATACAATGAACTGTTATCATTTATAAAAAGGAACAAAATACTGGTAGATGTTACTCATTTATAAAAAGGAGTGAAATACTAGTACATGTTACAACATGGAAAAGTCTCGAAAACATTTATGATGAGTGAAAGAACCCAGCGAGGAGTACTACATGTTTCATGATCTCACTTACATGAAATGTCCAGAACAGGCAAGTCTGTAGAGATAGAAAGTTGATTAGTGGTTGCTCAGCCTGGGGGCACAGACAGGGAGACCTAGAGGTCAAAGGGTTAAGACTTCACCTTCCAATGTAGGGGGTGTGGGAGCTAAGAGAACAGAAGCTTGGAGGCCAAAATTCTGAAACATGAAACAGAAGCAATATTGTAACAAATTCAATAAAGACTTTAACAATGGTCCACACCAAAAAAAATCTTTAAAAAAAAGTGAGATTTCTTGAGTTACAAAAGTGCTATAAAATTGACTGTGGTAATGGATATATAGCGTACTGTGCTGGGCTCAGTTGCTCAGTGGTGTCTGATTCTTTTTGACCCCTATAGCCCACCAGGCTACCCTGTCCATGGGGATTCTCCAGGCATGTATCTTGTGAAAGTAAAAGTTGCTCAGTCATGTCTGACTCTTTGTGACCCGCCGGGGTCCAGCCCCGGTGGATCCAGGGTGATTTGAAGGGCAGACAGAATCGGCGTCCTAGGAAAAACCTTATTTAGTGACAGATAATAGAGAGAGATTAGAAACGGTTAGTGTAGTAGGAAATATTAGTGGAGAAAAGAGGCTGAATAACTTGGTTTACGTGGGATACCAATAAAATTCCAAGACAAGGAATTTGCACCATCTACGTTGGGCCATTGGCACCACTTGAATATTGGAAGGTGCCCCTCCTTGGGCTCCTTCTCTCGTGGAACTTGAAAGCCCAGACAAGTAAGTAGACGTGGCGGGCACCCACGCTCCAGATGGGAATTCAGCCAAAGAAAACAGAGCAAGAAAGAAACGACATGGGGGAATCAGTCTTTCCAGAAACTGATCTAATTTCTTTATTTTCAGGTTTGCTTATATACCTTTTTTTACACATAAAGACAAATGGAAATTTAGTCCTGACCTTTATCAAAATCAGGTGTTTCACATAAATGTATAAAAAAAGGTTTTAGGGGTTTTACATCATCTTCTGGCCATGAGGCCTGCTGACATTTTATGATCCTTTCTTTCTGGTAACCAAAAAACTTATTTTTTCCAAGGGTGTTTTTTCTTAAACCAGTGCCACCCTCTGAAGGTAGCAGATAAAGTTGCATTCCTATAGGATGAGGGTGTAGTGGGTTACAACTAAGAAAGGAATTTATTTAACCTGAGGGATTGGAGGCAGGAGGAGAAGGGGACGACCGAGGATGAGATGGCTGGATGGCATCACAGACTGGATGGACGTGAGTCTGAGTGAACTCCGGGAGATGGTGATGGACAGGGAGGCCTGGCGTGCTGCGATTCATGGGGTCGCAAAGAGTCGGACATGACTGAGCGACTGAACTGAACTGAACTGAAGGTTAACATGATTAATCTTAAAGGTTAATACTTATTTCTTCTATACGCTAGTTATATTCATTATAAGGGCAGGGAATATGGAGATTTAGCAGCAAACAGCAGCCCAACAAATGAAAACCCTTCACCAATGTTCCCCTTAAGATCTATTTAGTCTTAAGATAATGGTAAAGTTATGTTTTTACATAGCAAAGACACAATGATTTATAACAAAGTACAGTGATCTATAACAAAAGAGAAAATTCATTAACTCAAAAAGTCTAGTATTGCTAACATCAAAAACTACTATATTTCTTTTTCGGTATTCCAAATATATTAATATATTCCCAGGTGCCTAAGGATGTGGAGGCCTGGCAGCAATCATTGACTCAACAATGAGAAAAGCCCAATGCTAATTAAGATTTCCAAAATACTCCAAACTCTCTGTGCTGTTTATGGTTGAGAGGTAGTAAACAAAGAGTCGGACATGACTGAGCGACTGAATTGAACTGAACTGAAACAATCATGTGCGTAGTGGCAGGAGTGTGGATAATCCTGTCACACAAACTAGTCTGCCAGCAGAGAGGTTTGACCTGAGACACCTTTGTCACAAGGTCCGTCTAGTCAAGGCTATGGTTTTTCCAGTAGTCATGCATGGATGTGAGAGTTGGACTGTGAAGAAGGGTGAGCACCAAAGAATTGATGCTTTTGAACTGTGGTGTTGTAGAAGACTCTTGAGAGTCCCTTGGACTGCAAGGAGATCCAACCAGTCCATTCTGAAGGAGATCAGCCCTGGGATTTCTTTGGAGGGAATGATGCTGAAGCTGAAACTCCAGTACTTTGGCCACCTCATGTGAAGAGTTGACTCATTGGAAAAGACTCTGATGCTGGGAGGGATTGGGGCAGGAGGAGAAGGGGACGACTGAGGATGAGATGGCTGGATGGCGTCACTGACTCCATGGGCGTTGATCTGGGTGAACTCCAGGAATTGGTGATGGACAGGGAGGCCTGGCGTGCTGCGATTCACGGGGTCGCAAAGACTTGGACATGACTGAGCGACTGAACTGAACTGGAGCTGCAAGTTTACTCTTTCTCCGAGAGAACCCACAGCCCCCCATAAAGTCAGAGGTGTAGGTGAGAGCATGAAACAGTAAAGTGGGTATACTCTGGTTCTGGGGGTAGATGCTGGGGAACAGGAGGTTTCCTGAGGCTCGATCCCGCCTTTGCGTATTCTGAAGCCTCATTCCTCATGACCTTTGCCATGGGCGGGGTTCCTCATGCTGGCTCCCAGCAGTGATCCCATGGACTATACAGACCATGGAACTCTCCAGGCCAGAATACTGGAGTGGGCAGCCTTTCTCTTCTCCAGGGGATCTTCCCAACCCAGGGATTGAACCCAGGTCTCAGGTATTGTGGGCAGATTCTTTACCAGCTGAGCCACCAGGGAAGTCCTGAGATACATTTGTATCTTGGGAAGCCCCAAGGTACATTTCTATGTATCTTGTAGGAATAGGAAAAAAAAAATTGTTCACTTAAAATGGATTAATATTATGGTATGTCAGTTATATCTCAATAAACCTATTACAAAAAATTTTTTTAAGAGTGTTGATTAGGGAAGTACTGGAAAAGACCGATCCAATTTACCCATACTTTTTTTGGCTATCCTTTTAAAAAGCCCCATTTCTGAAGAAATGCCTGATCTTCCTCCTCTTTTTGTAAACACTAGTAAATTTTGTTTTCCTCTGATATCTTTCTATCAGCTTCTAAATCCAGAGGGTTAGGCTGGTGATGGAGAGTTTTTTAATGGATGTTCGGTTGATATTTACTGGGTTCTTTAGTAGCTGACTGGAGAAGGGAATGGCAACCCACTCTTGCCTGAAGAATTCTTGCCTGGAGAATTCCAGGGACAGAGGAGCCTGGCGGGTTATTGTCCATGGGATGGCAGAGTCGGACACGACTGTGCAGCTAGCTTTCACATTTTTCAGGTTGGAAGGAGAACGAAAAATGAATGATCAATCATCTATTAAAAAAAAAATTAAGTCTTCATTGAATTTGTTACAATACTGCTTTTTAAACATATATTTAAAAAGCAATATTGTAACAAATATTGTAACAATATTGTAACAAAGCCTATATATATATAGGCTTTTTGTCTTCGAGGCATGTGGGACCTTAACTCCCCAACCAGGGATCGGATCCCCACTCCTGCATTGGAAGGTGAAGACTTAACCACTGGACCACCAGAGAAATCCCTGGATTGCTCATTACGTAATACACACCTTTTAAAGAAAATTCTCAACAGCCTTGTCATACAGAAGAGTTTCCTCCATGAAAAAGGAACACAGAGAAGTTCTGATACATCCTATGTTACCCTGGCTTATTAAGAGCTAAGCAGCGGTTTTAACAGGACAACAGTACAGTGTGACCCTGAAGCCCTGGTCCCTCCTCCTTCTTCAGGCAATCAGTCAGTTCAGTCGCTCAGTCGTGTCCAACTCTTTGTGACCCCATGAATTGCAGCACGCCAGGCCTCTCTGTCCATCACCAACTCCCGGAGTTCACTCAAACTCACGTCCATCGAGTCGGTGATGCCATCCAGCCATCTCAATCTCTGTTGTCCCCTTTTCCTCCTGCCCCCAATCCCTCCCAGCATGTCTTTTCCAATGAGTCAACTCTTCACATGAGGTGGCCAAAGTACTGGAGTTTCAGCTTTAGCGTCATTCCTTCTAAGAATACCCGGGCTGATTTCCTTCAGAATGGACTTGTTGGATCTCCTTGCAGTCCAAGGGACTCTCAAGAGTCTTCAACACCACAGTCCAAGAGCATCAATTCTTCGGTGCCCAGCTTTCTTCACAGTTAACTCTCACATCCAGACATGACTACTGGAAAAACCATAGCCTTGACTAGATGGACCTTTGTTGGCAAAGTAATGTCTCTGCTTTTGAATATGCTATCTAGGTTGGTCATAACTTTTCTTCCAAGGAGTAAG
>SJXQ01003286.1:26831-60511 GCA_006408695.1 Aepyceros melampus | reverse complement strand
AGATTTCTCAAGAGGCAGGTCAGGTGGTCTGGTATTCCCATCTCTTTCAGAATTTTCCACAGTTTATTGTGATCCACACAGTCAAAGCTTTGGCATAGTCAATAAAGCAGGAATAGATGTTTTTCTGGAACTCTCTTGCCTTTTCGATGATCCAGTAGATGTTGGCAATTTGATCTCTGGTTCCTCTGCCTTTTCTAAAACCAGCTTGAACATCTGGAAGTTCATGGTTCACATACTGTTGAAGTCTGGCTTGGAGAATTTTAAGCATTACTTTACTAGCATGTGAGATGAGTGCAATTGTGAGGTAGTTTGAGCATTCTTTGGCATTGCCTTTCTTTGGGATTGGAATGAAAACTGACCTTTTCCAGTCCTGTGGCCACTGCTGAGTTTTCCACATTTGCTGGCATATTGAGTGCAGCACTTTCACAGCATCATCTTTCAGGATTTGAAACAGCTCAACGGGAATTCCATCACCTCCACTAGCTTTGTTCGTACTGATGCTTTCTAAGGCCCACTTGACTTCACATTCCAAGATGTCTGGCTCTAGGGGAGTGATCACATCATCGTGATTATCTTGGTCTTGAAGATCTTTTTTGTACAATTCTTCTGTGTATTCTTGCCACCTCTTCTTAATATCTTCTGCTTCTGTTAGGTCCATACCATTTCTGTCCTTTATCGAGCCCATCTTTGCATGAAATGTTCCCTTGGTATCTCTAATTTTCTTGAAGAGATCTCTAGTTTTTCCCATTCTGTTCTTTTCCTCTATTTCTTTGCATTGATTGCTGAGGAAGGCTTTCTTATCTCATCTTGCTATTGTGTGGAATTCTGCATTCAGATGCTTATATCTTTCCTTTTCTCCTTTGCTTTTCGCTTCTCTTCTTTTCACAGGTATTTGTAAGGCCTCTGCAGACAGCCATTTTGGGTTTTTGCATTTCTTTTCCATGGGGATGGTCTTGATCCCTGTCTCCTGAACAATGTCACCAATCTCTGTCCATAGTTCATCAGGCACTCTAGCTATCAGATCTAGGCCCTTAAATCTATTTCTCACCTCCACTGTATAATCATAAGGGATTTGACTTAGGTCATACTTGAATGGTCGAGTGGTTTTCCGTATTGTCTTCAATTTAAGTCTGAATTTGGCAATAAGGAGCTCCAGATCTGAGCCACAGTCAGCTTCTCAGGCAAATCTAAGTCACTTCAGTCATGTCCGACTCTGTGCAACTCCATGGACTGCAGCCCACCAGGCTCCCCCATCCCTGGGACTCTCCAGGCAAGAACACTGGAGTGGGTTGCCATTTCCTTCTCCCATGCATGAGAGTGAAAAATGAAAGTGAAGTCACTCAGTCGTGTCCAACCCTTAGCGACCCCATGGACTGCAGCCCACCAGGCTCTTCCGTCCATGGGATTTTCCAGGCACGAGTACTGGAGTGGGGTGCCATTGCCTTCTCCGTCTCAGGCGATAGGAGGCACCATAACTCACATGTGTGGTGGGGTTTTAGGAAGGAAGAGGGCTTTTTTCTGCTTAAGGCAATTGTCCTCAGGCGATCACAGTTAAAATGCACGGAGACCACGTGGAGAAGTAGCCCAAGCCAAGAGAATTCCTGTCCGTCTGCTGCAGCCTTGACGTTTGTCATGTGTCATTTTGCAGAACAGCTCTTCTGCTTCAGGCTCTTGCCCCTCCTGAGACTGCTTGGAAGGTTCTCTCTTTTCTCAGATCAAAGAGCTTCGGCATTTGTCTCGGAGGTGGCAACTTGACACAGAGTGGGTATGGTTGATGCTCAGGTTGCCTTGTTGAGAAAGTGTCTTGGCATGAGGGTTTCCCATCTGGGTGGGAACGCTCTCAGTATGATTCACAGCTCTGAGCCTGTGCTCATGGAGCCCCTGCATCAGTGCTTTTGGCTGGGAGGAGACAGAGTTTGGAGCCTGCCTCGTGGAACTGAGCCCAAGCTCGTACTTCTTGCCCAACAAGCCAATAGTTCGATAAGAGCTGAGTTGTGGGGACAAGAAATAGGAATTTTATTCAGAAAGCCTGCAAGCCCAGAAGATGGTGGATTAGAGTCCCAAATTAGGTTTCTTCTATACTAAAAGGGGAGATGGTAAAGCCCTGGTTCTGGAGGGCCTCCTGAGGGGATGTGTTAAATGTGTTCATTTCTTCCTGCCACGATTCACTGGTGAATCTGGTCAAGGTATGTCCTGGGAGCTAAAAAAGTTAGTTTTAGCTTAATGCTCATTACCTGGGAGACGGACTTCCAGAGAAGTACTATTATAATTTAAGCTTATAGGCAACATCCCTTTAGTGGTTAACTCGTAATATAATAGAATACAAAGCTTCTTCCTTATTGTTTTACTTGTTTAAGTGACTCAAACCCTCTGTTCTTCAGGTTCCTCTTTGGCTAGTAAGATGGTTGTATTTACTGCATACAGTTGTGAGGACTAGGTGAGTAGGGCTCCATTCATTCCCTTAGCATTTATATCCCAACCCGCATGCAATCCCTCAAATAATCTGGATGCTCCCAATGGGCAGATTCAGCCCCACTGGGTCAAAAAGCCCATTTGAGGGATATTATTTAAGCCAAGCAAAACTGTAATTGGAATTTGTGTTGCAACCAGCACCCTTAGCCCTAGAGGTCCCTTTCCTGGGAGGTTGACAGCACAGATAAGTTCTTCCTTTAGGGCTTTTGTGAGTCTGAAAGCTTAATCTCCTGAAATCTCTAGCAAGTGGAAGGAAGGGTTTGAAGGAGGATTCTTTTCCCCACTTAGGCCCTTTCCCAAAGTGGTATCTCCCAGAGCAGCAAAATTGGTACATGCATATTAATGAAGGGGCTTGAGCAGAGGTGAGTTAGTGTAGAATCAGAGCAAAGGTTGACAGAGTCCAAGTCTTAGCAGATTGAAGTCAGGAGGAGGGTCAACATTACCATTCCACTCCTACCTAGTGGAGGCCTTAGTTCCTACAGAACTCAAAGATTTATTATTGTATTGTTTTGCTTATTCTCAGTATATTATATCATTATGTATGATTATTGGTTATAATTAATACATTGTATTATTACGTATCCTTTGAGGAAGAACTAGGACTCTGTTTTATCATTATATTATTGTTGACTGCCATTTCTCTGTTCCTGGATTCCTTTTTTTCCCTTAGAAATAATTAATTACTGAGACCTGTTCAGAAGCAAGCATTGTGGCCAGGCTTAGATCACAAAATGGGTTAGGCCAAAATGGGGTCTCTTATGTCAGGAAGGCCATTCCTGTTTCTCTTTCTCCAGGAGCACCTAACCTATCTGTTTATAACCTGCCCTCTCAACTCTTGGAGAATATACACTTCACATTTGTACATTTCATCATTGTAGATATTAATACATTTTATTTATATATGTGTGTTTAGTTGCTAAGTGTTGTCTGACTCCTTGTAACCCCGTGGACTGTAGCCTGCCAGGTTCCTCTGTCCATAGGATTTTCCAGGCAAGAATATTGGAGCGGGTTGCCATTTCATCCTCCAGGGTATCTTCCCAAACCAGGGACTGAACCCTCATCTCTGGCATCTCCTGCACTGCAGATGCATTGTTTACCACTGAGCCACCAGTGAAGCCCAATACCATAGATAGGGAGGCTTAAATAAAAAGACTTTATTTCTCCCTGTCCCAGAGGCTGGAAGTTTAAACTCAAGGTGCCTGCAGGGCTGGCATCTGGTGAAGCGCTCTCCTTGGGTTGCAAATAGTGAAGTGAAAGTTGCTCAGTCGTGTCCAACTCTTTGCAACCCCATGGACTGTCCATGGAATTCTCCAGGCCAGAATACTGGAGTGGGTTACTTTTCCCTTCTCCAGGGGATCTTCCCAACCCAGGGATCGAACCCAGGTGTCCTGCATTGCAGGCAGATTCTTTACCAGCTGAGCCACAAGGGAAGCCCAAGAACACTGGAGTGGGTAGCCTATCCCTTCTCCAGGGGATCTTCCCGACCCAGGAATCAAACTGGGGTCTCCTGCATTGCAGGTGGAATCTTTACCAACTGAGCTATCAGGGTTGCAAATAGCTCTTCTTTCTGTGTCCTCTTGTGGTGTCTCTTCCACACAGGTAGGTAGAGAGAGAGGGGAAGCAAGCTGTCTGGCTTCTCTTCTTTTAAAAAATTTTTAAAGTTAATTTATTTTATATTTGGCTGCGCCTGTCTTCATTGCTTTGTGTGGGCTTTCTCCGGTTGGGGCAGGGGGGCTACTCTTCATTGACGTTCTCGGGCTTCTCATTGCTGTGGCTTCTCTAGTTGCAGATCACAGGCTGTAGGTACACAATCTTCAGTTGCAACTCACAGGCTCTAGAGCTCGGGCTCAGTAGTTGTGGTGTACGGGCTTAGCTGCTCCACCACGCGTGGAAGCTTCCTGCACCAGGGATTGAACCCTGCCTTGGCAGGTGGATTCTTATCCGCTGCACCAGCAGGGAAGCCCCCTATAAAGGCATCATCATGACCTCATCTAAACCTGACTACTTCCCAAAGATCCCATCTCCAAATACCATCCTACTGGGGGTTAGAGCTTCAACTCGTGAAATCTGGGGTGACACGATTCAGTCCATGGCAGGAGTTAAACACGGAAGACATGAGCAGCCAGCACCAGAAACATGAGCAAATCCAAAAGTGCTGGCAACACAAGTGAGTGTGTTTGTACTCATATAGCTCCTTACAGTGCACCCTCACCCTCAAAATGTTTCCCCTTGAGGCCTCTTAGCAGCCCTGTGAGGTAGGCTTTTTCCAGATGAGAAAGCCAAGGAGAGGCTGGGCGATTTGCCAAAGTCACGTGCACTTAAGCAGTTAAGTCTCCTGACTCAGCCCACGCGTTTCCTGTCTCTTTCTGAGGTCACTGGCACCACCATGAGCACACTGTGCCCCCTGGACTCACTCCACGGCTGCCGAGAAAGCTAGGTTAGAACTGACGAGTCTGCTTGGGGTCCCGTACTTGGGGGTCTCCCGGACTGCCTCAGACTGTTTCTGTCCTCTAAGTTTCCCCTAGAGATAAATCCATTGACTTCACTGTCTGTGAAAAAGCAACGCCATGCCGTCAGCAGTCAATATGGAACATACAGTCAGTGAAGTCATCGGGAAGAGTGACCGCAGGCAAGTACCCAAGTTCAGGGTTCTCCATCATGTGGGGGTCAAATGGGAGAAAAGTTTTATTTCCGTACGCCAGCAGAAATCGTTTCTGAGATTGTTTTTGCTAAGAGGAAGTCAAGAGTAAACTGTTCCCATATAAATGCAGAGTCATTGCCCTGGCTGCTGTTAGAGGCCAGTGAAATCACCACGGAGGATGGTCTAATTTTTCTATGGATTACAGAAGGCTTGCTTGCTGTAGATGCCCAATAAGTACTTTTCAAAAATCAGCTAATCTTCCAAGAAGATCTTTTTAAAAATATATATATATTTTATTTGGCTGCTCCAGGTCTTAGTTTTGGCATGCAGGATCTTCAGTTATGACATGTGGGTAGTTTCCTGACCAGGAGTCAAACTCGAGCTCTCTGCATTGGGAGCATGGCGTCCTAGCCACTAGACCACCAGGGAAGTCCCCAAGAAGATCTTTAATTTCTCATGAATTATTCTTTTGCTTGAGGATGCCTCAGATATTAGAACTCCGTGGTGAGAAAGAGTCCTTTGTTTCCTCCAGATGTTGACCTGTGTGAGCTCTCCAGCCTCATTTGCTTATCTTGGGTTCTGTGTAGGTGAGAAAACCTCCTCTAATTGGCACATGTGTGTGTGACTGGATGAATAAAGTATCTTTTGATTGTTAATCATCTAATTTGTGTGTGTGTGAAGGGAAATAGTGGGTCAGTCATCAGGGAGGATTTTGCAAATTTTGAATTTGCAACAAGAGCTGAGAAGGGCTTGAACATTTGTTGGGGGCAGTATATACAGCCCAAATCCCAGCTCAGTTCTCTGCCTTCCACTCAGCCAGGATTAAGTCTTCCTTGACGGCTCAGTGGGTAAAGAATCCACTTGCAATGCAAGAGACACAGGAGATGGGATTCCATCCCTGGGTCAGGAAGATCCCTTGGAGAAGGAAACTGTAAGGCGAGTGCAGAGAAAAAGAGAGCAAGCCACAGTCAGACAAGAAAGGAGAAATCTATTAGAGGGAAAAGAGAGGGTGACAAGCTCTTAAGGAGAACCAGCATCCTCCCTTTCTGATGGAGTCCTTCTTATACCCCACCAATGAAAAATTCTCTGAAGGGATGGTCACGTAGCTGGAGGTCTGGCATCTGGTGGTCTCGCAGCTTTGAGAAGACAGGCACCAGTGAGATAAAAGGATGCCACTTGGGCGATTTGGTCAGTCTCAAGGATCACTGTGATTTATTCTTTGTTTGCAAGGTCGACATAATGAGCCATCTTATCAGTGAGACCCCATGTGGACCCTATCCTTCCAGTCTTTTTGGTTTAGGATAAGGGCCGAAGGTCAATCTTCTGTAACTACTTCCTGCGGAACAGGGGTATCATGGGGGGTGAGATAAGAAAAGGCTGGAATGTGGGTCAAGGGGATTTGTGTGGGGTCGAAGTTTTTGATGATCTGAGTGACTTAGAAGTAGCTTGTGGATAGTTCAGTTGGTGAAGGCTTGTAAGTGATCCATCACTTCATGGGAAATAGATGGGGAAACAGTAGAAACAGTGTCAGACTTTGTTTTTTTGGGCTCCAAAATCACTGCAGATGGTGACTGCAGCCATGAAATTAAAAGGCGCTTACTCCTTGGAAGAAAAGTTATGACCAACCTAGATAGTATATTCAAAAGCAGAGACATTACTTTGCCGACTAAGGTCCGTCTAGTCAAGGCTATGGTTTTTCCTGTGGTCATGTATGGATGTGAGAGTTGGACTGTGAAGAAGGCTGAGCGCCGAAGAATTGATGCTTTTGAACTGTGGTGTTGGAGAAGACTCTTGAGAGTCCCTTGGACTGCAAGGAGATCCAACCAGTCCATTCTGAAGGAGATCAACCCTGGGATTTCTTTGGAAGGAATGATGCTAAAACTGAAGCTCCAGTACTTTGGGCACCTTATGCGAAGAGTTGACTCATTGGAAAAGACCCTGATGCTGGGAGGGATTGGGGGCAGGAGGAGAAAGGGACGACCGAGGATGAGATGGCTGGATGGCATCATGGACTCAATGGACGTGAGTCTGAGTGAACTCCGGGAGTTGGTGATGGACAGGGAGGCCTGGCGTGCTGCAATTCATGGGGTTGCAAAGAGTCAGACGCGACTGCGTGACTGAACTGAACTGTAAGTGATCCAGAAGAAATTTTGAAAAAAGACGCATTAAACATGGGCTGAAAGTTAGAATAAGTGTGAGTAGAGGAGAGGGCCTAGAAAAGATAGGACCCGGGGCATCCAATTCCAATTGTTTACCCAGTTTTCCCATGAATTACTGAGGTGCTGGGGTGTTCTCAAGGCCCCGTTTGTAGGATTTCTTGCTGCTTCCTCTAGAACGCCTGGCTTATTGGCGTAGAAACAGCAGGCTTCCTCCAAAACTAGGCACAGGCCTCCTTTTTCTGCTGTGTTGAGGTCTAATCCTCATCTGGTTTGGAGGACCGCGGCTGCCAGGGTTTAGCTGGTTTAGGATAGTGATGAAGCTGTTAGCTATTTCTTCTAGGCTGTCATTGAGGTCTTCAGAAAGGCTTTTATAGTAATTTAAAGAGGTTGTGAATCCTGTGGTCCCTGTCCCAATCCCAGCAGCTCTTCCTAAAATGATTAATAGAGGAATGAATGGAATTGCCCGTCTGGGTCAGTTAGGAGTTAGTGGATAGCTGGCTCTTGCCTGGAGAATCCCAGGGACGGGGGAGCCTGGTGGGCTGCCGTCTATGGGGTCGCACAGAGTCGGACACGACTGAAGCGACTTAGCAGCAGCAGCAGCAGTGGATATTTTTGCAGCGCTTCCGCTAACCTGACTAGAAATTGTGCCAGGTTTTCGTCTAGTCTTTATTTCCTGGAGCTTATCAAAGTGGATGGCTTTATGCCCTGCCTTTTGAAGGCCCACAATGAGGCAAGCAACCATACGGTTATGGGCTGCTCGTCCTGGTCTCCCTGCCTGATAACCCCAGGTGGGGTCATCTTGGGGGACAGCTGTGGCCCCTACGGGCTTCGTGTCATCTGACCTGTGAATCTCATCAGCATACGCCTGAGAGGCTTGCCATCCTCGTTCCTTCTCTTCTGGGAGAAGAGTGGAGGAAAGGATGATGTAAACGTCATGCCAGGTTAAGTCATAAGACTGGGTAAGATACTCGAGTTCTTTTACATAATTATTAGGGTCTGAGGAGAAGGAGCCAAGACGCTTTTCAATCTGAGATGGATCTGTGAGGGGGAATGGGACACGAACCCGAACAATGCCTTCTGCTCCAGCTACTTCCTGTAAAGGGGGGCAGGGGAAGGAGCGGGGTCCTGCTGTGCAGTTTTCTGCTTTAAATTTGTTCAGGACCCATGGCGAGGGGATCTAGGGACCCGCAGGGTAGACAATGGGGCTGAGGTCTCAGAGCTTCTCTCAGGCACAGGCTGGGGAAGGGGTTTGGGAGCTGCGGGGAAGGGGTGGAGGCCTGCACTTCAGAAGGAGGGGGCGGGGGTGCTCTGTAAGGTGGAGGTTGTGGAGCTGAATCTGGAGCAGCTGCAAGGGGATTGGGAGCGATAGGGGGTGGGCCGTGTTTGGAAGGGTCGAAGGAAGAAGAAGAGAAGTCTCAACAGGGATCAGGAGACATTGTATTAGGAGGATGTGATCCAGAGTGGACTAATAGTATTTGAGAAGTAGAACAGAATTCACAGAGAACGAACAGCAAAGAAAACCCGAACATAAGGGATTTCTAACCGCTTGCCACTGTGGCGGCAGAAGTTATCGAGGTCCTGTGAAAGTGAAAGTGAAGTCGCTCAGTCGTGTCCGACTCTTGTCCACGAAGCTCCTCTGTCCATGGGATTCTCCAGGCAAGAATACTGGAGTGGGTTGCCATTTTCTTCTCCAGGGGATCTTCCAGACCCAGGGATCGAACCCAGGTCTCCCGCATTGCAGGCAGACGCTTTAACCTCTGCGCCAGCAGGGGCGCCATCGAGGTCCTATAGTGTATTATAATCAGGAGTTCTGTTTTCTGGCCATTGGAACCTGTTATCAAGTCTGTATGGCGGCCAGATAGTGTTAGAATAGTAAATAAGTCTTTTGGGTCTTATCTCCCCTTGGAAGCCTGAAGCTTTCAGGTTTTAGAGAAGGCATCATAGAGGAGTAGATTTTGAGGGCTGGGATTGAGAATTTCCCTTTGCTGCCGAATAAGGAAGTTAGACCTGGGCAAGAGAAAGCGATGAGAAAGGTCCGAGAGAAAAGGCCTCCCCGATCTCAGGACTTTCTCAGAGAGTAATAATAGTCTGCTTTGAAATGGGCGTCCCCTATTTCAAAGTCAGGCGGGCGTAAGGCCGAGGTCCGAGGGCCGTGGGGATCTTCCCACCTAGTGCTAGGACTTGGAAAGCGAGAGGGAGGATCCAAGAGAGTGGGATTTCACTCACCCTTGTAACTGATGGATGAAAAACAGGCTGGTTGTGGGTGCCAGTCCAGCAAGGCAAGTGCAGAGTCCCGTCCCAGCGCTCGTCTCAGTTTTTCGGCAAGGTCCAAGGGAGGGGACCACCAGAGGTGGGCTTGGGAGGGGAACCCACCTGAGCCCACCCAGTTACAGCGGATCTTCCCTCACCAGTTTCGGCACCAAACTGTAAGGCGAGTGCAGAGAAAAAGAGAGCGAGCCGCGCAGTCAGGCAAGAAAAGGGAAATTTATTAGAGGGAGAAGAGAGGGTGACTGGCTCTTAAGGAGAACCAGCGTCCTCCCTTTCTGACAGAGTCCTTCTTATACCCCACCAATGAAAAATTCTCTGAAGGGATGGTCACGTAGCCAGAGGTCTGGAATCTGGTGGTCTCGCGGCTTTGAGAAGACAGGCACCAGTGAGATAACAGGATGCCACTTGGGCAGTTTGGTCAGTCTCAAGGATCACTGGGATTTATTCTTTGTTTGCGAGGTCAACATAACGAGCCATCTTATCAGTGAGACCCCATGTGGACCCTATCAGAAACAACAGCCCACTCCAGTATTCTTGCCTGGGAAATCCCATGAACAGAAAAGCCTCGAGAGCTACACTTCATGGGGTTGCAAAAGACTTGGACATGACCGAGCAGCTAAGCACGCATAAGCACAGCCAGGAGCGGCTTTCAGTCCAGGGGCAGGGGACTCACGGAAGACTGGCTGGGGTAATGGGCTCCTAAACCCATAAAACCATGGTGCCTCCTGCCGACAGAGGGAGCAGAACGTGTGGGAGGCAGGGTTCTGGCTGCAGTCAGTCTGCTGATAGCACTGGGCCAGATGTCCGTCAGGAAGTGGAGGGCAGGAGGACTGGTTGAGCTTAAGCCTCCAGCCTGCTGTCGCTGTGAACCAGCACATCAGCTCAACACCTGGGACAGGGGCTTTCCTGGAGGTCCAGTGGTTAAGAATTCACCTTCCAGTGCAGGGGACAAAGGTTTGATTCCTGATTGGGGAACTAAGATCTCATATGCCATGGAGCACAGCTAGAGAAGCTGAACTCTGAAGCAAAAACCCAGCACAGCCAAAATTTTTTAAAAAGCCAGGGTAGAAGAAGAACCAGGGTCCTTGTGTCTGAGACAAGCGTTGAGTTAATCAAGGCAAAAATATCTGTGCTCTGTTAACTTCTCCCTTTTATACTTGGTCATTTTTTTTGCACTTTAGGTTTTCAATCGGGGCTTCCTTTCCCTTTAGAAGCAGGTAAAATGGATGGAAACCTTCCACTGTGACGATCTTTGGATGTTAAAGGTGTCCCTAGATGTTACAAATCCCCAGGCAAAGGAGGATAGTGGAGGAAAAGGTTGTGCTTGCTTTCTGAAGACATAAAGCTCCACCATTGTTTGATTTCTTGACTGCTATTATTTTTATTTATTTATTTGGCCATGCCATATGGCATGTGGGATCTCAGTTCCCCGACCAGGGATTGAACCTGCACCCCCTGCAGCAGAAGAAGAGTCTTAACCACCGGACCACCAGGGAAGTCCTGCCACCCTTGTTGATTTTTGAAGCTCCCAGTGAACCTGGTGAGTTTAGTAAACCCACCTGCAGATTTAGGAATAGATGGTGAGGATGGCAGGAGAAGCCACAAGTTGGAGGAGGGCTCTGCTTTGCAGAAACTCACCCAGAACATAGGGTTTCTTCTTCCAGAAGGTGTTCTTTGCCGATCCCACCATGCTGGATTTCATGTCGACCCTGACCCCTCTCTTCTCCTTTGATTCTGTCTCTCCTTCCCTTTCAGTGGCAGGACAGCAGCCTCCCCCACTGCTCTGATGTTGGGGTCCTTGCTGACATTCATTCACCCCACAAGGTCTCACGTGCCCCAGTTTGACTTAACTCAAGATCCTTCCTGTATTGGTTGGAATTCTGGGTTCAGTTGTTTTCTCCTTTTAATCTCATTTCTCCAGAGAGGTTTCATTTGGAAATTCCAACCTTGCTCAGCTGATATAAGGGAGTCACAGCAGGACCGCTGCAGGATCATCCTGGCCTCCCAGTTCTGGGTGCACCCCAGGGGAGCCCTCAGCTGCTGGGAGGTGGAGACGGCTCCTTGGCCCTTGGCACAGTGGAGGTTCTGGTGCAGCAGAAGCCCTCCCAGCTGGGGAAACATGTTCTAGACACTCCTACCAAGGTTGTCCTGAAGCTTTCTTTAGTTCTTTTTATTTTTTTTTAATTTTTTTTCTTCAGTTCTTTTTAAATTTATTTTTTATTATTTTTTTTGGCAGTGCTGTGTGGTTTGCAAGCTCCTGGTTTTAGGGCTTTGGATCTGAGCTGAATTACACCATGGGCTTTCCTCAACCCCTCTCTTCTCCTTTGATTCTGTCTCTCCTTCCCTTTCAGTGGCAGGACAGCAGCCTCCCCCACTGCTCTGATGTTGGGGTCCTTGCTGACATTCATTCACCCCACAAGGTCTCACGTGCCCCAGTTTGACTTAACTCAAGATCCTTCCTGTATTGGTTGGAATTCTGGGTTCAGTTGTTTTCTCCTTTTAATCTCATTTCTCCAGAGAGGTTTCATTTGGAAATTCCAACCTTGCTCAGCTGATATAAGGGAGTCACAGCAGGACCGCTGCAGGATCATCCTGGCCTCCCAGTTCTGGGTGCACCCCAGGGGAGCCCTGCAGCTGCTGGGAGGTGGAGACGGCTCCTTGGCCCTTGGCACAGTGGAGGTTCTGGTGCAGCAGAAGCCCTCCCAGCTGGGGAAACATGTTCTAGACACTCCTACCAAGGTTGTCCTGAAGCTTTCTTTAGTTCTTTTTATTTTTTTTTAATTTTTTTTCTTCAGTTCTTTTTAAATTTATTTTTTATTATTTTTTTTGGCAGTGCTGTGTGGTTTGCAAGCTCCTGGTTTTAGGGCTTTGGATCTGAGCTGAATTACACCATGGGCTTTCCTCATTCTCCAGCTTGCAGACATCAGACTGTGAGACTTCCTGACCTCTGTAAGCATGGGAGCCAGTTCCTAGAATAAATCTCCCCTCCTCTCTCCCTCTCTCTCTATTCATATGTATACCTCTTGGTTTATTCTCCAGAGAACCCCAGTGATTATGTGAGCTGTACACTCACTCCAGGCTAGAGATGAAATCTAGCAAATGGAATCCAAAACGCTGGTCTTTTAATGATCTTCAGAGATGACGTGGCTGAACCCATTAGTGGGGAGTAGAGGAGGGTGAGGAGAAATAACATGGACATGAGCTCATCTGGACTAGAGCTGATTGGAGCCTGAGTTTCCGAAGCGCCACAGACCTGACCCCAGCACCTGTGACGCCCGTCCCTCCAGGACCCACATGACTGACATCGCCACTTGGTGCAGGTGCCAACAAAGGATGCGAGCATCACCCGCAGGGGGTCATCGTCACGCTGGTGTCTCCAGGGCCAGAGTTAGCAAATGCCACGGTGATAATGTGCTGATGGCTGTCTCCCCACGCCCCTGGCTTCAGGTTGCAGTGTGGGGCCAAGAAAAACAATTTGGTAGGAGCCAGGGAAATGGCTGGGCAGGAATGAGCTATCTGTAAGCTGCCTTTGGTCTCTTCCCAGCTGGTCCCCCTCTTTTTAGTTGACAATTATTTAGACAGTTTACTTGGCTGCACCGGTCTCAGCTGGGGCAGCAGGATCTTTAGCTGTGGCATGTGAACTCTTAGTTTGGCATAGGGGATCTAGTTCCCTGATCAGGTCTCAAACCCAGGCCCCCGGCGCTGGAACCACAGTGCCTTAGCCACTGGACTGTAAGGGAAGTCTCTGGGTGCCCATTGTAAATAGGTGGGTAATGGGCTTGGCCTCCCTGGCGTCTCCGGCTCTTGCAGTGGTCCTTGCACGGAGGGCACCTCAGTGGTCTCCGGGGGGAGGGGTCTTCTCAGGGGTCCCAGGAGCAGCCCTGTGACGTGCACAGGCATGCCTCCTTGTGTCCCTTGACCTTCCTCGGTGTGAGGCAAGGCAAGGAGAGGAAAGACAGGCTTAGGCTTTGGGAGCTGGAATTGGTCCCTGGCCTTTAGTCAGTGTGTGAAGTCACTGGGCTTTGATAAGCCTTGGTTTTATCCTCTGTGTCATCTGAGAAATGAGGATGGTATTTGCTGGAGGTCTGAAGTCAAGGCATCAGCAAGGTTCATTTCTCCTGATACTGCTCTCCTTGACTTGGAGGTGGCTGCCGTCTCTCCGTGCCTCGACATGGTTTCTCCTCTGTGCTTGAGGACCACTGGGGTCTCTCTGCGTTCAAATTCCACCTTCTTATTCCACCTTCTTTACACAGGTCTGCCTCTAATACGGGAGACCTGGGTTCGATCCCTGGGTTGGGAAGGTCCCCTGGAGAAGGAAATGGCAACCCACTCCAGTATTCTTGCCTGGAGAATCCCATCGACGGAGAAGCCTGGTGGGCTACAGTCCATGGGGTCGCAAAGAGTCGGACACGACTGAGCGGCTTCACTTCACTTCACTTCACTTACACAGGTCAGATCGGATTAGGGCTCACCCTGTAGGCCTGACTTCATTTTAACTTCTTTAAAGTTAAAGAAGTTAACTTTAAAGGCTCTGTCTCCAAACACAGGCAGAGGTCATGGTGCTTAGGGTTTGACATATGAATGTTGGGGCGGGGGCGGGAATTCAGTCCATAGGGCTTCCCTGGTAGCTCAGCTGTAAAGAACCCCCCTGCCAGTGCAGGAAACACAAGGTTTTGACCTCTGGGTTGGGAAGATCCTCTGGAGAAAGAAATGGCAGTATACTGCTCCAGTATTCTTGCCTGGAAAATTCCATGGATAGAGAGGCCTGGCAGGCTATAGCTCATGAGGTCACAAAGATATCTTTCTGCCATAAGGGTGATGTCATCTGCATATCTGAGGTTATTGGTATTTCTCTCGGCAATCTTGATTCCAGCTTGAGCTTCATCCAGCCCAGTATTTCATATGATGTACTCTGCATATAAGTTAAATAAGCAGGGTGACAATATACAGCCTTGATATACTCCTTTCCCGATTTGGAACCAGTCTGTTGTTCCATGTCCAGTTCTAACTGTTGCTTCTTGACCTGTATATAGGTTTCTTAAGAGGCAGGTCAGGTGGTCTGGTATTCCCATCTCTTTCAGAATTTTCCAAAGTTTGTTGTGATTCACACAGTCAAAGGCTTTGGCATAGTCAATAAAGCAGAAATAGATGTTTTTCTGGCACTCTCTTGGTTTCTTGGTGATCCAGTGGATGTTGGCAATTCGATCTCTGGTTCCTCTGCCTTTTCTAAAACCAGCTTGAACATCTGGAAGTTCACGGTTCACATACTGTTGAAGCCTGGCTTGGAGAATTTGAGCATTAGTTTTGCTAGTGTGTGAGATGAGTGCAGTTGTGCAGTAGTTTGAGCATTTTTTGGCGTTGCTTTTCTTTGGGATTGGAATGAAAACTCACCTTTTTCAGTCCTGTGGCCACTGTAGACTTTTCCAAATTTGCTGGAAAATTGAGTGCAGCACTTTCACAGCATCATCTTTTAGGATCTGAAATAGCTCAACTGGGATTCCATCACCTCCACTAGGTTTGTTCATAGTGATGCTTCCTAAGGCCCACTTGACTTTGCATTCCAGGATGTCTGACTCTAGGTAAGTGATCACATCATCATGGTTATCTGAGTCATGAAGATCTTTTTTGTGTAGTTCTTCTGTGTATTCTTGCCACCTCTCTTAATATCTTCTGCTTCTGTTAGGTCCATACCATTTCTGTCCTTTATTGTGCCCATATTTGCATGAAATATTCCCTTGGTGTCTCCAATTTTCTTGAAGAAATTTCTGGTCTTTCCCATTCTATTGTGTTCCTCTATTTCTTTGCATTGATCTCTGAGGAAAGCTGTCTTATCTCTCCTTGCTATTCTTTAGAACTCTGCATTCAAATGGGTATAACTTTCCTTTTCTCCTTTGCCTTCAGCTTCTCTTCTTTTCTCAGCTATTTTGTAAGACCTCCTCAGACAACCATTCTGCCTTTTTGCATTTCTTTTTCTTGGGGATGGTCTTGATCACTGCCTCCTGTACAATGTCATGAACCTCCGTCCATAGTTTTTCAGGCACTCTGTCTGTCAGGTCTAATCCCTTGAATCTACTTGTCACTTCCACTGCATAATTGTGAGGGATTTGACTAAGGTCATACCTGAATGGAAACAGTGAGAGACTTTATTTTCTTGGGCTCCCGGATCACTGCAGATGGTGACTGCAGCCATGAAATTAAAAATGCTTGCTCCTCAGAAGAAAGCTATGACCATCGTAGACAGCATATTGAAAAGCAGAGACATTACGTTGCCAACAAATGTCCATCTAGTCAAAGCTATGGTTTTCCAGTAGTCATGTATGGATGTGAGAGTTGGACTATAAAGAAAGCTGACCACCAAAGAATTGATGCTTTTGAACTGTGGTGTTGGAGAAGACTCTTGAGAGTCCTTTGGACAGCAAAGAGATCCAACCAGCCCATCCTAAAGGAAATCTGTCCTGCATATTCATTGGAAGGACTGATGCTGAAGCTGAAACTCCAATGCTTTGGCCATCTGATGTGAAGAACCGACTCATTGGAAAAGACCCTGATGCTAGGAAAGATTGAAGGCAGGAAGAGAAGGGGACGACAGAGGATGAGATGATTGGATGGCATCACCAACTCTATGGACATGAGTTTGAGTAAGCTCCGGGAGTTGGTGATTGACAGGGAAGCCTGGGGTGTGCTGTCCATGGGGTTGCAAAGAGTTGGATATGGCTGAGCTACTGAACTGAACTAAACTGAACTGAGTAGGTGATGCCATCCAACCATTTCATCCTCTGCCACTTCCTCTCCTTTTGTCTTCAGTCTTTCCCATCATTAGGGTCTTCTCCTGGGAGTTAGCTCTTTGCATCAGGCAGCCAAAGTATTGGAGCTTCAGCTTCAGCATCAGTCTTTCTAGTGCATATTCAGGGTTGATTTCCTTTAGGATTGACTGGAAACAGTGAAAAGCCTGCTCAGCATTGCTTTACCAACAGTCTATCCTAAGGGACTTCCCTTGGGCTAGTCTTACTGAGAAATTGTCTGCTGGTTCTGAATCTGTGGAAGATGCATTGCTCCCAAGTCAAAAACATGCTGTGATTACAACCTGCCTATTGTGCTGTTTGTGATGGGGTTTTTTGCTGCATAAATGAAGAAGGGTGTTAGTGGATATATATATCAATATTAGGGGAGCCTTTTTGGCAAGAAGGTTTCTCTCAGTAGAAATATTATTATTATTATTAAAAAAATTTTTTTTGACCACATGTATTGGCATATGGGGGCTTCCCAGATGGCGCTAGTGGTAAAAGAACCCACCTGCCGATGCAGGAGACATAAGAGATGCTGGTTCACTCCCTGGGTTGGGAAGATCTCCTGGAGGAGGGCACAGCAACCCACTCCAGTGTTCTTGCCTAGAGAATCCCATGGACAGAAGAGCGTGGTGGGTTATGGTCCATAGGATCACAAAGAGTCAGACATGACTACAGCGACCAGGCACTCAGGCTCACGTTGGCATGCCGCATCTTAGCTCCCCGACCAGGGATCAAACCCTCATCTCCTGCTTTGGAAGCTCAGAGTCTTAACCAGTGGACCGCCAGGGAAGTCTCGCATTATTATTTATTTTTATAGTGCTTGAAAGAGTCTAAGTAATCTTAAAATTGAAAGGCACCTAGACATGATGGAGGGCCTTATAAGGCTGGGCGCTGTTCTGGGGGTTGAGGATACCATGTGAAATGAAAAGGTCTCCTGCCATAGCAATAAACAAGAAATGTCACAGCCATCAGTGGTTTCTGGCCTCCAAACATGAATGAGGCCTCCCCAAATTGCCATCTAGCAGCTGCCACCACCCCCCAAGGTGACTGTAGAGGAACTAGGGGAATGCAGGAAGCAGCCTTCTGCCGCTCCTTAAGGTGAACAAGGAAACTGGATGGGCCCCAGGCAGCTGAGGTGCATATGAAAGGAATGAATTCAGTGAGCCCAGAGGCTTGCATCTTCCTGCACAGAGAATGTTAAATTCCTTAACTTGATACCTGATCTTTGACGTTGACTGCCGCTCCCTCTGTTGTGTATTTGTGTACGGCCTGGCTGCCCCTCCTCCATTCTAGGAGCAGTCTCTCAGAGCTGACTGTGCTAAGGACTTCCTGGGCTGCAGTCCTCATCCTGCTCCACGTAAAGCTTAACTTACAGCTCTCAAGTTGTGCATACTGTTTAGTCGACACAGAGAAGGTCTTGACAGGCTCTTTGCTCTCCAGGATGTCAGCCTTCTCTACTGTCCCGAACTGTGCCGAAGGTGAGTAGCACTTTGTAATGGCAACCCTGGCTCGTGGTCACTGGCCGCGGTCTGGGAGAGTGAGGCTTCCTGGATGCTGGCTACTGCACGAGGTACCCTGACGTCTGAATGAAGAGTGAGCTCTCTGCCCTACCTGTCCCATCCTACAGGTTCAAATATCACCTTCTGTACACGTGAGGCTGCCACATCCCTTGATTTGGGTCGGAGGCCTGCATTCCACCAGCTCATACTCTTGGGATTCCGTTCCCAGACCTGACCTCCCCCTGCCTGGTTGGGCTTCTTTCTATTCTCTCTTCCTGAAAGCATAGCCTCTGGAGAGGACCCAGAGGAGAGCAGTGCAGTGCCTGGGGTGGCGTTGGGGAACATTCCTCCCCAAAGAGACCCCAGTGCCATTTCCTCTGGAAGCAGTGGGTCATGGCTGGTTTTCCTAAAGGCAAGAGTCTCTTTTCACAGGTTACAATGTTCAGACTCCACATGAAGCCACTTGACCTCTCCCTACGCTGCATTAAGGTTGGGATCAGGGGTAGGGCAACAGAATGGAATCATGCCTCTCACCCCTTTTGTTATGAATGATAATATTCATTTATTTATAGTAACGTTGGCCAGCTATGGAAAGTCTGGTGTACCAAAGTGTGCCTTAAATATTTTATGGGGCTCTAAAAGCCTGATCTGTGGTTTGAGCTGCAAAGAGGATGACAGGAATGCCTTTATCTTCCAGAAAGAGTCCCGGGTGGCTGTGAGCCCCAGGCCATTGCCCTTTGCTCAACTACAGTCACTTCACTGAAGCAGATTCTTATCATTGCATTCCCAGTGAATTGGACTTTGGAATTCTCAAAGACAGATTTTAAAATGTACGTTATACATATATAACAAGTAAATACAAATATTAATAAAAAGGAATTCGCTGGTGGTCCAGTGCTCAGGACTCCACTCTTTCACTGCTGAGGGCCCAGATTTAATCCCTAGATGGGAAATAAGATCCCTCATATCTTTGGGCTTTGCCAAAAAAAAAAAACAAAAACCACTATAACATTTGTCCCATGCACTTTCATTGCACAATATCATTCAGTCTTTACATCAGCCCTGTAAGATCTTTTAACAGATGGGGACACTGAAGTAGTGCAGTGAGGTGATCTGTCCAGGGACCCACAGCCGGTCAACACTTAAGCTGGGACGTGAACTCAGCTCAGTTCAGTTCAGTTCAGTCACTCAGTCGTGTGCGACTCTTTGCGATCCCATGAATCGCAGCATGCCAGGCCCCCCTGTCTATCACCAACTCCCGGAGTTCACTCAGATTCATGTTCATCGAGTCTGTGGTGCCATCCAGCCATCTCATCCTCTGTCATCCCCTTCTCCTCCTGCCCCCAATCCCTCCCAACATCAGGGTCTTTTCCAATGAGTCAACTCTTCGCATGAGGTGGCCAAAGTACTGGAGTTTCAGCTTTAGTGTCATTCCTTCCAAAGAAATCCCAGGGCTGCTTCCTTCAGAATGGACTGGTTGGATCTCCTTGGAGTCCAAGGGACTCTCAAGAGTCTTCTCCAACACCACAGTTCAAAAGCATCAATTCTTCGGTGCTCAGCCTTCTTCACAGTCCAACTCTCACATCCATGCATGACTACTGGAAAAACCATAGCCTTGACTAGATGGACCTTAGTCAGCAAAGTAATATCTCTGCTTTTGAATATGTTATCCAGGTTGGTCATAACTTTTCTTCCAAGAGTAAGTGTCTTTTAATTTCATGGCTGCACTCACCATCTGCAGTGATTTTGGAGCCCCCCAAAATAAAGTCTGACACTGTTTCCACTGTTTCCCCATCTATTTCCCATGAAGTGATGGGACCGGATGCCATGATCTTTGTTTTCTGAATGTTGAGCTTTAAGCCTACTTTTTCACTCTCCTCTTTCACTTTCATCAAGAGGCTTTTTAGTTCCTCTTCACTTTCTGCCATAAAGGTGGTGTCATCTGCATATCTGAGGTTATTGATATTTCTCCCGGCAATCTTGATTCTAGCTTATGTTTCTTCCGGTCCCGCGCTTCTCATGATGTACTCTGCATATAAGTTAAATAAGCAGGGTGACAATATACAGCCTTGATGTACTCCTTTTCCTATTTGGAACCAGTCTGTTTTTCCATGTCCAATTCTAACTGTTGCTTCCTGACCTGCATACAGATTTCTCAAGAGGCAGGTTAGGTGGTCTGGTATTCCCATCTCTCTCAGAATTTTCCACAGTTTAGTGTGATCCACACAATCAAAGGCTTTGGCATAGTCAATAATTTGGCTGCAATTCAGCAAATCAGTCAGGAGCAGTGACCAAAGCCACTCAGGGCAGAGATCCTCCTAGAGCCAGGTGCTGGGAGAATGAAGTCAGCAGAAAGCAGAGGAGCCCCAGAGCCCAGCCACCGAGGGCTGGAACTTTACTGAGGGGCTGGATGTGCTGCACTGCAACACACACAAGTACATATGCATACACACACACCACAAATACACGTCACACTCAATGACACACTCCACACACAGCCACACACTCCACACACAGCCACATACTCCACACACAACCACATACCACACACACACCACACACATATACACACATCACACACCACACACACACCAGACACACACCACACATACCACATACCCATGCCACACACACCACAAACACACACCCCCCCACCACCACCCCTACACACATGCCTTGTGGAACAGAAGTGGAGAGAGACAGAACTAGTACTGTGATTAGGTGAATCTGGGAAGGCTTTACCCAAAGAGACCTCTGAGTGAGATTTTGGAGATTTTGGCAATAAGAGGAGGAGCCTGGGGTGGGCGAGGAAGCAGAGGCCCTGGATCCCTCTGGGCAAGGGCGGGAATGAGGCTTCCCGTTGCTCTGGGGGAGGGGGCTTAGCAGGGGAAGGACTGGGTAACCAGGAGACCCAGTGAGGCTTCTGTTTCGAGGCTTCCCGAAGGCTCTAGCCCAGCCAGCCAGCTGTGCCTTTGGAATTTGGGGTTTGTCTTTGCAGTGCCCTCCGCTTCCCAAGCCCTCCAGCTCTTCATCTCCACTTAAGCTCCAGGCTAAGAATAAATGCATCTCTTCCCTGAAGTGGCTCAGAGGTTAAAGCGTCTGCCTCTAATACGGGAGACCTGGGTTCGATCCCTGGGTTGGGAAGATCCCCTGGAGAAGGAAATGGCAACCCAATCCAGTATTCTTGCCTGGAGAATCCCATGGACGGAGGAGCCTGGTGGGCTACAGTCCATGGGGTCGCAAAGAGTTGAACACGACTGAGCGGCTTAACTTCACTAACTTCCCTGAAGCACGTATTGACCTGTGGCAGGAGAGACCTTGCCCTCTCCGCCCCTAGTGCTGGAGCTGATGCCTTGTGGTCACTCATGGTAAGTGCCCTGGGAGCCCTCCAAGGGAGGGATGGCGCCCGGCTCACCTCTGTCCCTTTTCAGACCCTGTTTCTGGCCCTGCCCATGGTGGTCATCCCAGCCATTCCTCTGAATTAGTCCATAGACTTGCCCTGGGGGCCCTGGCCGCTCCCCATGACCCCAGGAGGCCTCAACACTCACCGTGCACTCAGCTTCTCTTCTCTGCGGGGCAGATGGCACTAAACTGTGTCCTTTGTTGAGTCCTGACCCCCAGCTCCCAGGGTCTGTGTTCCTCTTTCCCAAAAAATGTGCCAGGCAGAGAAGGGGAAAGCCGCACCTCCTGTGGCAGGACCTCTTGGGGAAGCCTCTCTGAGTCTGCAAAGGATGCTGGCAGTTGATTGCTTCAGCTGGACAGTTCACACCCAAGACACCTGCCCTCCATGACTGCAAATGCAGTGCGTCTCAGTGGGCCCCTTGCTGTCCGGCGGCAGGACAGAGTGGGGTCCAGGCTCTGCTCTGGTGGCTGCCCCAGGCTTGGCCACAGTGCCCTGGCTCCCGTCAAATCTCACCCTGAGGCCCGGGGAGGGCCTGGAGGTCAGGAAATGAAGGGAACTCTAAACCACCTGGTCTCTGCCTCTCAGTGTCCAGAAACGTGTCTCTCACTGTGACAGCAGGCGTGGCCAGCGGGCCTGCGCTCCCAAGACCAGGGTCCCCCCAGACCCGGCCCAGCCACTGCTCTGAGAGCGCAAGGCGCACGTGGCTCGTCCCAGGCGTCAGAGGCGTCCTGGGGCCTGCTTTCCCGCCTCCCCTCCGAGGGCCACGTGGTTTCGTGCAGACTGAAGCTGAAAGGAGGTGAAAGTCTTTGTTTCCTGCTTTGCCATCACAAGGGATCCCAAGCCCTCCTTGTCCTCTTCTTTCTTCTCATGCAGCTGAACGGGCTCCTTTGTCAGCCTTAGTGCGCTTCCCCAGTCCCATCTGGGGCCATCGGCTGCCCGCCTCCTCTGTATCTTTCTTGTGCCTCCAGAATGCACTCAACAGTTGCGCAGGTTGCTCACAACACAACCCCAGGGGCACCCTTCACAGAAATGAGGAGGTGAATGGCACACAGGTCCACAATAGCCTCAGGGGCCCCCTTCTGCATTTCATCTCCCATCTTTGTCGTATTGGAATCCAAGAGAACTTCCTTGAGTTGGTGGCTCTGAGGTTCTTTTCCCATTTGGGGGAAGAACCATTAGAGAACCATTTCTCTATTTTAAGAAAAATAAAACAGCTCAGGGATTATGAGCAGTGGTGATTAATACTTGGCCTCTGTGTTGGAGAGAAAATAAGAGGGTGGTGAGGAATAGGGAGAAATAGAGCATGTAAGCCTTAAAGAAAGGGATAACATAGTGATAACTACGTACTCAGTTGGCATGAAACTAAGTAATTCTCACCTTCTTCACAGAGAAAAAACTGTCATCAGAGGTTCTTCCTCAGGTGATGGGGACACTCTTTCCAGCAGGAGACTGCAGTTCTGGAGGCTCCGGCAGGAACTGCAGGATTTTCCTCTTAAGATAGTACCACTCTTCTTGCCTTGGTTCCATAATTTCTTTTCTTTTAAAATCTACTATATTGAAGTATAGGCTTCCCAGGTGGCTCGGACAATAAAGACTGTGCCTGCCAATGCAGGAGACGTGGGTTTGATTCCTGGGTCGGGAGGATCCCTCGGAGAAGGGAATGGCAACCCACTCCAGTATTCTTGCCTGGAGAATCCCAGGGACAGAGGAGACTGGTGGGCTACTGTCCATGAAGTCCTAAAGAGTCAGACATGACTGAAGCAACTTTCCCTGAACGCACGTGTTCCTTTCTAGATTCATATGTTGAAGCCCCAGTATCTCAGAGTGTGACCATATTTGGAAATAAGGTCTTCAAAGAGGTGACTGAGCTTTTTCTTTTTTTAAATTAATTTGCCTCTGCTGGGTCTTAGCTGCTGCATGTGGGATCTACTTCCCTGGCCAGGGATCAAACCCGGGTCCCCTGCATTGGGAGCGCAGAGTCTTAGCCACTGGACGCCTGGGAAGTCCCAGGACATGGGTTTTTATTTTAAGTGAGGTGGAAGCCATCTGGAGGATGATATGATCCTTCATAGGTTTTAAAAGGATCCTTGCGGCTGCTTGAATTGTGGAGGGCTTTATGGTGGGCTTTCATCCAGTCTGATCAGGTCCTTATAAAAGAAGAACTGTAGAGACCGTGTGGAAGGCACAGAGGACGAGAAATCACATGAGGACGTGGTGAGCAGCTGACTGCAATAACGTGATTTATAAAAAAGTATGCTTGGTCATTCAGAGGACCAAAATATGTCTCTCATATATATCATGTATCACTCTGCACCTATGGACTGTAGCCCACCAGGCTCCTCTGTGCGTGGAATTTTCCAGGCAAGAATACTGGAATGGGGTACCATTTCCTACTCCAGGGGATCTTCCTAACCCAGGAATCAAACCTGTGTCTCTAGCATCTCCTGCACTGGCCAGCGGATTCTTCACCACTGCGCCACCTGGGAAGCCCCTCTTGTATATTTGGTCTCTGTCCACAGTTCCTGGCTAAAAGCTCCCCAGAGCCTTGGAATTTCCTAAGTGAGTGATACATGTTAATGTGGTAACTTTTGGATCCCACCTAAGGATGGGGGCTGGTTGCCTTGGAGACCAACCAAGTGACTGGAGGGTTGGAAGTTTTCAGTCCCACCCTGGACCTCTGGGCTGGAGGTGGGATCAATTTCTATCAGCCAATGATTTGGTCAGTCATGGCTGTATAATGAAACATCCCCCAAACCCAAAGGGGTGGGGTTTGGAAAGCCTCCGGGTTTGCGATCACGTGGAGATCCAGGGAGAGCAGTAGCCTGGAGGGGGCACATTGTTCGCCCTGTGTGTCTCTTCCACCTGTTACTTGAGTCACATCCTTTTGTAGTGAACCAGTCATCTAGTAAGTAAAATGTTGCTCTGAATTCTGAGAGCCGCCGTAGCAAATCGACAGCATCGGGCGTGGCAAGGAGAACAGTTTTGTAGGACCAAACCCTTACCCTGTGGGCTTTGGTGCACTCTCTGGGTAGACAGTGTCAGAACAGAGTTGAATTGTAAGACACCTTGCTGGTGTCTGAGGGTTATCTGTTGGTGTGGGGGAATACCCAGCCCCCCATTAGAATTGAGTTCAGGAATCTAATTTAGTAGCCATCTGTAAGCCAAGAGAGAGGTCACAAAAAGACCAAGCTTTCTGACACCTTGATCTCAGACTTCTAGGCTCCAAAATTGTGAGAAAATTAATTTCTATTGTCTAAAATTAATTTCTGTTGTTCAAGTCACCCAGTGCATAGGGAGGCCCACATGGCAAGAAACGAGGGTGGCTTCCAGCCAAAAGCTAGCTAGGAACTAAGGCCCTTGGTCTAGCAGCCCCACAGGAACTGAATCCTGCTGACAGTCACATGATTGACTTTGGAAGTGGACCCTCCCTGAACCGAGCCTTCTGATAAGACCTTTATCTTGGCTGAGTACAGCTTTGTGAGAGACCCTGAGCAGAGGATGGCAAAGTTGTGTCCAGATTCCTGGCCCACAGAAGCTGTGTTATGATAGACATGTTTCAAGGTGCTGTGTGCTAATGTTACTCAGCAGTAGATAATTAGTTCAGTCCTGAAAAGAGCTCTTTGAGGTGGAGACTGGAGTTAATCCTAGGCCCAGTCAGCACTGGCCTGAGGCAGACTCCTCGACTGTACCTGGAAACTTGAGGCTCCTGGGATGAATCACATCCTCACCTGCTCTCAAACTCCCCACTAATGAGCTGAGAAGTTTGGACAGACCTCCAAGGTCTCTTTTGGTGCCAACTTTCTACAACACGATTCAGAGCTCACAGCCAGCACACCTGGGTTGGTTGGCTTATGGCAGCCCCTTGAGGCTGCATTTAAAAACCAGTGTTTGAGGCGCTTCCCAGGTGGCTCAGTGGTAAAGAATCCACTTGCCAGTGCAAGAGACACGGGTTAGATCCCTGGTCCAGGAAGGTCCCACGTGCCAAGGAGCGGCTGAACCTGTGCATCACAATGCCTGAGACTGTGCTCTCGAGCTGGGGAATCCAAACTATTGAGCCCACAAACTGCAGCTACTGAAGCCTGCGTGCCCTGGAGCCTGTGCTCTGCAACAAGAGAAGTCACAGCAATGAGAAGCCTGCTCAGCGCAACTAGGGAAAAGCCCGAATGGCAATGAAGACCCAGCATAGTCAAAATAAATTAAAAAAAAAAATTTTTTTAAAGCAGTGTTTGCCTTCAGAATTTTGCAGATGGCAGCCAGTGTCAAATACTGTCTCCCCAAATTCATGTCCATCTAGAACCTCGGAGATTCATTGGAAAGCTTGATGCTGAAGCTCCAACACTTTAACCATTTGATGTGAAGAGGTGACTCACTGGAAAAGATCCTGATGCTGGGAAAGATTGAAGGCAAGAGGAGACGGGCACACCAGAGGATGAGATGGTTAGAGCGCATCACTGACTCAACCCACAAGAATCTGAGCAAACTCCAGGAGATAGTGAAGGACAGGGGAGCCTGGTATGCTGCAGTCTGTGGGGACGCAAAGAGCTGGACACGCCTGAACAACACACAAATATTATACAGAAGTCATCGAGATTCTTGGATTTCCATGAAGTATAAATATGTCACAATGCAGCCATGAAGAACGATGACTTTGAAGATTTTAGATAACGCTATAAACAGTTTTCCAAATTAAGAACAGAAAGCAGAAGTATGTAGAGTGTGACTATGACTTAGTAAAAAAAAGAGACCCACTGCAGAGGGAAAGCTGAAATACAAATAAATGGTAGGACTGCAGTGGATTTTCTCCCTTATAATTTCTCAGAATTCTTTGATATGTTTATATTCACTTCTATGGAAAATATTATAGGAGATTGCGTAAAATGAATTGAGATTTTAAGAGAGACTGTGAAACATACTAGTGAAGTGAATTTGTGACACCATTACCCACCTCGGTAACAACACTATTAGCATGAACGTGCATCACCCGTGTACTTTTCCCCTGTCTATCTCCCCCCTCCCAGAGGGAACAAACACTCAAAATTGAGCTTACATTGGGACTTCCCTGGCGGTCCAGTGGTTAAGACTTCACCTTCCAATGCTGTGGATACACGTTCCATCCCTGGTCAGGGAGCCAATATCTCACATGCCTCGTGGCCCAAAATCCAAAATGTCAAACGTCAAACAAGAAGCAATATTGTAACAAATTCAATAAAACTATAAAAATGGCCCACATCAAAGGAACTCTTTAAAGAACTGAACATGTATCACTATTTGGCCTTTAAAAATATAGTACTGTGAATTACAAATCTGTAAATGGTGATTACTTGGTTCTGCTTATTATAAGGTTTATTAGGAAGGTTGTACATACTAGTTTTGTGACATGCTTCTTTGATTCACTGTTACCCAGCTAACGCTCATTGATATTCATTTCCCTGGCTGTCCTTCATTCCCTCTCTTTGATGGATGTTGGACTTAGCTGCTCAGCCGTGTCCGACTCTTTGTGATCCCATGGACTGTAGCCCACCAGGCTCCTCTGCCCATGGGGATTCTCCAGGCAAAAATCTTGGAGTGTGTTACCATGCCTTCCTCCAGGGGATCTTCCCAACCCAGGGATCGAGCCCAGGTATCCCACAGTGCAGGCAGATTCTTTACCGACTGAGCCCCACCAGGGAAGCCCTCCGTTGATGATAGCCTTGCTTTTAAAATGTATTCATTCAGGGCTTTGTCCAGGTATTTTGGAATACAGGAATGGGCGATTTCCTCTTTCTCTCTCTGGTTTGTGCATTTCACTGTCTGCTGCTGGGATGTGATTTAAGAGGGTTGCTTGTTTACCATCCTCAAGCCTCACAGGCCATTTCAGCAGGACCAAAGGGCAGGATGGAGGTAGAGGGCAGAATCCCTGGATGACTCCGGGCAGGGAACAGAACCCACAGCCTAGCAAAACTCCACTGTTTTCTTTAGAGTGGTTCAGTTCAGTTCAGTCGCTCAGTCATATCTGACTCTTTGCGACCCCATGAATCACAGCTCGCCAGGCCTCCCTGTGGTTAGGAAGGATTTTTTTTTTTGTATTTTTGCTTCTTATCTGCATCTTTGGCCCACAAAATGACCTCACCATCTCCTGACTGTGGAATCACATGCTTTTCTCTACTTTGAAGTTTGAGCTTTTTAAAATCCCTAGCTTTGGCAATAGGTAAGGTGGTGGTGACGTCAGCAGTGGGGACAAGGCTTTCAGCTGCTCGCCATCTGTCCACATGAGTGCGATGAGTCCTAGGAAGCCCCGATTTGACCCTCCCTACAGGAAGCCACAGTGCATATCGTCCTGAGACAGGCCCTGATCCTCTCAGGACAGCACCCGCGTGATGCGTTAGTTGACAAAGCCTGTCCAAATACACTCCCATCTGACTTCCGAAGCAACCCTGGGGGAAGACACATCAAGTGCATTATATGGAGAGGATGTCCATTGCTAAGTGGGACAACAGGGCGGGGAAAATGTGGTTAGAGAAGATGCTGGCATTTTTTAAAGTCTCTTCCCTGGGTCTCACCCTGCACTGGTGCTTCGTACACGCTTGACCCTTCAAATAAACTAGATTGCCATCCTGAGTGAAGCAAGTCAGACAGATAAAGGCTAATATTGTATGGCATCCCTTATATGTGAATCTAAACAGAAATGATACAAACGAACTTATTTACAAAACAGAAACAGACTCGCAGACTTAAAGAAGGAAATTATGATAGCCGGCAGAGAGGGGGACGCATGGAGGAAGGGGTAGTTAGGGAGTTGGGATCATGGTGTACATTAAAAAAAATGTACTATATTTAAAATGGATAAGCAGCAAGGTCCTACTATACAGCACAGGGAATTCTGCTCAATGCTAGGAGGCAGCCTGGATAGGAGGGAATTTGTGGGAGAATGGATACATGTATGTGTGTGGCTGTGTTGCTTAGCTGTGCATCTGAAACTATCACACTGTTAATCATCTATACTCCAGTTTAAAATTAAAAAGTTAGATAAAATAAAAAACAAATTTTACTTCTGTGCAGGCTTCCCGGGTTGCACAGTGGTAAAGAATCTGCCTGCCAGCGCAGGAGACATAAGAGACATAGGTTCGATTCCTGCGTCGGGAAGATGCCTAGGAGGGGGCATGGCAACCCGCTCCAGTGTTCTTGCCTGGAGAGTCCCATGGACAGAGGAGCCTGGTGGGCCACAGTCCATGGGGTGGCACAGAGCCGGACACGACTAGAGGGACTTAGCACCACACACACCCAGTAGCGGCTCCTGGCCCAGATGGGTCGCCCTGTCTTAGACGGGGATACGAGACCAGGTCCTTCTGTCCTGGGAACTAACACAGGACTTCCTAACTGATTCATGTAAGGAGGGTGAGCTGGTCCAAAGCTTCCTGAGCCCCAGTGTCTGGGAACTGAGGCCAGATGGTAACTGGAGGGGTGGAGGAGTGGGTGTTTCGGCATGATGGCTGAAGCAGCTAGGACAGCTAGCTCGGCCAGAAGTTGGAGCAACATATTCTCACCCTTGTTCCTCTCTCTTCCTCTGTAACAGATTTTCCCTCCGGTTTCATTTACCACAGGGTGACAACTGTCAGACTTCCCCGCACCCTGATGTAATAGCACAGAAGCTTTCACATAGAGGATTGCAACATTCTTCATCCTTCTTCACAGAATAGCTACAGAGCCATTCAAAGACCACCGTAAAATGATCAATAGCAACTGACTCTCTCTAACCATTAAAAGGATGCCTTTTTGCCTTGGCATCAGCCAACTGGGCTGAATTCTGTGATAGGCTTTGGTGATTTTAGGAACCAAGTGGAAGCGTTCTCTTCTCCCCGGGAAATGTTCCACCTTAGGACAGGAGCAGACAATTTGTTTGTTTGTTTGTTTTGTTCCTTTCCTCCATTTGACATCAGTCTGTAAATGGAGAAATGGTTCGGAAACAGAATGAAATGAGGGACTTCCCTGGCGGTCCAGTGTTTACGACTTAGCCTTCCAGTGCAGGGGGTGTGGGCTCTGTCCCTGTTCGAGGAGGTAAGATCCCACATGCCTTGCAGCCAAAAAACCAAAATATAAAACAGAGGCAGTGTTGTAACAAATTCAATAAAGACTTTAAAAAATGGTCCATAGGAAAAAAATCTTTAATTAAAAAAAAATGAAATGAGAAACCTGTTTGGTCTTGGGGTTTTATCTATCCCAAGAACCATCCACTCAGCCCCCACGCAACGTGGGTCCTTGGCCAGGTCAATGACACAGGAGACGCAAAAGGTGTAATTAACACAGAAGGGATGACAGCACACAGTGTCCCAAGATAACCCTGCCTAAAGCCCTTGCGGAGACCCTAACAGGTACTGTAGCCACACATAGTTAGGATAAAATATCTTCGTCTCCGTCATGGGTTCATAGCTATAATCAGACCACTTGGCCAAAATGCACCCCAGGGGACATTCTTTAGGGATAGTTAAAATATGTCTCAATTTTTAAAGACACAAACAACACACACGAATGCCATCATCCAAAGAAACAAATGAACTGGCTCACAAATCAAGTAAAAGGCCAGTAACTCATTCCTCTCTCCAACAGGATACTCGACTCAAATACAAAGCAAATTGGCTTATTGTGGAGAAAAAGCCCCAAACAGAGAGGAAATAAAGTTTCTGGCTGTCCACTAGAGTGGCTTTATTGAGACTGTCGGCTGGCTCCTAGATGTCAGTTCCTTGCTCTAATTGCCAAGATGCAACCAACGCTGCTTCAGGGAATTCTGAAGGGAAGACTCTGAGGACAAGTGGTCCCAGCAGTTGCTCAGGGCTTGCTGGACATTCCCCAATCTGGGGGCCTCTGGCCACAAGCAGCAAGGCTCCTGGTTGGTTTCAGAAGCTGGGCGACTTGTGCCCTAAGGAGCCATCTTCCGAAAGGTAGAGTTCAGGCTTCCTCTGTACTCAAAGGGGAAGGGGTAAAGAAAGCCCTGGTTCCAGCCAGCCTTCAGAGGGGATGGGTTAATTTCTTCCTTCCTGCAGGCATCCATGGGTGTGCCTGATCAGGGTGCTTCCTGTGAGCTAAACAATAAGCTATTTTAGCTTAACACTCACTATCTGGGAGGCAGTGTTTCAGAGATGGTCCGTTATGTATTATTTACGCTTATAGGCAGCATTCTTTCAGTGATGAACTTGTAACAGAAAAGCGAGATTCTTCCTTATTATTGATACGCAGCCACCTTCATGAATGATCTTAACTGGATCTCTTGGGTAACTTGCTGAAGCTTCCACATTAGCATGTGTTGCTTCACTTTGCATTTCTACCTTAGGCAGAGGACTTCTTTCCTTAAACCTTACAAACCAACTTCTACTAGCTTCACTTTTCTTCGGCAGCTTCCTGACCTCTCAGTCCTGTCTGTGACCCCATGGACTGCAGAACTGCAGAACTTCAGGCTTCACTATCTCCCGGAGTTTGCTCAAACTCACGTCCATTGAGTCACTGATGCCATCCAACCATCTTATCCTCTGTCGACCCCTTCTCTTCTGCCCTCAATCTTTCCCAGCATCAGGGTCTTTTCCAATGAGTCAGTTATTTCCATCAGGTGGCCAGAGTATTGGAGCTTCAGCTTCAGCCTCAGTCCTTCCAGTGAATACCTCCATTCCCCCAAAAGTTTCCTTATGCCCCCTTGTAATTCATCCTTGCTTTCACACTTGTCCCTACTCAACAACTGATGTACTGTTCCTGAGAATTAGTTTCCATTGTTAAGCGCCACACAGTGCATTCTCGTTTATGTCTGGTTGCTTTCATTCAACATAATGATTTTGAAAATTACCTGTGGTGTTATGTGTATCTATACTTGCTCTTTAAAAAAGTTTAACAACTTCTTTTATCGAGCTATAATTGGCACACAGTAAACTGCATGTTTTTAAAGTATACATAAATTTTAACTCGTGAATATGCATCATGAAAACCGTTACATTAATCAAAATAATGAAAACATGCGTCACTCCAGGATTCTCGCCCAGCCCCAAGCCGCCTTTCCAGCCGCTGCTTGTCCTTGGCGCTCTCCATTAATGCCAACGGCGCCACCCAGTGGCCCACATGGGAACAGTCGCCACTACCTGGAGAAAGGGAGGGATGTTCTGGGTGTGGAGAGGCGGGGAGCGCCCCGCTTGGGGCCGGATCGGACAGATCAGGTGGCAAACCACCCCAGGCCGGCCGGGGGCCTCCCCACATGGAGGTCTGAGGGCGACACACAAGCCAGCTAGAGCCGCTTCCGTTGCTTCTGCTGTCTTGACTTTAATTTTTGAAAACGGGGTAAGAAAAACTAATCCAACATTGTAAATCAACTATACTTCAATTTTAAAAAACGAAAATGAAAAATACGGCAAGAAAGACTTTATTCAAAACTATTGCAGGGCTTCCCTGGTGGCTCAGTGGTGAAGAATCCGCCCGTCAATGCAGGAAACGCATGTTGGATCCCTGCTCTCGAAAGACCCCACATGCTGCAGAGCAGCTAAGCCCGTGCGCCGCAAAAAGAGAAGCCGGAGTCCAGCACGTTACAACTAGAGAGTTGCCCCTGCTGGCTTCAACTAGACAAAAGCCTGTGCAGCAACGAAGACCCAACACAGTCAAAATTAAATCAAATTATATTAAAAAAAAAAAAAAAAAACTATTGCAAAAGGGGGCCATGACTTGTGGCAGCAGGAGAGAGAGATGACGCTCAATTCCTACTACAACAGGGACAAGGGGATTTCTACCCAAGGAGCAAGGTGGGGGTCATGAATGGAAAATAACTAAGAGGAGACATCAAGGTTAGGGGAGATTCTTGCTAAACTGATGTAACAGGATTCTTGCAAAATACAGACAAGGACTTACATAGCAAGATGGGGCATGAGGAACCTGATCAGACACCCGTGGTGATAAGATATCAGGGTGCTCAGTTATCAAAAGTGGGGGGGATTCTTGCTTAACTGGGTCAGGCAGCCTGAGGACAGGATGGGGCCCAAGCTGGAGACCCAGCTGAGAGGAGGGCTCAGAGGATCCTGACTATAAAGTTTGGTCAAGGAGAAAGTCTCGGTCACAAAACACAGCCATTGAGTTTGCATGTATTGAAGTCAATAGCATATATATAATTAAGCCCCTGCATCTTTTAAGCTGTCCTCTAAAAGAACAAAACTCGTATTTTCCTCTCTAGTCTGTAAACTGGCAAATAGGAGTTTGGCAAGCCCTCTGTAGAACAGAGGAGCTTTATGAAGACAAGAACCCCCCAGTCTGGCTTCTATTCTGGTATCTCATGCTCCCTAAATCCATTTTTTATTCAACAAACATTTATTGAGCACTTACTATGTGACAGATATCATTGTAAGTACAGAGAATATAACTGATCGAAACAGATCCCTGCCTTCTTTGGGGTTCACACTTTCCTGGAGGGAACCAAATAATAAGCCAAATAGTAAAATATTTATTATATTTAGGGGCTTCCCTGGTGGCTAAGTGGTAAAGAATCTGCCTGCAAACCAGGAGATGCGGGTTTGATGCCTGGGTCAGGAATATCCCTTGGATGAGGAAGTGGCAACCCAAGCCAGTATTCTTGCCTGGGAAATCCCATGGACTGGGGAGCCTGATGGGCTACAGTCCATGGAGTCTCAAAGAGCTGGACATGCCTGAGGGACTGAGCATGCGCTATATCATACCACAGGGGAAAAAAAGAAGGGAGGGTACAGTCGCATCCCTAGAATGAGCAAGAGGGACCCCTGCCCTCAGGTCCACACTTTAGGGGCCAGCCTTTCCTCCTGATGAGTTGACCAGGCCAAGGGGATGCACCCCAGGAGACTGAACCCCACTTTCAGACCACACTCTGGTTACCAAGAACCTCAAAAGTTCCTGCCCAAATGGCGCAGTGTCCAGCCCAGGACTTGTAGGGATTTCCCTGAAGTATGACCTTAGCAGGCAGAATGGAGCACAGATGTGTGTACGCCTAAGCCTGCATGGTGATCAGAGGCCACTTGCTGGACACTCATGTGAGTGTGTGAAGATCTTGAGGGGCTGGGTGGAAACAGGTGTGGGAGGAGAAGAAAGGGGCTATATTTTGGGGACCATCATTTTATACTTTTCTAGCTTCCTTGGTGGCTCAGTTGGTAAAGAATCTGCCTGCAATGCAGGAGACCCCGGCTCCATCTCTGGGTTCCATCTCTTCTCCCTGGAGAAGGGAATGGCAACACACTCCAGTATTCATTTTTTTTTAAATGTATTTATTTATTTTTTGGAGGCTGATTACTTTACAATATTGTATTGATTTTGCCATATATTGACATGAATCCACCACGGGTGTACATGTGGTCCCCATCCCTGAACCCCCCTTCCACCTCCCTCCCCATCCCACCCCTCTGGGTCATCCCAGTGCACCAGCCCTGAGCACCTGTCTTATGCATCAAACCTGGACTGGCGATTCATTTCTGTATAATAATATGT
>SJXQ01003286.1:16030-26559 GCA_006408695.1 Aepyceros melampus | reverse complement strand
TTAATTTATAATATAAATAATTTATAATATAATTAAAATATAATATAATAATAAAACATGTATAATAATATGATATTATACATGTTTCAATGCCATTCTCCCAAATCATCCCACCCTTGCCCTCTCCCACAGAGTCCAAAAGACTGTTCTATACATCTGTGTCTCTTTTGCTGTCTTGCATACAGGGTTATCATTATCATTTTCCAAATTCCATAAATATGCATTAGTATACTGTGTTGGTGTTTTTCTTTCTGGCTTACTTCACTTTGTATAATAAGCTCCAGTTTCATCCACCTCATTAGGACTGATTCAAATGCATTCTTTTTAATGGCTGAGTAATATTCCATTGTGTATATGTACCACAGCTTTCTTATCCCTTCATCTGCTGATGGACATCTAAGTTGCTTCCATGTCTGGGCTATTGTGAACAGTGCTGCAGTGAACATTGGGGTACACGTGTCTCTTTCAATTCTGGTTTCCTCAGTGTGTATGCCCAGCAATGGGATTGCTGGGTCATAAGGCAGTTCTATTTCCGGTTTTTAAAGAATCTCCACACTGTTCTCCATAGTGGCTGTACTAGTTTGCATTCCCACCAACAGTGTTAAGAGGGTTCCCTTTTCTCCACACCCTCTCCAGCACTTATTGCTCATAGACTTTTGGGTCGCAGCCATTCTGACTGGCGTGAAATGGTACTTCATTGTGGTTTTGAAAGTGCTGCAGTGAACATTGGGGTACACGTGTCTCTTTCAATTCTGGTTTCCTCAGTGTGTATGCCCAGCAATGGGATTGCTGGGTCATAAGGCAGTTCTATTTCCGGTTTTTAAAGAATCTCCACACTGTTCTCCATAGTGGCTGTACTAGTTTGCATTCCCACCAACAGTGTTAAGAGGGTTCCCTTTTCTCCACACCCTCTCCAGCACTTATTGCTCATAGACTTTTGGGTCGCAGCCATTCTGACTGGCGTGAAATGGTACTTCATTGTGGTTTTGATTTGCATGTCTCTAATAATGAGTGATGTTGAGCATCTTTTCATGTGTTTGTTAGCCATCTGTATGTCTTCTTTGGAGAAATGTCTATTTAGTTCTTTGGCCCATTTTTTGATTTGGTCGTTTATTTTTCTGGAATTGAGCTGCAGGAGTTGCTTATATATTTTTGAGATTAATTCTTTGTCAGTTGCTTCATTTGCTATTATTCTGAAAGTTGTCTTTTCACCTTGCTTATAGTTTCCTTTGTTGTGCAAAAGCTTTTAATTTTAATTAGGTCCCATTTGTTTATTATCACTCCAGTAGTCTTGCCTGGAGAATCCCCTCAACAGAGGAGACTGGTGGACTACAGTCCACAGGGTCTCAAAGAGTCAGACATGACTGAGTAATTAATACTTTCACTTTCAAGGCTCTACAGATGTTAGGAGCAGGCCCAGAGGGAGACATGATAGGATCTTTAGGTGTGTGTGTGTGGGTGGGGGGCAGTGCACCACTGCAATTTTAAATTGGACGGCATCATGGAGAAGGTGACATTTTACTGAAGACCCGAGGAAGATAAGAGAAGGAATGATGAAAGGTGGAGAGCATTCCAGACAGAGGAAAAAGCAAGCGCAGAGGCCCTGCAGTAGGCGTGTGCTTAGCATGTTCGGAAAAAGTCACTTCAGTCCCCGGGACCTGCCACGTTTGTGTCTGTGCAAAATGTAACAGGCATAAATGTCTTTTTTTTTTTTTTTTGCCATGGTGCACGGCCTGTGGGATCTTAGTTCCCTGGCCAGGGATCGCAGCCACACCCTCTGCAGTGGGAACACAGAGTCTGGACCACCAGGGATGCCCCATAGAAGTCACACTGAGTAAGTGAGGGCCAGGTCTGCCTCCCTGCCCGCCCCAGAGTTCCTGGGCCAGCTCTGTGGTCCCTGCTGACGACCAGCAACAGCTACTCTTCAGGCCAGGATTTCTCCAAACCTGCTGGGTTTTTTTTCTGTTGTTGTTTTCCCCCAGTTCCCTCAAGACTCTCTCCTTATCACCCCACCTTCCTGTTTTCCTCTCCCACGCATGCCCTTGATCTCCCAAAGGTCTCCCCACACATCTGCCTATCCTTGGGGACACCCGGGTGTCGGATGTGGCTGCAGACACAGGGCTGAGAGAGGGGTGGCCGGGGCCGGGGAAGGCTGGGGCTGAGGAAGGAAAGACTCAGGGGTCGCTTGACCTGGTCTCAGTTGCGGGTATTTACACAGATAAGTTATTATTGTTGGTTAGTTGCTCAATTATATCTGACTCTTGCAACCCCATGGAGCCCGCCAGGCTCCTTTGTCCTGGGATTTTCCAGGCAAGAATACTGGAGTGGGTTGCCATGCCCTCCTCCAGGGGATCTCCCCACCCAGGAATCAAACCTGTGTCCCTTCCATCTCCTGCATTGGCAGGTGGGTTCTTTCCCACTGTTCCTCAGCTCCTCCCTGCTAACCCAGGCAGCAGGCACGACCCTCCTGGGACGACATGGAAAGTGCTAGTCAAATACAAGACCCATCCCAATTTTCTTTCTTTTAATGTACTTATTAATTTGACTGTGCCAGGTGTTATTTGGGGCATGACTGAGACACAAGAATAAATAGAGGGACTTCCCTGGTGGCTCAGTGGTGCTGACTCTGCACTCCCAATGCGGGGGATCCAGGTTCGATCCCTCTCCAGGGAGCTGACCCCATATGTCGCAATTGAGTTCTCAGGCTGCACCTAAAGATCCAATGCAGCCAAATCAACAATCTTTTTTTTTTTTTTTAAAGAACAGAGATCCAAGTGAGTGAGTGAATATGTGAGTAAGTGTGAATGAATATACTCTGTATAAAACCACATCCATAATTACTGGTCTTTGAAAGAAGGACTGGAAACACTGACATGCACAGCAATAGCAAACCACCTGGAGGGATAAGTGGGACTGAAGTGCTGTAGGTTGTTATACTCTCTGAGAGTGGGATAAGCAAATTGGTCAACTTCAGACTCTGATAAGAATTTAATTCTGCATGCTGTGATCTCCAAGGTAATCATGATAAACACAGGGCTTATAACTTCCAAGGTGGTAGAGGGATAAAAAAAGGAATGATAAAATTAATCAAGATCAAGCGATGCCAAGAAGAGAGAGAAAAACAAACGCAGAGGAACCAAGACAAAAGGGAATCACAAAAGAGGTGATAGATGTCCACTTGGATATGTTAGTAATCACATGAGATGTAAATGCACCAAATGTTTCTTTTTAACAAAGGTTTAAGACTGTGTAAAGTGACTCTGTGTGAACCAGAAAGAGGAAATTCACCTGCCCAAGTTCCCAGCAAGTTGGGGAGGTGGAGGGTGGGCTGTGTTCTTCCAGCTCTCCCCAGTCCAATCAGACCCAGTCCCTCTCTACTGAGCCGCCCACTGTGTGCTGGGTGGCATCAGATTCTGGGACATGCAAATGAGTAAAAAATAAGGTTTCTACCCTTACAGTGTTTTCCTCAATGAGGAGCAACTATGTTTTAGGACAAATTCTTGGATGCATTCATTTTCCAGGGGTTTGTGGTCACAGCAAGACTTCACAGGGGTGGGGATGGTTTTTAAAATTTATTTATTTTTAATTGAAGAATAATTACTATACCGTGTTGGTTTCTGCCATACATCAACATGGATCGCTCATGGGATGGGGAGAGGTTTGAGGCTGTGTCTGAGAAAGGCCCAGGCTGTGAACCGAATGCTCCTCAAAGTGGGACCACGTGAGCACAGAGTGGAGGGCAGGGAGAGGGGGGCACTTTTCTCAATGGAAATTCATCAGTGCGTTCCTGTCTGCCCCAGTTATCAGCGTTGCTATTTCAGTGAATAGCCATGGAGCCTCCACCAGGCTCTGGCCAGACGCTGGGGGCGGGGGTGCAGGGCCATGATACGGCAGGGTCCTCTCTGTCGTCAGAAAACATGAGCTCATGCCAGGGTTTCTGCAGGTCACTGAGATAGCATGGACTCTCTGGAGACAGGCGTGACCCTCAGGTCGGCTCCTAGTCATTGAACTAAGTGGACCCAGATAAGGGCCAGATAATGGTACCAAACTCCCACGGCCTGGACAGGCTTTCCCCAGGGCCCCCGAGGCCAGAAAGGGGGCAGGTCTGGGAGGGGCCAGCCAGATGGAGCCCGAGACCTGGGCAATGCCACTGGGGCCCAGGCCTCTTGGGGCTTAGAGCCTTACCCTTGGTCCATGACTCTGTCTCTGGACCAAATCATTGTTAGGAAAAACGGATGTCTGCTGGGAAGACCACTGGCCACAGTAACTCCTGGAGAGATGGCCAACTGGCAGCACTCTCTTCCCTGGACTTGTTCTTGCTTCATCACCGTTCGCTGTATCTGTTGGCAGGTTTTAGTGTGGGGGACGTAGACTCTTGCATTCAGGGATCTTCTGTGGCGGGGGTGAGGGTGGGAGGACACGGGGTTAATCTGCGCAGTAGTTTCAGGGAAGGCCAAGATCTGACCACGGTCCAAGCAGTCTTAGTCCCTGCTGTCGTCCAGTCGCTCAGTTGTGTCCAACTCTTTGCAGCCCCATGGACTGCAGCATGTCACTTCCCTGTCCTTCATCTCCCAGAGCCTGCTCACACTCATGTCCATCGAGTTGGTGATGCCATTCAACCATCTCATCCTCTGTCATCCCCTTCTCCTGCCTTCAATGTTTCCCAGCATCAGAGTCCTTTCCAATGAATGACTCTTCACATCAGGTGGCCAGAGTATTGAGCTTCAGCCTCAGCATCAGTCCTTCCAATGAATATTCAGGATTGATTTCCTTTAGGATGGACTGGTTTGATCAGCCTCTGTGCTCTGACCCTAAATCGGCCACCTGAGGAGGCTTCATCTCAACTAAGCCATCCTGGGACTTAAGCCACAGTCGCTTGAATGATAAAATGTGTAACCTGTGTAACCAGGATGGGAGATGGTCGCAGCCCGACCTGCGAGTCTCTGGGGGCTACTATACAGCACCTGGGGAGTGTGGGAGGTGGATTTAGAGCCGGGAGGACCCCACAGCTAGGTCTCCTCCAGGGATGGCAAACATCAGGCTGCGTGGGTTCCCTTCTTGTCCTTGCGGATTTAGGGAAGCTTTTTTTCCTTTGCCCAGAGCAGCTTCCAGGGAGCTTCCATCAAAGGACCAGAGTGCCTTCATAAGATGCAGCGATCTGCTACCTGTGATTCTCTCGGGGGAAGGCTTGGGTTGGAGTGAGGGGACGGGACACCCAGGACCGGGATCGAAACCTGCCTGCCCAGGTTGGCGCAGCTGAACACATCCTCTGTACCCCGGGGCTCACAGGTCTTTCTTCTAGGGAAATAACTCAAATAAATCATCGGAGGCATCACTGCTTACGGTGCTGCCGCTCCGATATCTTGCCTGTAGACAGCCTCCAACTGCAAACTTGCAGTTAACAACTTGAGTTAAAATTTGCACGGACGGAAATCCCAAGCAGGTCAAGGAGAAAGGAGAAACCGGATCTACACGAGTGGAGTCCTAGCGACATCTAGCGGCCATTATAGGCACTGCAGGCGCGCCGGACAACTAATCATCCTTTGATTCTAACACGTTTTACTGTGTAAAAAAATTTTAACGCATGCAATTCATATGTTGTTTACGAATATAAGTACATGCAGGAAAGTATAAAATATGCTCGCAAATGACAAACAAAGCTTCAAGATAGAAGTTACCTATGGGAAGGGTTCAGTTCAGTCGCTCAGTCGTGTCCGACTCTTTGCGACCCCATGAATCGCGCACACCAGGCCTCCCTGTCCATCACCAACTCCCAGAGTTCACTCAGACTCACGTGCATCGAGTCCGTGATGCCATCCAGCCATCTTATCCTCGGTCGTCCCCTTCTCCTCCTGCCCCCAATCCCTCCCAGCATCAGAGTCTTTTCCAATGAGTCAACTCTTCTCATGAGGTGGCCAAAGTACTGGAGCTTCAGTTTTAGCATCATTCCTTCCAAAGAAATCCCAGGGTTGATCTCCTTCAGAATGGACTGGTTGGATCTCCTTGCAGTCCAAGGGACTCTCAAGAGTCTTCTCCAACACCACAGAGATGTAGAATGTTTTTTTTTCTTTAAAGAAATATGAAGCCAATATGACAAGGTACATCTATTAAATCCTGGAGGTGGTAATACTGGAGCGTTTTTCTGCACTTTAAGAGTTTATAATAATAGTAATGATTATTATATTTATATATTTTAGTATATAAATATAGCATATATTTAAAATACACACTACAAAATAAACTATAAAATAAAATGCAATATATACTATATATTATATAGTGTAATATGTATATATATATATTTATTGTACTTATTATATGGTATAAGTTATATATTCATTATGTAAGTTACATATATGTAAACACAATACAAAATAAGAATGTAAAATTTGGGGTCCAGGTTTTGGGCCCTGATGGCAGCAGTGCAGCTCAAGTGGCAAGGTCTTAATATTGGCTGGTTGCTATTGTTATGATTAATAGGTTTACTGGAGTTGATGTAAGTAATTGAATAGCAACCAGAGTCATGCACAGGCTAAAAAGAAACAGCACTCTTCAGCAGAAGTGACACGATGAAGATGCTACATGCATTTGCTATTAATAGCTTGACACTGGACAGACTCATTTCTTTTGTTGAAAAACGGTCCCTTCCCAATAGGAAGAAGTGGTGTGGAACCACAAAGTGTTAATCTCATGTAGGAGGCTGAAGGTGGTTAGTTTAAATCCATAGTCAATATTCCCTCCAGATGAATGTTACACAGCCTAGTGTGATCGCAGGCCACAGCTTCTCACGGCTGGGACTATAACTCAAAAGCTGCCTAACAGAGTCATCAGGACTCCAGCAGAGGCCACCATAGTTTGATAATTTGGGTTCACCTCCATAATTTTTCACATAGTCAAGTACTTCTTGTAGTTTATTTACATAGCACAATTTCAATTAAATAAACTCACTTTTGACTACCAGAGGTTTAATGTGATTGGTTTGGGTTGTATGCTGGGATTTTTAAAATGTCCACAGTTGATTTTCATGTAAGCCAGGGTTGAAAACCACTTCTCTAAAGCAAGAAAGGGAAAGCCTGAGTTTCTGGGGGTGAAGAGGGAATTGAAAGCCAGAGTGTTGTTGTGAAAGCTGATGTCGTGGGCCCTGGAGTCTGATTCGGTGGAGTCTGACCAGGAAATGGATCTGATTGATTAGAGGCTTGTGCCACACAGGGACAGGCTTGTGAAAAGGGGAAGCTGCACCCGAGACCCCTGTTCAGGGAACGTGGGAACTAGGAACCCCCTACCCACTGGTGACGGAGACTTTGTGTATCTGGGGCCTTAGGTGGGAAAACATCTCCCAGGATAACCCCACCCTTAGCTGAGAAATACACTTAAGAATCAGTCCCAAACAACTCAAATGTCCATCCATGGATGAACGGATAAGCAAAATGAGGCATATACATGCAGTGGAATATTAGCCAGCCTTAAAAAGAAATGAAATTCTCTTTATTTAAAAAATGGAGATATAATAACATATGACATTTTATTAATTTTAGAGTGATACCTAAAAATTCCTAAATCCCTAAGATTTCCTTTATAAGGAATGAAATTCTGGCACGTGATACAGTGTGGATAAACCCTGAAGACATTACACTGAGTGAAACAAGCCAGTCACAAAGAGACAGACATTGTGTCATCCCACTAACACGAGGTGCCGAGAGTAGTCACCTTCAGAGAAACAGAGTCACACTCACAGAATGGGGCAAGGGGAAGCGGGGCATAGGCAGTCAGTGTTTAATGGGGACAAGCTTCAATTTGGGATGATGAAAAAGTTCTGGGGATGGATGGTGGTGATGGTTGCATAACAAAGTATGTACTTACTGCCACTACATTGTACACTCAAAAATGGTTAAATGATAAATTTTATGTAGATTTTACCACAGTGAAAAAATTGGTCCCAAGTTTATGGCATCCCTGGAGGGTTTGGCAGAATCAAATAAAATTCTGCCTGGAGAAAACAATCCTCTTCCTAGAGTGTATTGGTTCCCCCAGTAGAGTGAGGAGACGAGGTGGGCTAGGGTGAATTCTCACTGAAAATAGCTTCATAGTAATAAATTACAAAACATAGGGAAACCGCCTCCCATGGTAGAGAATAACACAGAGAAAGAACAATGTACACACACACACACACACACACAGAGTCATAAAAAACGAAATCTTGCCATTGGTAACAACATGGATGAATCCAGAAGGTTGGATGCTCAGTTAAATAAACCAGGCAGAGAAAAGCAAATACCACATTATCTCACTTACATACAGAATCTAAAACACAAGAAGCAACAGAATGAAAAGACACAGAAAGTAGACATGTGGTTGCCAGCAGACATGGTGGTGGGGTGTGTGTGACACAGGGGTAGGGGAATAAGAGGTCCAGATCTCACACAGCATGGTAAATCAGTCACGGGGACGCTAACATCCAGCAGAAGGAATACGGGCAATAACGCTGTAATAACTTCCTATGAGGATACAGGGTTACCAGACTCATGGTGATCATTTCAGGATGTATGTAAACATCAAAACCAACATTTTACTGTGTGTCAACTACATATCAGTTTTTAAAATGGTAACAGTGCCTATTTCTTCCTCCTTTCCCCAAAACTGGTTGTTTTCATCTTTCTTTGAAAAACATTATTTGGCCTCCTTGGGTCTTGGTTGCAGCACGTGGGAGTGTCCTTGTGTCATGCATGATTTCTCACTGAGGCCCATGACTCTGGGTCTGCAGGCTTCAGAGCACATGGGCTCTATAGCTGAGGCCTCCTTGCTCAGAGCATGTGGGATCTTAGTTCCTGGACCAGGAATCGAGCCTGGGTCCCCTGAACTGCAAGGCAGATTCTTAATCACTGTCCCACCAGCGAAACCCCTGTTTCCATCTTTTTAATGTTTTTTCCAGTGCTGTTTCTCACCAATCTCCCCCTTGTGCCATCAACTTCTCTTCCGACACACCACACACACACACTCCTCAGAGGCTCACGCTCTGTACTCAAGTCATAAAATCACACGGACATAATCCATATGGTCAGAAGTCACGGAGTGAACCTCATGCAAACAGGCATCCACGGAGTTTGTAAAACTGCACACACACATGCACACACACACACACACACACACATGTCTTCACACACAAACACTGTCTTCTTTCCAGCTAAGATAAGACAGTGGTGGGAAAAGTGCCGCCAAACTATCTCATTTCCCCTGTGTGGGCGTCCCAGATAAGTGGCCTCTCAGATCTGGACAATAATACCCCAACTGACAGCTTCGCCGCCCTCCGCCTCCCCCACCTCCCCAGAAGTCACCATGGTCACGGCTGTGCCGGGGCGGGCTCAGGCCAGCAGCTCTGAGCTGATGGACGGGAGACAGCGAGGGGGACCCAGGAGGAGGGGCCAGGGCCATGACTGGGGCGTGGCCACAGATGTGGGGTGCTGGCATCACCACTCAGAGTAATGAGCGTAACCACTGGGGGGCCCAGGTCATCACTGTGGCCTGGAAGTGAGGATGCAAAGTGGCCAAGCTTGAGGGGGCGTATCTAACAGGTGTGTAAGCTTCCCTTTGCTCCGTCTACCATCCCCAGGTACTCTGGGCAGGACAGGCTCGATAGCACAACTCCCTCTGACTTGTGTGAGGTGTTGCCCCACTGTAGTTTCTATTTGCTTTTCTCTAATAATGAATCACTGCAGATGGTGGCTGCAGCCATGAAATTAAAAGATGTTTGCTCCTTGGGGAAAAAAAAAAAAAAACCTGTGACCAACCTAGAGAGCATATTAAAAAGCAGAGACGTTACTTTGCCAACAAAGTCTGTCAAAGCTATGGTTTTTCTAGTAGTCACGTATGGATGTGAGAGTTGGACTACGAGGAAAGCTGAGCGCCAAAGAATGGATGCTTTTGGAGAAGACTCTTGAGAGTCCCTTGGACTGCAAGGAGATCCAACCAGTCCATCCTAAAGGAAATCAGTCCTGAATATTCACTGGAAGGGCTGATACTGAAGCGGAAACTCCAATACTTTGGCCACCTGATGCGAATAACTGACTCATTGGAAAAAACTCTGGTGCTGGGAAAGACTGAAGGCAGGAGGAGAAGGGGATGACAGAGGATGAGATGGATGGACATGAGTGTGAGTAGGCTCCGGGAGTTGGTGATGGACAGGGAAGCCTGGCATGCTGCAGTCCATGGGGTCGCAAAGAGTCGGACAGGACTGAGTGACTGAACTGAATAATGAGCGACGTGAGCATCTTTTTACGTGTTTATTGGCCATCTGTGTGTCTTCTTTGGAGAAATGTCTGCTTAGATTTCTGTCCATTTTTTAAATTGGGTTGTTTATTTTTCTGGTATTGAGCTGTGACGATTAATCCTTTGTCAGTTGCGGACACAGCGGGGGAAGGAGAGGCTGGGATGAATTGAGAAAGTAGCATTGCCGTATAAACACCACCATGTGTAACATAGAAAGCTAGTGGGAATTTGCTGTACAGCACATGGAGCTCAGCTCCGTGCACTGT
>SJXQ01003286.1:0-13354 GCA_006408695.1 Aepyceros melampus | reverse complement strand
TTGTAGGTCTCTGCAAAGTTTGTCTAGCTGATACCAGGAATGATTCCGTCATGATTGGATTCAGTCATGATTGGTCCTTTGACCGTGTGCCATTCTACAGCAAAAGGAAAGAACCTAAAGAATATTCCAAACTGCCAAGGTCAGGGTGAGTGGTGGAGTGGACCAATCCAGCTTTCCAAGCGGGGGAGGGGTATGCTGGAGGGATTGTGCTGAAAGTTACCTCCTTCTGCCCAAAGGAAACAACACAGAACGCTGCAGGGCAAAGCAACAGGGATGACAGAGGTGTGTGTGGGCCCACGCAGGCCAAGGGCACCCATGGGCATAGGACCCAACCACCCAAGCATCAGAAGGTCAAGGCCAGGGGAGGGATCATCGAGGCCCCGGGCCCAGGGAAGGATGAGTCTCTTGGGACAGAGAGGCTGGAGTTCAGCTCTGGACGGGAGGTGAACAAGAGTGGGCAGAGCCTCGGAGGAAGACTCCCCATGTAAGCCACTGTTCCTGATTAGCAGAAAATGAGGGAAACGGAGTCCAGTGCTGGGTGGGTCAACTGGGCTGGACTGAAGGCCCATCTTTGGGTTCTTGGCAAGACAGAGGAAAATGTGCTCTTCCTCAGGTGTGGGATATGACTCGAATGTACTCAGACAGAGGAAAATGTGCTCTTCCTCAGGTGTGGGATATGACTCGAATGTACTCAGCTAAGGAGTCAGAAATAGAGGGAAGCTGAAAGATAGCAAAAAACAGGCTGGAACCCAGAGCCTCATGCCCTGTGCTGTGGTCTGAATTCTGTGTCCCTCAAATTCGCCTGCTGACACCCCAGCCCCCAGAGGAGATGGTGGTGGAACGAGCAGCCCTTGGGAGGTAGTCATGAGGGCGGAGCCCCCTGGGCATTAGTGCCCTTAAAAAAAGAGACCCCAGAGAGCTGCTCAGCGCCTCGCCGTGTTAGGACACAGCTGGGACTTCCCTGGTGGTCCAGTGGCTAAGGCTCTGTGTTCCCAATGCAGGCGTCCAGGGTTCAATCCCGGTCAGGGAAGGAGATCCCACATGCCTCAACTATTTAATAAGACCTGGTGCCGCCAAATACATACATAAAATAAATAAAAATAAATGTTAAAAAAAGAAGGCACCAGATGTAAGTTAGAAAGTGAGTTCTCAGACACCCAGTCTGCAGGCACCTTGATCCTGAACTTCAGTCTCTAGAACTATGAGCAGTGAACTTCTGCTATTTGTAAGCCACCTGGTCTGCGTCTCGTTAGAGCAGCCTGCATGGGCTAAGACATCAAGTTCATGGCCTCAGGCCTGGACTTGGGCCAGCAGAGCTTTGTCAGGACACTGGGCAGGCTGGGGTTCCAGAATCCTGTTATGTGCCCCCTGAGGGCCGCCCAGATCCAGAGATGGCTGCTCTGTTAGTACATAGAGCGCAGCAGGAGAGAGACCCCATCCCTGATACCTACCTGACCTGGGGGCACTGGAGAGGGCAGGGTTGCGGGCACCCCAGTGCCAGGCGTCCTGCTAAGATGTGGCTGGTAAATGGTGGGAGGGCAAGGCTTTAGGTGGCTGGGTGGTACTCAAAGGTGAGACTCTGAAGCTGTCTTTACCTTTTTCAGCTGCTCTTGACTCGTTGCAGCTGATAGGCTCTTTAAATAACACCCAGCCAGCGGATGGTGACTGTTCTCAAATTAACGCTTCATTATTTTGAATCACACCTTTCAAAATCAGAGCATCATTCTTTTGAAATATTTCCTACAGATTCAAAACCCATTCTCACTGTTATAAACTAGTTGAACCATACATTTGTTAGTAAAAGAAAAGGAAGAAGTATACTGAAATATAAAAATGGATATGAAAAATAAATATTCAGAGAACTTCAAAGGTCTTATTAAAATTGGAGATATTATATAAGAAAACACGTATGTGCCTTGGAACAGGTCTCTTCTCACCTTTCGTCAAACAGATATGAGTATAGACCAGACCTGTCCCATTGATACTTATTCTCAGTGAAGAGATTCCACATCTGTTGACTCATACCGGGACATGGTGCCAACCAATGAGCTTATTTATGGCCTCTTGAGTGACTGTTATTTTCCCTTTACAGATGGGAGTAACTGAAGTTGAGAGTTTTTCTTAACACCACTTCTTGGGCAGCCGCATCCAAGACCGTAACCCTTCAGAGCTGCTCTCATCACAGACCCTCCACTACGTTTGCTCTGCCTTCCCTTTTTTCTCCAGATTAGCTTATTTCCTTTTATATATGTTTTCAGTTCAGTTGCTCAGTCGTGTCTGACTCTTTGCGACCCCATGAGCTGCAGCATGCCAGGCCTCCCTGTCCAACACCAGCTGCCGGAGCCCACCCAGACTCATGTCCATTGAGTCGGTGATGCATCTAACCATCTCATCCTCTGTTGTCCCCTTCTCCTCCTGCCTTCAATCTTTCCAAGCATCAGGGTCTTTTCAAACGAGTCAGCTCTTCGCATCAGGTGGCCAAAGTGTTGGAGTTTCAGCTTCAACATGAGACCTTCCAATGAACGCCTAGGACGGATCTCCTTTAGGATGGACTGGTTAGATCTCCTTGCAGTCCAAGGGATTGCATGTTTTATATATTTAATATATGTTATATACACATTACATGTATGTTTATATGCTATATAACATGTTATATATGTTTATATATATTAATATATACGTTTTAATAACAATTATAAAAACAAACTTCATCTCCAACTGAAACATCAATTTATATTTGCTAATGATTTCTATGTCTTAACCATTCAGCAATTGATTTCCTTCACAAAACTGGAATAAATACTCCTTCCTCTTTCTGTTCCCCGCCAAATCCCCAGAACCAAACAATATACTATTTAATTTCTCTGGTTCCTATTATGTGATGTTAGGTTTATATCCAAGTTCACATGCATCCAGTTTTTTGTCCTACTCTTCCAAAAATTGTTGACAGTTGCCTCCTACAAGTGGAAAAGTGGCGAGAGAGGTGGTCTGGGCGCTGCAAAGATCCCCCAGGAGGCGAGAAGCAGGGACATCCTCGCTGTCCGCCGGAGTGAGAAAAGCAGGCAGCTGCGCCCTCTGGTGGTGAGAACAGGCTATAGCTGCTGGCCGGAAGCGTGGGGCTTGCCTTACTGCCCGGCGGTCACTCTCACCTCTCACCTGCGCGGAGCAAAGGCTCTGAGGGGCTTTTCAGCGATTCGAGTCCCTTTTCAGCGATCCAAATCCCATCATCGGATTGCATTTAATTTCGATCCAATGTCTTTTGAGTCTTACGCAAGTTGGCACATCTCCAATTTCCCAAATAGGCAAGGTTAAAAAGATTTTAAACATTTAAAGGGTGGTTTGATCCATCATTTTGAGTGGCTCCCTCCCTAAATACGTGGTGTGGAGCACGGAGGAGCTGCCTCTCAGAAGACCTGAGGCCTTTTCTGGGCTCTGGTCTCACTAATGGCTGTGGTCTTGAGCAAGTTGCTTCCCTTCCCTGGCCCTCTGTTTTCTCACTTGTGGTGATGATATTTAAGGGCCTTTCTAGACCCAGACGTGGGTGGTGTGTTCAGGTGAGCGGGCTGCCTCATTGGCCCGTGCTTGGGTCAGACCCAGCGGTGCGGGAGTGACCCCCTTTCTTATGACCCCCTTTCTTACAGCCTGGTCCCAATTTGCTCCCTCGCCCAGCCCATGATTAGGACTCTTAATTGTTGTGGTCCTCGGCTTCAGTTTTTATGAGGGGCCTGACTCCCACTCTCTGTGTAGCGGGGACCAAGGCTTTCACTTGTCTGTGCCCTTATTTCTGTAAATTGTCATATTCTGTAAACAGAGTCCGTAAAAAGTGGACAATATTGTGGAGAAATCACAGCCCAGAGGAAGCTCTGCTTTTATTCATCGACTTTGCCTTTGATTGTCGCGCTGATCATGAAGACCTCAAAGGAAAGGAAGCAGCTGGTTATGAAGCAGGGCACTGGAGAAGATGCTGGGCAGTGGTCAGGGCGTGCGCCCATTGGGCTCGGAGTCTTGGGAGGGCTGCAGAAGGAGGAAAGCAGGTGGAGTCTGCCACCTGGTGGCAGGAAAGAGTATTGCTCCCTAAGGGATGCTCCTGTGCTGCTGCTGCTGCTGCTAAGTCGCTTCAGTCGTGTCCCACTCTGCGCGACCCCATAGACGGCAGCCCACCAGGCTCCCCCGTCCCTGGGATTCTCTAGGCAATAAACTGGAGTGGGGTGCCATTTCCTTCTCCAATGCATGAAAGTGAAAAGTGAAAGTGAAGTCCGTGTGTAGCTCCTCCCAAAACAAGCAGGGATGAAAACAGAAGAGCTGACTGGCCACACTTCTGGTACAGAGAGTAGGAGGAACTGTTCCCTAAAGGAAAGTGGTTTTTGCCTTGGTATGGCTTGGTTTCCTTTAATCTTCTGATCTAAACCTGGTCTATATGACAGGTGAAGATTATTCATTTAGGTAATCATAGCGAGACGTGTTAAGCGAGTTACCTATGTCTTCCAGGACCTAGTCCATGGTAACAATTCAGCTGTTCATTGTTTTTAAAATGAAAAGATTAACAGCATTTTGTGGCACTCATTCCCCCCCACCCCTTCCCTTTCATCTTCGCCTGTGTACATGTTACAATATGTTAAGGAATAGGAGGCACAGTGTAATGGAATTTTAGGAAACCCAAGCTCTTGTCTGGGCTCCTTTGTCCTTAACTTAGTGATGGGCTCAGGACTCAGCTGTGGCACGAGGACTATGGAGCTCAGTTTTAAAGCAAAGATCAATTCATTACCATAAATGTATTTGTCAACTCAAATGTATTAGAAGTCCTACAAAGCAGTAAAGAAATGACAAACAGCCCAATAAGATTGGGCAAAGGTTTGAACAAGTGTTTCATAACTGAGGCTCTCCGGATGGCCAATAAGCCCGTGAAAAGGTGCTCTATATTATCTTTATTAGAGGAATGCAAGTTAAAATAGCAAGACAGTAGACAAACACCAGAATGGTGAGAATGTGAAAGACGCTGCTAAGTGTTTGTGAAGATACGAGGCAACCTGGACTCTCACACGCTGCTGTTGGAGTTACATTGGTACACCCAGTTTGGAAACTGTCAGCATTCACTAAGAAATTGGTATATAATACATCGTGGTATGTACACAGTAATAAGAAAGAACGAACTACCATGACAGGCAACATAATGGATGAACTTTATAAACACAGTATTGAATGAGAGAAGTCAAACGCGTAAGACTGCCTGCAGTGTGAGTCCATTTCCGCAAAATTCAGTCGTAAGCAAAACTAACTGATGGTAATAGAATTAAATGAGTGGTTCCGCCTGATGTGGTTATTGATGTAGAAGGGGCAAGAGAGAATCTTCTGGGGGTGGTGGAAATGCCCTGTACCTTGATCAGGGTGTGGTTACACAGATTGTGTCGAATGCACGCTTCTGTATGTATGTACATACAGACGTATAGACTGATGTGCCCCTACACCTTCCTTCAAAGCAATTACCATTTGTGTGATTTTTTATAACTGAGTAGATAATTTCACCAAAATGTATTTTATTAATACAAGGCTATCATAATTTTCCACTTCGTTTTAATGAGAATTGGTGAAGTCATATAAGCTCCATTAAAATGTATAGGGGAAAAAAGAAAAAAAATGTTTAGAGGAATAGATTTTTATAAAGACAAGTTTACTGTGATTTTTCCTACAGACTCTAATGATTAATGCAGCATTTAAAAATGATAACCCAGTAAACATTGGTACAACCCACTCCAGTATTCTTGCCTGAAAAATCCCATGGACAGAGGAGCCTGGTGGGCTACAGTCCAAGGGGGTTGCAAAGAGTCAGACACGACTGAGTGAATGAGCACAAAAAAGATTTTGAAAGATACGGAAAATGACCATTTTTATGATCATTGATTTGTTTGCTTTTCTAATTCATTTACTTTTGGCTTATCACTTCTGATGTGCTGTAAATTCAATGACGATGGTGAACACAGGGTTTTTTTTTTTGGTGCCTATTCCCATAGTAACCATGAATTATATTTTTGTTAGATGAATAAATGAGTACAAAAAACAAATGAAGACAGGAATGAGTTTTTTGCATTGTGAATGCTTTGTTTTTACCTTGGAAGGAAGAAACATAGCTCAGGATGCATAGAATGGTAAGAAATAGTGTTTTTGAGGAAGGCTTTTTTGAATCAGTATAGGTATGATTTATTAAGCATCAACTATATGTGAGGCCTTGCAAATATCTCACTTAAGCTTCATAACAATCACTTGAAACAAATATTATTATTTTCTCTTTTTGTTTGATATTAAAATTTTTTTAATCCCAAACTGACATTTTCAGCACACAGGAAGCATTTGTTTATGCTTTAGTATTACAGTGTCAAGTTTTTCTTTGCTGAATCGTTCTGACTCCATTGTACCTTAATATTGATTTTTTTAAGAGGAGAAGCTGAGGTTTGGAGTTTAGTAAGTGGTCCAAGGTCACAATGATGGATAAAGAAGTCTGGAGTGACTTGGGGGCCCCCACTTCTTGCTGTTGTCCTCCACCTTCTCATCCACGTGCTCCCTGACATAGCCCTGGGGCCACTGTCCCAGAAGCCTCGCTCACACAGCCGGTAGTGGGAGCAGGGGTCGCCGGGGCAGTGCTGGGGCTCTGTCTCCATGTCCTCCACAGGCTAGTGCAGTGCCTGGCACGCAGTGGGTAGGCAACTGATATCCAAGGAACAAAGGAATGGATAGTGGTGGTACTGACGGGTACCAAGACACGGTTCCATTTGTGTACTTATTCATCTGTCATGGATATGTGTAGGTTATAAGCCCCTTGAGGGCACACACCCTGGTCCAAGCTCTATGGCCTCGGCACTTCCTGTGACCTCCACAGCTAGCTAAGGGGCTGAAACATGAAAAGGACTGGAGCAGAGGTTGGCAAACCCAGCCCCGTGGCCAAATCCTGCCCACTGCCTGATTTTTTTAAAGCTTGTTTTTAACATGGAAAAATAATTAAAAAAATTTTTTTTAAAAATCTTAATTGAATTTGTTACAATATTGCCTCTGTTTTATGGCTTGGTTTTTTTGACTGAGAGACATGTGGGATCTGAGCTCCCCGACCAGAGGGACCTTCTGGGCTCCTGGGCCAGGGCTTTGGTTGCGAACCACATGGTTTCTTGCAGGAAGTGGTGAGGATGGGGTGTGGCCATGCCTGAGGTGGGGGGACATACCAGCTGGGGGAGCTTCTTCCCAGGAGCTGGACCTCAGTGCCGTCCTCTCCAGCAGTGGCTACCTTTAGGAATGGGTCATCGTGTTAATGCACCTAGATTGTAGGGGCTTCTGGGAGCTGCTGCCCTGGCAGTTTGCCCCATCACAGTGAGGAGAGAACTTGACAAAATCAGGGGGCAGTGGGTCAGCTCCAATAGTACCACCAGCAGCAACAAGTACTAGTCTGAAAAAAAAAACCAAAAAAACAACTTGTTTGTATTGAGTACTTGGGCTTCCTAGGTTGTGCAGTGGTAAAGAATCCACTTGCCAAGCAGGACATGTGGGTTCAATCCTTGGGTCAGGAAGATCTCCTGGAGAAGGAAATGGCAATCTACTCCAGTATTCTTGCCTGCGAAATCCCATGGACAGAGGAGCCTGGCGGGCTACAGTCAATGGGGTTAAAAGAGTTGGATGAGACTGAGCGACGAAACACACATGCATACAGTGAAGGCTCACCTGTGAGTTAGCAATTACTCAGCGCTAACTTCAGATATGCAGATGACACCACCTTTATGGCAGAAAGTGAAGAGGAACTAAAAGGCCTCTTGATGAAAGTAAAAGAGGAGAGTGAAAAAGTTGGCTTAAAGCTCAACATTCAGAAAACGAGGATCATGGCATCCGGTCCCATCACTTCATGGAAAATAGATGGGGCAACAGTGGAAACAGTGTCAGACTTTATTTTTTTTGGGCTCCAAAATCACTGCAGATGGTGACTGCAGCCATGAAATTAAAAGATGCTTACTCCTTGGAAGAAAAGTTATGACCAACCTAGATAGCATATTCGAAAGCAGAAACATTACTTTGCCGACTAAGGTCCATCTAGCCAAGGCTATGGTTTTTCCCGTGGTCATGTATGGATGTGAGAGTTGGACTGTGAAGAAGACTGAGCGCCAAAGAATTGATGCATTTGAACTGTGGTGTTGGAGAAGACCTTGAGAGTCCCTTGGACTGCAAGGAGATCCAACCAGTCCATTCTGAAGGAGATCAGTCCTGGGATTTCTTTGGAGGGAATGATGCTAAAGCTGAGGCTCCAGTACTTTGGCCACCTCATGCAAAGAGCTGACTCGTTGGAAAAGACTCTGATGCTAGGAGGGATTGGGGGCAGGAGGAGAAAGGGACGACTGAGGATGAGATGGCTGGATGGCATCACTGACTCGATGGACGCTAGTCTGAGTGAACTCTGGGAGTTGGTGATGGACAGGGAGGCCTGGTGTGCTGCGATTCATGGGGTCACAAAGAGTCGGACACGACTGAGCGACTGAACTGAACTGTGTGTCAGGCTCCGTGCTAATCACTTTTTATTTTACTCAAGTTCCCAACCATCCTGTGGAGACTAACTTCCCTGATTATTCCCTTCTCTTCTTTCCCCCCCTTTTCTCCTTCTCCCCTCCCCCTCCCCTTTATCCTCTTCCCCTCCTCCTTCTCCCTTTGGTACTCCCTTCCCAGGGAACAGAGAACATGGAGGCTAACGAGGTTAAATGATGTGGTCAAGGTCACCAAGCTAAGACATGGTTCTGGAAGGACCTGAATTTAAATCCAAATTGTCTGATACTGAGGCCCATTCTGAATGAGTACACAGCTCTGCTCCCATTAATGAGTCCTGATGGCATCAGGGCTCCTGATCCGAGCCAGGCGGCCGGTAGCCCCGGGAACATCGAGAGTCCTTATGCTTCAGTGGGTCCCGCTGCTCCTCAGCCGTTCTGTCTTCAGACTCTTATCAGGTCCTGCCACAGGTGTCCTGCAGGCCCCGATTGAAGGTGGGCAGAAGCAGCCCTCACGTGGTTGTTCAGGCTGGCAAGAGTAGAGCAGCTCCAGGGCTAGACCTGGCCTTCGGTGACCCCAGGCCGGCAGAACCCACGATTTATTAGTCATTACCTTCTTGTATCCTCCCAGGTTCTACTTTACTTAGGAGAGAGAGACAGAGACAAGCAGAGACAGAGTGGAGAATCTGGGCCCTCTCCATGCCTGCTGTGGGACGGGGAGCCAGCACTGGATGCTTTCGTTTCCTGAGTGGGTGGCTGCCACCTCTAAGTTACACCCGTGGAACCCCTGGTGAATCCATAATGGCCTTTGTGTGTGACAATTTCACATGCAGTTTTCAGCAAGAATGACTCTGAACTTGCTAGTCTTATCTAAGCTGCAGGGGAGAAAAGCAAAGACAAGGTCACGTCTTCTTTGATGTCTTCTTTTGCCAAGTGAGAGCTGTTCCTCCCCTCAGGCTGGTGGCCTTAGGAACCACAAGAAAAGGGTAGGGAGTTTTAGTCTTTTGGGGTGGGGATGGGGTCCTGTGGACCCTTTTGAAATTTGGTGAAAGAATATTTGTTGTTTTTTTTTTCTTCACCTAGTTGTCTGTCTTATTTTTTGCTTTTGTGTTAATTTCACTGCATTTACAGGCATTTGTGAGCTACAAACCTCTTCTCTCTCTCTTTTGGTGGGAGTAAGCATAATATCCCAACACCTGGGAACCTCTCTAGACAGAATGCAATGGGCAAGCTAAAATACAATACCCTGTGCACCAGGGATGACTTCTGTCTATTTTTTTTTTTTCTGAAATGTTGAGGATCAGAGGCAGGAAAGAGTCTGAGCAGATATGTTTCCTTCAGGCCTATCCCTGGAGAAAGGAAAATCTGAAACTCAGCTGCTGGGTTTTATTTTCCTAAGCAGACGATGATAAGGGTTTTTTATTTATTAAAAAAAAAATTCTTGGGGTATAGCTGATTAACAGTATTGTGATAGTGTAAGACCTCGCGGCCTTTTCTCAGAATCTGTCGCTCCAAAGACCACAGTGACTAGAATTCGATGCAATCAGCAAGAGGATTTATTAGGCTGACGCGCCGGGGTTCAGTCTCCACTCAAGGAGATGAACCCCGAACATCAATTGTGAGGAACTTTTATACCGAAAAATCACAGGCAGGTGTGGGAGGGGTCAGGATGTTGGGAACAATGTGGTAGGGGGCCATAGGCAGGTGTAGGCGGGTGAGGACATTTGATTGGTGGGGTAGGTCTGCAGGTAATTAAGTCGAAACAATTGACTGACCACCCTGCTTGGCCAGTTCTTAGAGAAATAGTTACCCGGAAAAAATCCAACAGTAAATACATCTTTTTGAGAGGGGGTCTCTTTTGCAAGGTCAGGAAACTAGGTTATAAGTCATCAGTTAAGAATTAATAGAATGGGGCTTTGTTAAGGACCAGGAGACTCTGAGTCACCAGATAAGGAGTAAGTTATCTCCTGTGAGACATGGCCTGCCTCCGGGGTTTTAACAAAAAGGAGACTTAAAGTTTTAACCTAGGTTCCAATAGTTTCAGGTGGATAGCAGAGTGACTCAGCTATACATATACATGTACCCATTCTCCCCCAAACTCCCCTCCATCCAGGCTGCCACGTGGCATTATAGTTCCATGTGCTATACAATAGGACCTTGTTGGTCATTCATTTTAAATATGGCAGTGTGTACATGTCTATCCTAAACTCTCTTGAGTATCCCTTTCCCCCATCTTCCCTTCCCCCAAACCTCCAACCCCTGCCAAAGCCCAAGTTCCTTCTCTAAGTCTGTGAGCCTCTTTCTGTTTTATAAGTAAGTTCATTTGTATCATTTTGGAGTGTTAATAGCCTCCTAGGGAGGCCAGAGATCCTCAAGCAGGCAGGAGGAAAGAAAACTGCAAGTGGCAGACATTTTAATTTCTTTTTTCTCTTATAATGCTGTGTTGTCACGGTGACCCCTGGTTCCACCTGAATTTAACTTTATCTCAAACCTTGAGCTAACCAATGCGTTTTTCTCATGGAAATGTCTTCCTTAAGCTATGTTAATGAACTATGTATTTGCCTTTCTTCAATTCATGTCAATTGTTTTATGGCCTGGGATGACTCATCTTGTGCCAATGCTATCTCAAAATGCATGTTGTGGGTGAGGAGCCTGTGCAGCTCTCTTAGTTTTGAGGTGTTTCCTTTCTCTAATTAGCAGCTTGCTGATGGGTACATAACTCTTTGCTAAAAACTGCAAGGGGGCACTCTTTCTGTTCCCGTCTGATGTCTATGTCAGAAGTTTTCTCTATCTCTTTTATACTTTAATAAAACTTTATTACACAAAAAGCTCTGAGCAATCGACTCATCACTAGCCCTGGATCAAATTCGTCTCCTCCGAGGCCAAGAATCATGGCGTTGTTCTTGGCTTGTAGCAGCAATCTTTCAATTTCTTTTTAGATTCCACACCTAAAAGTTGTCATACAATATTTTTCCTTCTCTATCTGACTTAGTTCACTCAGTATGATAGTCTGAGCAACCATCCGTGTTGCTGTCAATGGCATTATTTCATCTTTTTAATGCCTGAGTAGTATTCCAGTGTATATATGTACCACATCACCTTTACCCATTCCTCTGGATGACAGGGGTCTTGATGAAGATCTGTGCTGTCTGCCCCTGGTCAGGGGTGCTGGAGGGGAGGTGAGGAAGGGCTGCTGGACCAGCACCCCCATAGAAAGCCAGAAGTTTTGTGTGGGTATGGATGGGCCATTGCTTCCACTGCAGTGGTGAAAGCAGCAATGTTTGGCATATGAAATCTTAAGGCCACACTGGTCTTGAATCATGAAAGTTACTGAATAGCCTCAAAAATACAACTTAACAGCCAGAGACATTATAGCCTGAAGTCATGGGAAGTTTTGAGGGACTTGCTATTGGATCTAGTTGGATCCTTGATTCCTCATTGGACTATAATCTCGAATCAGTACATCCAGCCAGAAATTACTAGTGAAATGCAAATCAAAACTATATGAGGTATTGCCTCACATCAATCAGAACAGTTATCATCAAAAAGTCTATGAATAATAAACACTGGAGATGGTATGGGAAAAAAAGAACCTGTCTACAGTGTTAGTGGGAATGTAAATTGGTGCAGCCACTATGGAGAATAGCATGATTGTTCCTTAAAAAACTAAAAATAGAGCTACCATATGATCCAGCAGCCCTACTTCTGGGCGTATATCCAGGAAAGATGAAAATTCTCATAAGAAAAGATACATGCATACCCAATGTTCATTGCAGCTGTATTTACAATATAGCCAAGACAAGGAAGCAAATAAGTGTCTATCAACAGATGAATAGATAAAGGAGATGTGAGATATATGTATGTATGTAAAATTGTACATTATGTAGCCATAAAAAAGAATGAAATAATTTCATTAGCAACAACATAGATGGACCTAGAGATTATCATAGTAAGTGAAGTAAATCAGATAGAGAAAGACAATTATCATATGACATCACTTATATGACATCACTTATATGTGGAATCCGGAGAAGGCAATGGCACCCCACTCCAGTACTCTTGCCTGGAAAATCCCATGGATGGAGGAGCCTGGTAGGCTTCAGTCCATGGGGTCGCTGGGTCGGACCTGACTGAGCGACTTCACTTTCACCTTTCGCTTTCATGCATTGGAGAAGGAAATGGCAACCCACTCCAGTGTTCTTGCCTGGAGAACCCCAGGGACGGGGGAGCCTGGTGGGCTGCCGTCTATGGGGTCGCACAGAGTCGGACACGACTGAAGTGACTTAGCAAATATAGGGCGAGCATTTTTTCATATTACTAAGTTACTCAAAAAATATTTTCATGACTGTGACTTTTAAAAAAACTCCCTCTTGGTGTCCTATTCTATAAAATGAGTCCCTTTCCTGCAGAAACCTTACACATTAAAAGTTCGAATAGCACCCAGGTATCCTGCTCCCTGCTGCAGACACAGCAGTGAGGACAGGCCTTCTTTCAGAGGCAGCATGGAACTTGACAGCCCCGCGGTCCAGTCCCGACTTTGTCACCTAGTTGCTGGGCGACCTTGGTCATGTTCCCTAGCCCCTCTGTGCCTCAGCTCCCTTCTTTGCTGAATGAATGGTGGGTGGTAACCGGACACACCTCAGAGGTAGCATGAAGACTGAGAATCTGTGGAAAGGAGCTTAAAGTAACACCCTGTCAGAGTAAGGCCACAAACTTAAAGGGTTTGCTCCTTCCCTAGGAGCTTATTGGGGGAGGCAGAGAGTAGTGATTTTTAAACGCCCTTTAAATCCTCAAAATCTTCGGGGGGTGGGGGAGTAGAGAGGAGGAAGAAGCTGCAAAGGTGGAAA
>SJXQ01003285.1:3266-51606 GCA_006408695.1 Aepyceros melampus | reverse complement strand
GACTGCAAGGAGATCCAACCAATCCATTCTGAAGGAGATCAACCCTGGGATTTCTTTGGAAGGAATGATGCTAAAGCTGAAGCTCCAGTACTTTGGCCACCTCATGCGAATAGTTGACTCACTGGAAAAGACTCTGATGCTGGGAGGGATTGGGGGCAGGAGGAGAAGGGGACAACAGAGGATGAGATGGCTGGATGGCATCACCAACTCGATGGGCGTGAGTCTAAGTGAACACTGGGAGATGGTGATGTACAGGGAGGCCTGGCGTGCTGCGATTCATGGGGTCACAGTTCAGACATGACTGAGCGACTGAACTGAACTGAACTTAGCAGCAAAGAATAGGTACCACAGTGAGGCATTAAAGAAAGGGAGTGCATGAAACAAAACTAAAGGATTTTGCTGAATGTTCCCAGCAGTGTGGGAGAGTGAGGGTGACATCCCAAAGAGCACTTAGTTGTGAGTGATAGATGCTGGTATGTCCTCAGGAGAGCTCTTCCTGGTATTTGACAATCCTCAGTTCACTGTGGGGTGAATTGCCTAGGCGTGAGAGCCCAAAAAGGAAGTAGCAGCCATATATGACCTCCACTCCTGGCTTCTGTCTCTCCATTAAGAATTTTCCAATCCTCTCAAGCACACTAAAGTCTACAAATGTAGCAAGCCAGTGGGATTTAGCATCCCTTTTCTAATATGTTGTATTTGGGTTTAGGCCTTCTACAAGTTGGAGAATGCCAAATGGATGAACTTCAATAGTATTCTGTTAACTTTTAGTTTGTATTGGAGTGGAGTAAGTTTAAAAATAAACAAATATTATATATTAATGCATATATGTGGAATCTAGAAAAAAGGTCCCATTTGCAAAGCAGAAATAGAGACACAGATGTAACAAATGGATACCAAAGGGTAAGGATGGGGGTGGTGGGTGGAATTGGAAATTAGGGTTGACACATGTACACTATTGATACTGGGTATAAAACAGATAATTAATGAGAACATACTATATAGCACAGAAAATTCTACATAATGCTCTCTGGTGACAAAAAGAGGGTATATGTGTATATATATTGCTGATTCACTTTGCTGTACAGTAGAAACTAAGAAAACATTGTAAAGCAACTAAACAAATTAATAAATCAATTAATTGGTTAATAAAATCATTTAATAAAATCAATTAATTATAAAATTAATTAATAAAAATTCTTTTTATAAAAAGTAAACAAGAAATAAAGAAATGGTAAACAAAAGACTTTACAGAATTCTAAGCCTGATGATATTTTTAAGATCTTGAAAGACATAATCTCTGTTTATAAATGAGTTTCACAGTACCTGACTCCCATAACATAAAGGATAAAACAATTTAATTTTTTAAAATGCTACTTTAAACAACTAATACATTTTAATCAGAGCAGTTGGACTCTTTGTACAGTTACTCCTTTGGCAGAAGCATAGGTAATTTATTGAAAGATTATTTGTCACATATTTAAAGGTGGAGTATTACTCAGCCATTAAAAAGAATACATTTGAATCAGTTCTAATGAGATGGATGAAACTGGAGCCGCTTATACAGAGTGAAGTAAGCCAGAAAGAAAAACACCAATACAGTATACTAATACATATATATGGAATTTAGAAACATGGTAATGATAACCCTGTATGCGAGACAGCAAAAGAGACACAGATGTATAGAACGGACTTTTGGACTCTGAGGGAGAGGGAGAGGGAGAGGGTGGGATGATTTGGGAGAATGGCACTGAAACATGTATACTATCATGTAAGAAACGAATCGCCAGTCTATGTTCAATACAAGATACAGGATACCTGGGGCTGGTGCACAGGGATGATCCAGAGAGTTGATATGGGGTGGGAGGTGGAGGGGGGCGGTTCAGGATTGGGAACTCATGTACACCCGAGATGGATTCATGTCAATGTATGGCAAAACCAATACAGTAATGTAAAGTAAAATAAAGTAAAAATAAAAATAAAAATTAAATATTTTTAAAGATAAAAAAATAAAATAAACATGAAAACTACTATAGTGAGAACCATTCAGAAAATGCAGAATTGCAAGAAGCATGGAAATATATACACAAACGTATGTAAAATAGCCAAAGGGAATTTGCTGTATGACACAGAGAACTCAAACCAGGCTGTGTAAGAACCTGGGATGGGATGGGGTAAGAGGTGGGAAGGGAGATTCACAAGGGAGGGGACCTATGTATATTTATGGCTGATTCATGTTCACATGTGGCAGAAAACAGCACAATGTTGTAAAGCAATTATCCTTCAACTAAAAATAAATAAATTTAAAAAATCTGTTAAAGAGATAAATGATACATGAAGAATTGACTGAAGTATAATTAATAACAACTCAAGAATTGTACACTAGTGTTACAAAAACAGCATGAAGGACTTCCCTGGTGATCCAGTGCTTAAGGCTTTGTCTTCCAATTCCGGGGGTGCAGGTTCAATCCGCAGTTAGGGAGATCCCACATGTTTTGTGGCCAAAAAACCAAAGCATAAAATAGAAGCAATATTGTAATAAATTCAATAAAGGCTTTTAAAAAAATGTTCCACATAAAGACTGCTTTGGCTATTGGGGTCTTTTGTGTTTCCATATGAATTGTGAAATTTTTTTGTTCTAGTTCTGTGAAAAATGCCATCAGTAGTTTGATAGGAATCACACTGAATTTGTAGATTGCATTTGGTAGTATAGCCATTTTCATAATATTGATTCTTCCTATGCAGGAATATGAAATATCTTTCCATCTGTTTATGTCATCTTTGATTTCTTTCATTGGTGTCTTATAATTTTCTCTGTACAGTTCTTTTTTCTCCTTAGGTAAGTTTATTCCTAAATATTTTATTCTTTTTGTTGCAACGGTGAATGGGAGTGATTCCTTAATTTCTCTTTCTGATTTTTCATTGTTAGTATATAGAAATACAAGTGATTTCTGTGTATTGATTTTGTATCCTGCAACTTTGCTATTCACTGAGTAGCTCTAGTAATTTTCTGATATAATCTTTAGGATTTTCTACGTACAGTATCATGTCATCTGCGAACAGCGAGAGGTTTATTTCTTTTCCAATCTGGATGCCTTTTATTTCTTTTTCTTCTCGGATTGCTGTAGCTAGGACTTCCAAAACTATGTTGAATAATAGTGGTGAAAGTGGACACCCTTGTCTTGTTCCTAATCTTAGGAGGAATGTTTTCAGTTTCTCACCATTGAGAATAATGTTTGCTGTTGGCTTATCATATATCACCTTTACTATGTTGAGGTAGGTTCCTTCTATGCCCATTTTTTGAAGAGTTTTAATCATAAGTGGGTGCTGAATTTTATCAAAAGCTTTTTCTGCATCTATGAGATTATCATATGGTTTTTAATCTTTCAATTTGTGAATATGGTGTATCACATTGATTGATTTGTGTATATTGAAGAATCCTTGCATCCCTGGAATAAACCCAACTTGATCATGGTGTATGAGCTTTTTGATGTGTTGCTGAATTGTGTCTTGAAAAAGAAGAATGGAGCTGGAAGAATCAACCTTCCTGACTTCAAATTATACTAAAAACTACAGTCATCAAGACTATATGGTGCTGGCACAAAACCAGAAATATAGATCAATGGAACAAGATAGAAAGCCCAGAAATAAACCCATGCACCTATGGGTACCTTATTTTTGACAACAGAGGCAAGAATATACAATGGGGCAAAGATGGCCTCTTCAATAAACAGTGCTAAGAAAACTGGACAGTGACATATAAACAAATGAAATTAGAACACTTCCTACACCATACACAGATAAACTCAAAATGGATTAAAGACCTAAATGTAAGACCAGAAACTACAAAACTCTTAGAGAAAAACATACAGAACACATGATGACATAAATTAAAGCAAGATCCTCTATGACCAACCTCTTAGAGTAATGGAAATAAAAGCAAAAATAGACAAGTGGGACCTGATTAAGCTTAAAAGCTTTTGCACAGCAAAGGAAACTATAAGCAAGGTGAAAAGACAACTCTCAGAATGGGAGAAAATAATAGCAAGTGAAACAACTGACAAAGGATTAATTTCCAAAATATACAAGCAGCTCACACAATTCAATACCAGAAAAACAAACAAGCCAATCAAAAAGTGGGGAAAAGACCTAAACAGACATTTTTCCAAAGAAGACATACAGATGGCTAACAAATACATGAAAAGATGCTCAACATCACTCATTATTAGAGAAATGCAAATCAAAACCACAATGAAATACCACCTCACTTTGTTTAAAATGGTCATCATCAAAAAGTCTACCAACAGTAAATGGTGGAGAGGGCATGGAGAAAAGGGAACCCTCTTGCACTGTTGGTGGGAATGTAAATTGATCCATGTACATGGAAGATGGTATAGAGATTCCTTAAAAAACTAAGACTAAAACCACCATATGACCCAGCAATGCCACTCCTAGGCATATACCCTGAGGAATCCAAAATTGAAAAAGACACATGTATCCCTTTGTTCATTGCAACGCTACTTACAATAGCTAGAACATGGAAGCAACCTAGATGTCCATCCGACAGCTGAATGGATAAAGAAGTTGTGGTACATATACACAATGGAATATTCAGTTCAGTTCAGTTCAGTTCAGTCGCTCAGTCGTGTCTGACTCTCTGCGACCCCATGAATCGCAGCACGCCAGGCCTCCCTGTCCATCACCAACTCCCAGAGTTCACTCAGACTCACGTCCATCGAGTCCGTGATGCCATCCAGCCATCTCATCCTCAGTCATCCCCTTCTCCTCCTGCCCCCAATCCCTCCCAGCATCAGAGTCTTTTCCAATGAGTCAGCTCTTCACATGAGGTGACCGAAGTACTGGAGTTTCAGCTTTAGCATCATTCCTTCCAAAGAACACCCAGGGCTGATCTTCAGAATGGACTGGTTGGATCTCCTTGCACTCCAAGGGACTCTCAAGAGTCTTCTCCAACACCACAGTTCAAAAGCATCAATTCTTCAGTGCTCAGCCTTCTTCACAGTCCAACTCTCACATCCATACATGACCACAGGAAAAACCATAGCCTTGACTAGACGGACCTTAGTCGGCAAAGTAATGTCTCTGCTTTTGAATAAGCTATCTAGGTTGCTCATAACTTTTCTTCCAAGGAGTAAGTGTCTTTTAATTTCATGGCTGCAGTCACCATCTGCAGTGATTTTGGAGCCCAGAAAAATAAAGTCTGACACTGTTTCCACTCTTTCCCCATCTATTTGCCATGAAGTGATGGGACCAGATGCCATGATCTTCGTTTTCTGAATGTTGAGCTTTAAGCCAACTTTTTCACTCTCCTTTTTCACTTTCATCAAGAGGCTTTTTAGCTCCTCTTCACTTTCTGCCATAAGGGTGGTGTCATCTGCATATCTGGATTATTGAGATTTCTCCCAACAATCTTGATTCCCGCTTGTGTTTCTTCCAGTCCAGCATTTCTCATGATGTACTCTGCATAGAAGTTAAATAAGCAGGGGGACAATATACAGCCTTGGCGCACTCCTTTTCCTATTTGGAACCAGTCTGTTGTTCCATGTCCAGTTCTAACTGTTGCTTCCTGACCTGCATACAGATTTCTTAAGAGGCAGATCAGGTTTACTCAGCAATAAAAAGGAATGCATCTGAGTCAGTTCTAATGAGGTGGATGAGCCTATTATACAGAGTGAAGCAAGTTAGAAAGAGAAAGATAAATATCATGTGGTAACGCATATATACAGAATGTAGAAAAATGGTACTGAAGAATTAATATGCAGGGCAGCAATGGAGAAACAGACATAAAAAATAAACTTATGGACATGGAGAGAGGGGAAGAGAGGGTGAGAAGTATGTTGAGAGTAACATGGAAACTTACACTACCATATGTAAAATAGATAGCCATCGGGAATTTGCTCTATGTTTCAGGAAGCTCAAACAGGGGCTCTGTATCAACCTAGAAGGGTGGGGTGGGGAGGGGCAAATGGAAGGGAGGTTCAAAAGGGAGGGGATGAGTCCAAACAAGACACTGCAGGAGAAATGTCAGAATGAGCTCTGGTTACATGGTCACAGTGCCTGAAAATTGTGAGCCACCTAAGCTCACCTTTAACACCTATTCAAGATTCTGTGGCATCTCTTTTCATAAGACTTCATTATGTCACTTATTAATGTATTCTCTCATGTTGTAAACATGCATTGAGCTCTTTCTCAGTGATGAATGTCATGGCTTCCATGAATATGCTGTTGTGTAGTTGCTAAGTCATGTTCCACTCTTTGCAACTCCTTGGACTACAGCACCTCAGGCTTCCTGTCCTGTCCTTCACTGCTTCCCAGAGTTTGCTCACACTCATGTCCATAGAGTCTGTGATACCATCCAAACAAGATGTAACCCTGACTTGGAAACTATCAACCAAGAGTGAGTGGCATACCATTGGGCTGGTCAGAGAAGTGTACCTAGAATCTCGGCTGGAAGATGGGCTGTGTTTATCCTCCTGCGCCAGCACATCTGGGGTTGCCTGGAAAGGGCTTGGAATATCAGCTCACATGACCTGGAACTCATCATACAGAAAGAGAAAGCTTGGGGATATTGATAGAAACTGAAGACAAAAAGTCTGGAAACAAAGAAGAGAGAGGAAGTATATCCAAGGCCTTTGTTCTTTATTACGTCAAGACGTGCTTTGTCTTCACAACTGGAGGCTGAAATGAAGGTAAGGAGAATAGGCTTAAACCCTTGGAAAGAGGGGGTTGGTGGGATGAATTGGGAGAGCAGCATTGACATATATACAACTACCATGTGTAAAATAGACAGCTAGCGGGAAATTGCTGCACAGCACAGGGAGCTCAGCTCGGTTCTGTGATGACTGAGAAGCTGGGATGAGCCAGGAGAGGCTGAGAAGGGAGGAGACATATGTGCACGGCTGATTCATTTCATTGTACAGCAGAAGCCAACACATTGTAAAGCAATTATACTCCCCCCAATTGTTTTTAATCTAATTCTCTAAGAAGATCTAAAAAAATCCTAAATCTGAATACAACAACATGAACACAACAGATATAAATTATAATTCTAAAGAGCTGTAAAAATAAAAATAAAAGGACACAGTTACAGTGCAAAGTTTAATCTTGCTAAGATTTGCTAACTTTAATTAGCAAAGTTTAAGTCCTGTAATCTCAGCTCAAAGCCCCAACTATCTTTAGTAATCATATATTCATAATTCAGCAACTATATATTACATTGTCAATAACATTTTTCCAAAATCCTCTTTTTCCCAAAACAACAATTTAAAACAGTAACTAAAATTTATTTCATATGACCTGTTACTAATCATGTGGTATCTACTTCTCTTTCCAGTCACTATCTACCCTTTTTTCAAAATATATGTAATATTTCATTAAAGATCAATGTTTTCTTCTCTAACATGGTGATATGAAGACCCTTAGTACTCAGTGCCAAAAAATTGAGAAATTTCTTCTGCAAATGAGCCATATGTCCCTGGGTTAAAGGGCAATGAGATAGTCCTAACCAGTCATATGGTTTTCAGCACTTATCCTGATACACGGCAGGTCAAGGAGGGTTGTGTTTAATAGTATATTCCTCAGTGAAATGTCACTCTTCCTCAATGTGTCCTCTGTGTGAGCTAATTAAAATCATGTTTTGCTGCACTGTCAGCAAACCAAGTTGCTGACTTTCCTATTGTCTCACCACATGTACAAAAAAAAAAAAAATGAATGCTGGCATATGATACACCTGAGCTGATAAAGCCTACTTGACATGGAAAACGACTCGCTTTCTGCAGTCTACACTTCCAGCTTCTTCCTCCTCTCTTATGTGCCTTTACCATACACTTATATCACATGCAGATAGACATTAAATAAACTGAAAAAAAAACATGGCTACTGTTTCGTTGCTCAGATCTGGAGAAACAATTTCTACCTTGTTAAACATACTGGAGTCTCTCAAATTCACTCAGTGGAAACTAGGGCGGTGTCACTCAGCTGTGTATTTTTAACTCTTACTAGTTATCAAGACTATGCTTGATCAATACTGTTTAGCCCCTCAAATTATAAAAGTATTATCTGAAAAGGAATTTCAGTGAGTTAAAGCTCATACTGTAAATGTGTACAAAAGCAGCATTAATCATCACCCCTTCCTTATCACACATTTTCCGTCTGAACAATGACACCAATGGTAAGAATTTTTTTTTTTATTTACTTGCATGATATTCTCCTTGCAGGAAATACATGGTGAATAAATAAATGGTTTAAAGAGTTTATTGTGATGAAGCTTTCTTTTCTCATCAAATGTGAATATAACTCAATTGACAGATGATTCTACCCTATACCACAAAGACTAACATAAGTCAGTCCCCTACATACAAACCAGTTCTATTCCACAGAGTTGGCCTAAGTCCAATTTGTTCATTAAATCCAACAAAGTTAGCCTAGGTACCAACTAGAAAAACCTACTACTAGTACTGGACTGTAATAGGTTTATAACACTTTTCACACAAATAACACATAAAAAACAAACTCAAGAAATAAAACATTTTTAATCTGGCAGTCCCAGTATCGTGAAAAGTACAGTAGTACCAGCTACATCACTGCTGCTTTTACAGTTGCTTCAGGACATCCTGGGCTTCAAATAAAGACACTGTACTACTGTTCTCCATGCAGTACAGTAAAGTGCACAAAAGCACAACCACTTGTACAGGATGCACACATGTGACAACCTATGCCAGACACGTGAACTAACTTACGTGGTTGAACATGTGAACACACGTTGCCATCCTTGAAATTTTGCAACTTGAAGCCTTGTATGCAGGGGCTTTCTGTCTTTATGTGAGTCTTTGATCCATAGGATACAGCAGTTGAAAGAAGTGGACAGAAAGACACATGAGTAAATAACAGGTGATTTGTAATTATACTAATTATGGTGGTGGTGGTGGTTTAATCAATGAGTCGTGTCCTCCTCTTTGTGATCCCACGGACTGTAGCCCGCCAGCTCCTCTGACCATGGGATTTCCCAGGCAAGATTACTGGAGTGGGTTGCCATGTCCTTCTCCAGGGGGTCTTCCCGACCCAGGGATCAAACCCTTGCCTCCTGTATTTCAAGTGGATTCTTCCACCACTGAGCCACCAGGGAAGCCCTATACTAATTATACTTGAATTTAATCAGAGTCTTTTATCACAGTTATTATAAAATAGAAAGCTACCACACCAAGGACCAGTAATGGCGGGGGACAGTTTAGAATTCTCCCTGTCGCAAAGTCCTTTCATTATCTGGCCCGAACTTATATTTGAAAACTCACTAACATTTACACCCATCCCTAAGTCTATGATTTTCAAGTTGGACCTGAACCATTGGCATAATCTGGAGACTTGTTAGACATGCAATTCTGAAGCCCACCTCAAACCTACTGGATCAGAAACTCTAGGATGCGAACCCAAAATTGATGTTTTTCATACACCCTAGACACGGTTCTGATATACCCGAATTTAAGAACCACTTTCCTAGATCAGACTTGTCAGCTTTTAATATGCAGACAAATCATCTTGGGATAACTAAACAGAGAAGGATTCAACCAGATTGGGCTTGAAAATTTGCATGATTAACATGTTATCTGGTGATTTAACTACTCTTGGTCTATGCACACACTTTGTAGATTACCGGACCAAAAAGTCAAAGGGACCTCTTCTCAGAAATACCAAGTACTTCCCAGGGACTTTGACTTTGACCATTCCATTCTTTCTGTCTTAGAATATCCCTTTCATAACTTGTCTACCAATGAAATCCTACTTCCTCTTAAAACCCATTTCCAAAACCAACCCTCTTTTGGAGATTTCCTCAGAAAAATGTATACACCCCTCCACTCTTCTTTTTCCCCAATATTTTGTGTCCACATCCATAATAATACTCATTGTATTGTAATTATTTAAATATCTCATTTCCCCACTAAACCTATGCATGTCCTATCTTTTCTCTCATAAGTCTGAACACATTTGCCTCCTCCCAAAATATTTGTTGAATTAATATATGTATGAATTAGTGCATGTCAGGCAAAAGAAAATTAATCTTATATGTATTCATGAAAAATATTTTCTTCTAATGTTGTTTGTATTATCACTATATTTGAGAAATTAAATGTATGACAATACACTTGGGTTTGTGCAGCTTCATTAATAATAAACATAACCAAATTTGTGGATGACTGAATGCTTGACTGGTTAGATAACCTAAAACTTGTCATTAGTAATCTTACAGCATGTGGCAACAAGGGCTTGAAATGCTACTGTAATTCCATTAAAATAAGAGAGGCTAATGTTTGAATAAACTGAAATAGGAGAGAGATTATGTTGAAAGGCAACTTCTTAAGAATCATTACAAGTCAATTTGCAAAAAGAACTATTGGGAAACTCCTCAAAATTTTCTCTTCTAATTTCTATAAAAGAAACTGGTATTTGAGTCAAAGGTGGATTGAGACTGTAGTTCACACTTATGCAAGTCAATTCATGCTTAGCTTAAAATGTCTTGCCATCTCACAAGTGGTAGCATTACCTTGAATTTTACCATTTCATTATGCATAATGTTATTACAGTTATCAAATCAAGCATTAGAATAAGCACAGTTTGCTGATAATATTACATTCTTGAGCCTCATAAGAATTAATAATCAGGATATTTTCTATTTCTTTAGCCTTCTTTTTATGACAACTTAAGGGCTTCCCTGGAGGCTCAATGGTAGAGAATCTGCCTCCTGATGCAGGAGACACGAGTTTGATCCCTGGGTCTGGAAGGTCCCCTGGAGAAGGAAATGGCAACCCAGTCCAGTATTCTTGCCTGGGAAATCCCAAGAACAGAGGAGTGGAGCCTGGTGGACTACAGTCCATGGGGCCCCAAAGAGTCAGACCCAACGGAGCATGCAAGCATATATATATGTGTGTGTGTGTGTGTGTGTGTGTGTATATATATATATATAAAACAACTTGTGTTTATAAGGAAATTATAATGCCAGCAACATCTGTCATTTCCAAGCCTTTAAAAAATGGCTTAGATATAAATTGCAAAATGAGTTGGAAAGAGCTGGTAATCGTAAATAGATACTATTGCACTGATTTATTGATTCATCAAACAATTTTTGAGCAACTACCTTCTGCTAGGTACTAGATACATAGAGGTGACTACTGTATAGCTTTTGAGAGACCCCAGCTATGTAAGTTAGCCATTGTTGTTGTGTTGTCCAACTCTTGCAACCCCAAAGACTGTAGCCCACCAGGCTCCCTGTCCATAGGATTTCCCAAGAAGAATGCTGAAGTGGGTTGCTATTTCCTCCTCTAGGGAATCTTCCCAACCCAGGGATCAAACCCATAGTTTCTGCTTGGCAGGCTGATTCTTTACTTCTCAACCACTTGGAAAGCCCAACCAAATACACAATTTATCCATGTCATCTATATAATAATGCCCCTCTTCGAGTCAGCATTTCCAAGCAAGAATATTGGAGTGGGTTGCCATTTCCTCCTCCAGGGGATCCTTCTGGCCAGGGATTGAAGCTGTGCCTTCTCATCTCCTGCACTATAGGCAGATTCTTTACCACTGAACCACCTAGGAAGCCCTTTTGATTGTATGAGATGTTTATCTATGTTGGGTATTAACCCCGTCTCAGTCATATCATTTGCAGTCATCTCCCACATGATAATGAAAATCTTTTCATTTTGTTGATGATTTCCTTTGTTGTGCAAAAGTTTTAAGATTAATTAGCCCCCCCTTCCTTTTCTGTTTTTGCTTTTATTTCATTTATTTTGGGCATCTTTTGTGGCTCAGCTGGTAAAGAATCTGCCTGCAATGTGGGATACCTGGGTTCAATACCTAACCCTTTATTTTAGGAGAGAGATCCAAAAAAATATGTATATATATTGCTGTGATTTACATCAAAAAGTGTTCTGCCTATGTCTTCCTGTAGGAGTTTTCTAGCATCCAGTTTTATGCATAGGCCTTTAACCCATTTTAAAACTCTTGAATAAAAGACTGTGTGAGGAAGAGATGTCTTACTCTTGCTTTTTTTTTAAAGTGTGGACAATGTGAGCTTAGTGAAAGACTTGGTGGCAATAGAAAGTGCAGAGTTGGAAAAGAAGTGAAATAGCTAATAATCACAAGTTCTGAAAAGATTCAGAAAAAACAAAGAAAAAAGAAAAAAAAAAAAAGAAACACCGGAGGAACAAATTATTCATGGCCAGAGAGAGAGAGATTTCTCATTAAAAAAAAAAAAGAATTTTGAAGGTAGAATGGGCAAGTTTATTTAGTAAATTTGGGACTGCTGACCTCCATTTTGCGTGTGTGTGTGTGTGTAGCAGGAAGCAGGGACAGCTGGTAAGCGTGTGGGAGGTGCCTCAGGAAACTTGGAAGCATGGCGGTGGTGAATAGAAGCAAACGGGGCTGCCAGAGAGAGGGAGGGCTAGGCCCAGGGGAGGTCTGACAGGACCCATCCAAGTCTGGTGGACCAAGGGGCTTCTGGGGGCCTCCTGCTCATTGAAAACCCTTTGTAAACCTGATGCACATCATGGTGCTTAGCGGCTCTCTGCCTCAGCGAATCTGTCTGACTAATTGATGAGTAGGCATTATTCTGTCCATAATGGAGTTAGCCAAGGGACAGGGCATGTGTGAAGTCTCATTTCACCAATGGCAGGCTTCCCAGTTGAGCATATCAGAATCACTATTCAGAGCCCACAGACCCACTGTAAATTGAAAATGGCATTGTTAACTGCACGTCTGGGATGTGTTAAATTTTACAAATAAATAACGCAACAGGATTTGGCCTGGATGAAGCCAATAGAAGCTGAGGTGCGGCCTCTGTGAAATCCTGGGCTCTGAGTTTCCAGGCCCCGAAGACTCTTGGTCCCCCTTTCTCTCCCTCTGATAGCTCCCTGATGCCCTTGTCTGGTGGCTCCCGCTCAAACACCCAGGATCTTGCCAGACGTTAAGAGCTGCGTCCACTCTTCTGGGACAGCTTCTCTGGTCCTGCTCAGGTGGGAATTAATCTCTCCTCTCAGCTTGCACGTGGCTTTGCTCCCACCTCTTCATCAGTTTCAGAGCTCTCTCTTGTAGTGTAATTGCTTGTGTCTCCCTCCCTAGTGAGCACAGGATTTAAGAAAAAAGGTGGGCTTGAGATTCGCGAAGGGCACTGGTGCTGAGTTTCCAGAAAGTTTTCAGAGTTTTGTTCCAGTATAGTGAAGAGCCCAGGACTTCACCCACAGCAGGTGGCTGGCTTATTTTGGAAGGAAGTGTATTCCACAGTAACACTATTGCAATAATTCCTTACTTCATCCTGGTGCTATCTTTCTTTATAGTCCCATTACTTGGTTCATTTTCCTCGATGAGTGAAGTTCAGGCTCAAGTTTTAAAAAGTTTTGTTGAATTCATTTCATTGCAGTGCAGTTTATGTCAGTTTATGTACTGCATGCATGTCAAATTTATAATTTGAAGATTTTTACCAGAAACATACACCCATGTAAACAGAGACACCATCATGGTATAGAATCTCTCTGTCACCTCTGAAAATGTTCTCTTTGTCCCAGGAAGTGCGGGATTCATCCACCCTAAGCCCAGACAACCACTGATCTGCTTTTTGTCATGATAAACCAGTCTGACTTTTTCTAGAATTTTATATAAATAGAACTATACTGCATGTAGGCTTTCTGTCCTTTTCTTTTACTCACTTAATGGTTTTGAAATTGGTCTTTATTACAGTGTGTAGCTGTTGTCCATTCCTATTTATTTCCAAATAGTAGCCTCCCCAAGAGAAATAACTCAGCTTAGCCATTCATCTCTGGTTAAACATGTAAGTTATTTCCAGTTTGGGGCTATGGTGAATGATGTTCCTCTTAACATCCATATGCAAGTATTTATTTGAATACATGTTCTTACATCTCCTGGACAAATACCTGGGAGTAGAAAGTCTGGACTGTACAGTGAGTGTATATATTTAACATTCTCAAACACTTAAAAATTTTTTTTGATGTGGACCATTTTTAAAGTCTTTATTGAATTGGTTACAATATTGCTTCTGTTTTATGTTTTGGCTCTTTGGCCAGGAAGCCTTTTGGATCTTAGCTCCCTGACCTGGGATCAAACTTGTACCCCTTGCTTTGGAAAGTGAGGTCTTAACCACTGGACAGCCAGGGAAGTCTCTAAAATTTTCAAACATTTGCTAACAGTTCTGCAAAATAGTTGTGCCATTTTATATTCCTACCAGCTGTATATGTGTGCTTCAGCTGTTTTTTCACACTCTCACCAAAACTTGATATTTTGAATCTTTTAAAATGTTACCCATTCTAAATACCCCATTCTGGATATTTAGAGATAGATCATTGTAGTTTTAATTTTCATTGCTCTGATTCCTAATTTTGTTTTCGTATGTTCAATGGACATTTGTATATTTTTTGTGTGAAATATTTATCTTATTTTATTATTGGCTGTTTTGTTTTGAACCCTCCAGTATTGAGCTGTGAGTTATTTTATACATTCTGGACACAAATTTTTTTTCTCTGATTTATATGTCGCAAATATTTTCTCTCATCCTATTATTTTTCATTTCTTATGTTGCCTTTTAAAAGCAAAAATTATTAATTTTGATAAAATCAAATGTATTCCTGTTAATTCGTGTGTTTGTGTCTTATCTAGGAAACCTTTTCATTTTCCAAGTTAGCCAAGATTTCTCATTTCTCTTCTATTGAAGTTTTGTGGATTAAACTTTCACATTAAGATATATGGTACATTTTGGATTATATCTGTGTATTTGATGAGATAATGGTCAAGTCTCTTATTTTATATATGGATATCTGATAGTTTCCACATCACTTATTAAAAAGTCTTTCTTTTCCCCATTGAAGTTACTTGTTGGCTTTGTCAAAAATTAATTGACCATGTATGAGTGTCTCTATTTCTAGAATCTCAATTCTGTTTCACTAACCTATATATCTATTTTAACGTGCAAATCACACTAAGGTAATTGCAATAACCTTATAGTAATTCTTAAAATCATGGAGATTATTAATGAATGAATTTGTTTTAATCATTTAACTAGTCTAGATCATTTATATTATTATATAAATGCCAGAATCAGCTAATCAATTTCCATAAAATGAATAGTGAAAGTCTGAATGTGAAAGTCTTAAATTTATAGATGAATTTGGGGATGATAGGCACTTATTATAGGCAATAATGAATCTATCAATCCATAACATAGTTCACTAATTTATCCTTTCTTGAATTTCTCTCAACAGTTTTATAATTTTCAGTGATACTGCCTTGTATATCTTTTATTACTTTGAGGATTTAAAAAAATGTCAAAGAATTGTAAACATGATTGCTTTCTAAGTTTAATTTTTCTAAACATTAATTGTTCATATATAAAAATATACCTGGTTATTAGTATTTTTTCATCTGCTTCTCTTCTAAATTTTAATCATTAGCTCTAGAGCTGAAATAAGACTTTTCATATAAACAGTTTTGTCATCTATAAATAGACATAGCTTTATTTCTTCCTTTCTCATCTTATCATCTTTAATTTCTTTTCTCTTACTTTAGTGTACCAATTAAAACTCCAGTAAAATATCAAACAAGAATGGTGAAGTACACTTCTTTGTCTGCTTCTCAAACTTTGGGGAAAAGTTTCAATATTTCACTACTGAGCATGTTATAACTTGTAGATTTTTCATAAATACTCTGTCAGTTTAGGATGTTTCTTTCTGTTCCATGTTTGAAAACATTTATAATTTTTTTTTTTGAGATCATGAATTGGTATTGAATTTAAATTTTTTTTTGTACATCCATTCAAATGATACTATGATTGTTCTCTTTTTTAACTTGGTGAATTTATTGATCATTTTAAAGTTAAACCATAACAAGTTACCTTGAAAGTTAGCACCTTAACACAATAATCATTTATGATCTCATAATTTTTGTGGATCAGGAACCCAGACAGTGCTTAGGCAGGTGTCAGAGACTCAAGATTTCTCATGAGGATTCAGTCAGGATTCAGTCAAACTATTGTTTGAAGCTGTGGTCTCATCTGAAAACGTAACTTTCAGGAAGATTTTTTCTGACACTCACTCAGAGGGCCCCATGCATCATGAGCAGCTAAAGGCTCAGTTCTCACTGGCTGTTGTTTCCATAGGGCTGGATATGAAAGGTGGGTTGCCCAATAAAGATCAGTTAAGTGAGAGATTGGTTACCGGTATACTCAGTCGTGTTCTACTCTTTGCGACCCCATGGACTCCTTTGTGAAATTCTCCAGACAAGAATACTGGAGTGGCTTACGTTTCCTCCTCCAGGGGATATTCCCACCTAGGAATTGAATCCACATCTCCTGCATTGACAGGCAGATTCTTTACCACTGCGCTACCTCAACAAGATAAAAACTAATCTTTTTAACAACACAATATCAGAAGTTAGCAGTGAGTTACTAGGACCAGTCCACGCCCAAGAGGAGGTGATTTTAAGGACAGGAGCACCAGAGTGCAGGCCTCACCAGGAATCATCTCAAAGTTCTGCCTACCCTTGGTCTTTGGTTTCTCTTTCCTCCTTGGCTGATTTCTTTTAGATTAAATCAAAACAACTTTTTATAACTTAATTTTATTTACCTATTCTCCTTAGGTCTTCCCAGGTAAAGAATCTGCCTGCCAGTGCAGAAGTCATGGGTTTGATCCCTGGGTCAAAAAGATCCCTTGGAGAAGGAAATGGCAACCCACTCCGGTGTTTTTGCCTGGGAAATCTCATGGACAGAGGAGCCTAGCAGGCTACAGTCCATGGGGTTGCAAAGAGTCAGACACTACTGAGCGACTAAATAACAGTAAACAGCATTTTCTTTTTAGCTATATCTCATTGCATTATTTTTTAATTTGGATGCCCATAAACAGAATTCATTCTTTACATAGTACTTAAATTTAGGAATACTAATTTAAATGTAGAATCATTGACCACATTTTTTTCTTTATGAAACACACCTTTTACTTTTTTTTTTTAATTTTACAATATTGTATTGGTTTGATTTAAACCTAGCTCATCACCTTTATACTGAAATCATTACGTTATGAATAATAAACTCCATAAGCCAATGTTATCATTTTTTAAACAAGTCAAGTGTATTTTAAAGGAATTATTAGAAAATGCCCTTTTATTTTTTATGGTATATTTGCCACTTTATTTATTTCTGAAGATTTGCATTTTCCACCTATGTCATTTCCTTTCATTTTGAAGAACTTCTTCTAGTATATTTTGTATTGATGGTGGGCTGGTCGTAATTCTTTTGGCTTTCTTTTACCTTAAAATGCTTTTATGTCACCTTTATTCTGGAAGAATGATGTTTTATTTTTGGTTGCTATGGGCATCATCTAAGGTCTTGATTTTTTTTTTTCCCCAGCACTTTAAAAAGTGCCTTTACATTATCTTTGGCTTCCATAGTTTCTGATAAAAGTCAGAATTTGGCATCTTTGCCATCTTTGGAATTCTTTTTACCTTTTAAATAACATGTCGTTTTTCTCTGGAAACTTTCAAGGTTTTATCTTTCCTTTATGCTAGACTGAAAGTAAAAGTGAGGTTTGTCCTTCAATGTGGATGTAGTATTGCATATAGATCCTACAGAGTGCTAAGCACTAATAAAACTGAGAATGAAGTCAATAAAATGTATAGGTAAAGATTCGAGGAAAGCTACAGCCTCTATAAATGTCCTTTCCTGCAGCTATGATTACCTCATCTCTTTTGGCTTTCTGCATTCCTATCCCCTACGCCCGAACATGTACAAACACGGAGAGACCCAACTGTAAGGACACATGCCTGTCCCCCATGGTCAGTATAATCCAGTCTTTAACTAAGACAGTTATAGGAGCGCTGCTCTCGCACCTCTGGTCTCAGCAACCAGTGATTCTTGCTTCTGCTCATCACGAACCCTGCGTCCATTTCGGCACCTGTGGGTCTATTGATAACAGACGCCTCTTGCATCAAAAAGGTGAGCAAAACACACAGGCAGATTTTCATGTAAATTGGATTAACTTCTAAGACCATGAACCTTATTAAGCATTTGTGGAAGAAGTTTGGAGTAAACACTTTTAAGACTTAATATTGTGTTCGTGGAAAGGCAGTCAGTAGCCGAGAATTCATCAAAAGAAGGTACTGACACTTCAAAATCAATACGCATAATGGGATCCTCCTTCCAACCGAAATGAAATGCAGGAATGGTTTGTATGTTTACCGAGATTATACAGTCTTGGCTTTTTGAGGTGACAGCAGATGGTCCGATAAGAAGTGGCAGGACTGAGTGCAGGGACCCAGCATCTCATCTCAAGCTCTCTTAACCATGAAATCTATGAATTTATGCTTAACCGAGCAATGGGGGGAGAAAATCATGTACAGTCTTAGGGCGAGTCAGGGTGACTGAGTGCACTCTTTACTTCTCAAGAGTAATTAAATCTTGAGCATTTTTTCCTGTCTCGCATTTTTTTAAAGGGTGTGCATTTCTACTTTTCTTGAAATGTCACCCATCAAAAAATGTCACTTACACATGCTTGTACGGTTTCATTTAGTTTTAGATACTTTGTGACTTGGCTTCGATCATTTTTATTTCTTATTTCCAAGCTTCAGATCCTTAGCCAACTAAGCATCAGTGCTGACTCTATTTTCCAAATTCTATCATTCTTTAATATCATTTGGGATTATTTCCAGTACTTCATTGATTTTTATGTTTTTCTCCTTTGTTTTTCACTCAGAATACTGGTAGTATATTGTCCGCATTGTTTTTAGTTTCAAATGTATTTGGGATAATTTAAATATGAAATCTGATATCAAATACTGGTATATCTAGAGTAAGAAGGGTATATAAAAGAATATTTACACAGCACACTCCAAAGAGATGAAAAGCAATCTCTAAAGAAATATTCTAATGTCACATACCAGGTTAATAAATAGAATGCATTCATAATGGTCTTGTAAAAGATAAAATATGTTTAATGCATGCTTAGCTTTCCAAATAAATTCGGATTATTTTTAAAAAACAATCAATAGTCTGTCCTCAAAAAAAATTATTCCTGCCTCTTTCAAGTTATTTAATTCACAGCAACTCATTAGAAAAAAAGTATTTAATCATTTTTGCATTTTATGATTTCATTGCTCTATTATTTTCTTTGTACAACATAAACTAATTGTATTGCTATTGCTATTTTAGTGTCAAATCAAATACTGGAGAGATATTCAGCTACTCTTTGAGGCTGTATACACAGCATTTTATGACAAAATGTTGAGAATAAAGCTTTTAGATCAGGATGATGAAGATGAATGATCAATTTTTCACATATTGTTTTTAATTCATGGAAGAAGTCAAAGCTGATAAACTGATGGACTGAAGAACTTTTTATTGCTAGATAGGGTGCCAAAAACGAAAAAAGAAAAAAGAAAGTCTCCTTTTCTTTATGTGAAAAAAATTACAAGTGAGGAAAAACTAGAAATAAAAAGGGAGTCATTTGAATAAATGCATCTTCTTTTTAAGACATTTAAAATAAATTAAGTTTTTTTAGCCTGTAGATATTTCCAAAGCAAAAGCAATTCAACTTCAAAACCATCTCAGCTGACCTTACATTTAAGTCACTGGGAGTGACAGAGACACTGAGGGAGAAATCAAGGGCATGATTAATTATATCTTGATTCTAGTCAACAATGAGCAGCAGGGTTTCTAGAAGACTTCAACCACCATCTCCTTGATCTGAATGCTGCTCTCTCCAGAAACTCATTAGCAACTGAATAGCTGGAAACTGACTGTTAAATCCTTTTAACTAAAGTAACCTTCCAGATCCAAGGAGTATTCTGAAATTCCTTTTTGTTTATTTACTTATTTTTTATTGGAGTAGCAACCCACTCCAATATCCTTGCCTAGATAACTCCATGGACAGACTATGGCGTGGCCAAAAGTCAGACAGGACTGAATAACTAACAATTCCAGCACATAGTTTCTTTACAATGTTGCCTTAATTTCTGCTGTATAGCAAAGTGACCCAGCTATAAGGTATATATATATCCGCTCTCTTTTGGATTTCCTTCCCATTCAGGTCACCACAGAGCACTGAGTGGAGCTCCCTGTGCTATAGAGTAAGTTCTCGTTAGTCATCTGTTTTATGCATAGCATTAATACTGTACATGTGTCAATCCCAAGCTCCCAACTAGTTCTTAGATCTACATTTTTTTCAACAGGTGGTTGGAGTTATCAAATACATTGTAATACTCATTAGCATGTTTGCTGTTAGATTTGGAAAAAGTATCCTTGAGGATTTGCTCATTTATATGATAGATTAAATAATAGAATGAGAAAAAGAGATAATGAATTACAGAGGACACTCGATTAATTATCCATCACATTGCTTCATCCTTTCCATCCACACTGTTAATGTTTTCTTAGGGGCCCTCACACACTGCCCCTAAAATAAAGCCAGAGCTCCTAAGGATAGTCTGTTTCACTGCTTCTCCTTAGGTCCCTCCTATGCTTCTAGGTTAACCTTCAGAAAGCCGAGTTAAAAATAACAGATGGCCAGTGGGACCCTGCTGTATAGCACAGGGAGCTCAGCTCAGTGCTCGGTGATGACCTAGAGGGATGGAGGTGGGATGGAGGGGAAGAGATCCGAGAGAGGCGACATCAGTATACTTATAGCTGATTCACTTGTTGTACAGTAGAAACTAACACAATATTGGAAGCAATTAACTCCAAGTTTTGAGCTTCCTTGGTGGCTCAAAAGGTAAAGAATACACCTTCCTACGTGGGAGACCCGGATTTGATCCCTGGGTCTCAAAGATCCCCTGGAGAAGGGAATGGCACCCCACTCTAGTATTCTTGCCTGGAGAATTCCATGGACAGAGCATCTTGGCAAACTACAGTCCACGGGATCCCAAAGAGTAGGACACGACTGAGTGACTGACACTTTCACTTTATACTCCAGGTGTTAAAAAGAAAGGGGAAAAAAAAGGAAAAACAGCAACTATCATGCTTTTCCATTTCCTATAGGAAATACATCCTAAAATCATTACCCTACTTTCAAAGCCTTGAACCCATTGCTTTCCTACATTATTTCCCGTTCCTACCTTTCATCCCCATGAAGTCTCCCAAACAAATAGATTCAGCTTTTCCCAAACACACTTCTACATCTTTAATCACAGGAATTCCCTGCTGGCTTGTAATGCTTATCCTCAATCTCTGTAGCCCATGTCTTGAATTCAGCCAGAAAAGAAAAAAAAAATTTTTTTCTTTCTCCTCTGAAATCCCTTAAAACTTTACCTATACATCTTTTAACTCAGCACTTATCATTTTCCACCTCTTGTTATGTTAATTTCTGCATTCAAGACACAGGCATAGTACATTAATTCCCTCCAGCACTTCTTGTGGAGTTTTGTGGATGGTGCATTCTCAAAACCTGATTGGTGAATGGATAGATAAACCGTCTTCCTGATTTGAAGCCTTTTCCTGCTGACTGTCCTTGTCTTTAGTGGAAATTGTGAATAAGAGCTTGAAAGACAATGAGGAAATTGGTACTGAAAGCTGGAGGGGAAAAAAAAAATAGCCACTGCTGTACAGTAGAGGAAATTTTGGCATCACTGTTGCTGGTGGTACTGAGGGAGAGCAAAAATTGTCATAAGAAACCTGCATGTTTGGAAGGAAATTTCAGGTAAAATGTTGAAAGAGCCAAATTACTTCTTGTAGCTACATATTATAAAGCTTGCATAAGGAGCTTGAGCAAAAATAAAGTGAATTTTCTATTTTCAAATAGAGTTTAGAGGATACACACACACACACACACACACACATATATGAGAAAAGACTTGCTGGTTTCAAAAATAAAAGGTCATCCTTGTTTTCTTCTATTGGGAAATTTTTTTTGGACTCAGGGAAAATAACCTTAAAAGTTATTACTAAATATTGAGTACAGTTCTTTGTGCTATACAGTAGGTCCTTCCGTTTCTTTTGATTTAAAAGTCAAGTGTTTAGAAAAGTATCAATTATTTATGATTACATAGGGTACAACTTAACGCTTTGTGATATTTATTGAACAGTTCAAACTATTTGCAAGAATTGATATTTCATGACTAGTATTTTTTAGATATTCCCCCAATAACAAAAATAAACTTTACTGAAACACGTGAAGGAAAGCTTATTCTAGCTTACAATTGCCATTCTGGTCCACTGAATCTTTAAATAAATCAATGACACATTATCTGATCATAGTCGTTTTATTTTGCCTGTATCATACATGGAATTATTTCATTCTTATTTATTGCTACTTATCAATGACTACCAATTAGGTCATAAAAGGGCTTCCTAGGTGGCGCTAGTGGTAAAGAATCTGCCTGTCAATGTGGGAGATGCAATGAGAGATGCAAGTTCAATCCCTGGGTCAGGAAGATCCCCTGGAAGAGGAAATGGCAACCCATGCCAGCCAATATTCTTTCCTGGAGAATCCCATGGACAGAGGAGCCTGGAGGGCTAGGGTTCACAGGCTTGCAAAGAGTCACACACTACTGAAGTGACTTGGCAGGCATACATGTGTATCACAAAAGACTAAATGAGAAGAAAATGGAATAATGTTGGAATTTTCTGAAAGGATGACTCCATGCTGAATAAATCATCGTTCCTCAGCTTTTTATAGTGTGGGCTGAACTATCGTATGATCTGAGAAGACAGAAAAGAGTCTGGAGACATGCATGGTCCATTTTTAGCTTTCACTGAACACAACTTAGAATTTTCTGCTTAGTCCTAAGCTGCGCCCAACTCTTTTGCAACTGCGTTGTAGCCTGCCAGGCTTCTCTGTCCATGGGATTTCCCAGGAAGGAACACTGGAGTGGGTTGCCGCTTCCCTTCTCCAGGGGTTCTTCCGACCCAGGGATGGAACCTGAGTCTCTTGCACTGGCAGGTCGATTCTTTACCACTGAGCAGCCAGGGAAGCCCCTTCAGTTTTCTGTACATAACGCTGAGAAAAGTCATCAGATGAGAGCCTTTCACAATTAGATGAATCAGAAGATGGACGCAAGGAGACGGAGAACAGCACTCCAGACCCTGATGATGCTGGCGGTCAGTTCAGTCGCTCAGTCGTGTCCGACACTGTGCAGCCCCATACAGCATGGGATCAGAGACACGAAACCTTAGGCCATGCTTCCTCACACGGGGATATCCAAGTCCGTTTTCTCAAAGTCAGGAGTATATAAGGAAACCAGATGTCTAAATCCAGAAATGAATCAGATATTCTCATCCAGTGAACCACTCAGAAAGGAAGATTTTATCATGCAATAATTTGCCACAAGAATCTGAATCATCTTATTTTGCTGAAAGGACTTAAGATTGTTCTGATATTTGTGGTGAACCAAAGTTTATATAAGGCAAGGGAATCTACTAAGCTTGAATGTTACTATTAATAAAATGCTTAACAACGTTCTTCTTACTATCCCTTTGCTCTTCTGTAAATTATTGCAACTATGATGACATAAAATGCTACTTTAAAAAGGTCTGTTTTATCTAGATAGAAAATAGGAATGTCACTTTTTCCTAGTATAATAAGTGTTTCAGAAGAGTGTAAAGAACATTAAAGATAGAAGATATCTTACGATCATTTTTCTTAACTAATTTTTCCAATTAAGAAATGTCTTTTACACCATGCTTCCGGAGAAGTTGAACACCTACAGTGAAAGAAACATGCTACCTCTTAAAATAGCCTATAATATGTATAGTAAAGGTCAAGAGTTCTTTTGTACTTTTTGTACGTAAATAGCCCTTTAGTTGTCAGAAAGAAATATCTTCATTATGTTGTCTTCTTGACTATTTTCAAGCACATATTGTTTTAAAATTAATATAATATAAATAATATACTATAAATAATGAGAAAAATTGTCCCTATATCTTGATCATTTAAGAATAAAACTGGCTACAGAATTCTATGTACTGAAATTATGCTTCATTCATAACCTTATGATCACTGTAGCTTTTTACTAGACTCATCATACTGTTGGCTTGTATTGAAGTTTCAATCAGTTTAACACTGATGTATTTCATATGTGAATGCTGCCAAGCCTGATTTCTCTCTTCCTGTACATGTTCAATTCTTTTTAATATGAAAGAAAGAATTTACAATATCTCTATTAAATTCAAGGATATAAATTTGCATATTTCTAGCCCATCCAGGTTCTCTGTATAATTTGATTTCCAAGGGATAAAGATATTGCTTTTAGGCCTGATCAATATTTACCTTTATTTCTTTCTAAGATTTTCTATGAAAAGAGTATATTTAACTGGATTGATAACAAAATAGAAAAAAAAATTGATTCACCCTCAAGTATATATTGTTTTGTTGTTGTTTAGTTGCTAAGTTTTATGTCTGATTCTTTTGTGGCTCCATGGACTGTAGCCTGCCAGGCTCCTCTGTCCATGGGGTTTTCCAGGGAAGAACACTAGAGTGGGTTGCCATTTCCTTCTCCAGGGGATCTTCCTGAACTAGGGATCAAGCTCACATCTCTTGTGTCTCCTGCATTGGAAGGCAGAATCTTCACTGAGCCACCAGGAAAACCCATACATTGTTTATCCCAGTGCAAATATGTAGTTAAGCTGTATCATTGGGCCCACATTGGAGTGCAGCATCTTAATTCCAACTTGAATCTAAATCTTTGTACACATATAGTTGATTTAAGAGAATGATCATGTAGTTATTTCTACAAAGCCTGGACAAAGTTGCCTTTTCTTTATCTAAGAGCTTCTAGAGGCAAAAGAGTTTAAGCTTCACATGAACATTGGAGATGAGCAAACATATGGGATTGTATACTGTCCACTGAAATTTTCCTTACACCTTTCACTAATCTAAAAAATAAGTTTATGAATTTAAAATAATAATTTTACAGTGTATATTTAACAATAACAATTAAGAAAATGGGTATGTGAACTACAGACTGAGAAAATATTTACAGTATGTATATGTGACAAAGATTTACTTTTAGAGCAAGTTTGGGCTTCCCAGGTGGCACAGTGGTAAAGAATCTGCCTGCCAATGAAGGAGACACTGGTTCAATCCCTGATTTGGGAAGATCCCCTGGAGAAGGACATGGTTACTCACTCCAATATTGGTGCCTAGGAAATCCCATGGACAGAGGAAACTGGCAGGCTACAGTCCATGGGGCCTCAAACAGTCGGACACCACTGAGCACAACACACCACACAAAGGCATGCTGACATAATCTTTAAACCAACCAACCCAGTAAAAACAAGCAAAATGCCAGACACAAGACAGAAGATATAGCCAATTTCACATAGCCAATAGCTAAAGAGAAAGCATTCAACATAATGAGTCATCCGAGAAATGCAAATTTAAAACCACACTCGGATGCCATTAGCAGAGCTGAAATAATACTGACAACACTAAATACTGGCAAAGATTTAGGGCAACTGGATTGCTGGTGAGACTATGAGAGGCAAAACAAGGTCAGGGAACGCTTTGGCAGATTTGTGTCTACTCATACAATAGCTGTGATCAGGAACAAAAAAGGAAAAATACACAAACAAAACCTTCAAAAATACATGAGTGAATCTCATGAAACATTGTTTTCAAAAGCAGTCAGACATATACACAGTAATTATATATTGTATGTTTCTATTTGCCTGGTGTCGAAGAAGATGCAAAATTTCTTGCTGATTGTGGAAGTCAGAAATACTTTCAGTAGATGTGTTTGGAAATGGCAGAAACTGAATGGAAGGAATCATGAGGAAATTTCCTGGTAACAAAAATGTTCCCTTTCTTGTTTGAGTTGTGGGTGTATTCAATTACTAAAGTTCCCAAGTCTAAACTTTAAAATCTTAAACTCACCAACTTACCAGCTTTAACAGTTCACTAAACTGAAAGTACTTGCGAGTTTGTGTTTTTTTTTTTTGTTTTTTTTTTTTTAATGTGATGTATGTGTATGTGTGTTGATCACTCAATCATGTCTGACTTTTTGAGATCCCATGGACTATAGCCCTGCCAGGCTCCGCTGGCCATGAGATTGCCCGGGTAAGAACAATGGAGTGGTTAGACATTGCCTTCTCCAACAGATCTTCACAACTCAGGGGTCAAACCCAGTTATCCTGCTTTGGCAGGTGGATTCTTTAACACTAAGCCACCAGGGAACACCTCAATGTGATGGATACCTCTCTACATATATTATTCACAATATATGTAAATCAAGCCCTCCAGCTGTATACCTTGACCATATACAGGGATGTATGTCAATTATTTATCAATAAAACTAGGAAAAGTGTGTGTTAAAATAGCTTAATAAAATAAATGTATCATACACATGATAGTGTTAATAATAGAAAATGTAAAATCCTAAATCTGGAATTTGTTATCTGTAGATCTATGGACAAATTACCCTTAAGTCTTGACAGTTTGGTATAAAGTATAAAGAATTAACTTTAGCAGAATGGTGATTGGTAATACTGAGATTATTTCATTCTATTACTTTTTAAGTCACAAATAAGATAGGAATGAGAAAATGAGTGAAATAACTTACTGTAATAACTTTCAATAACATGTAAAGTCATTCCGTTTTAGTTCTAAGTATATTTCGTTTGAGGAAAATCTATAAAATTATTGTCATATAAAGCTTCAAACTCTCATTTACACCTTTTTCATTTGACTTCTGTAAGAAATCCAGGCTTTGGAATCAACATTGTTCTCTTCCTATTTGGGGCATGTATTGTTTAAAGCTTAGACACATTGGGGAAAAAAAAAAAAAGGACTGCTTTTTCCAGAATGCTTACTGGATTTTTAATACATATGGGCCAGTGGTCTATATCTTAAAATTTAGATTTTTTTTTCCTAAGGACTGCTTTAATATTTAATATGCATGTGTGTTGCAATTAAGAATACCCCCCTTTTAATATTCTTGTGTCCATGTTTTTCTCCTTTCACGGTGTTTGCATCTTTTGTTCTTTATCCATTTTTCACCTGAGACTGTGGTCAGGTTGTCCTTAGAAGGCTCACTTAAAATATTCTTATCTCTCTGTAACACTATCCTATCACATTCCATATGTCTCCTTTATCTTTCGACCCCGATTAGCCTCTTACAAAGATGGAAGGAACCAAATCTTACCTTAGGAATCACTGTAAAATGCATAAATTAGGTTAGTAGTATTGTCTAGAGAACATAGAGAAAGGAACAGATTAAGGAAACCACATGGAAGAGGAGGTGCACCAAGGAATATGCGCAATTTGTGTGTCAGAGTTTCTAATGAAAAAGTTATCGTAAATGCTCTAATGGTGAATGAATTGTCAGGTGGGTTCAATTCACAGAGGAGCATCCAGAGTTTTGAATATGTTTGCAATTGCGAATTATTCTGATTTTTCATTTTAGGAAAGTTCATTTCCATTACATTTAGGCAAAAGAGGAAAGAAGAAGGAAAGAAACAAAGAAAAGGAAAAGGAAGTTTACATTACTTGTACAGCTAATGGCAGTCAGGCATTGTATTCAACCCCCTTTATTCCCATAGGAGCCCAGTGAAATAGTTATGATTATCTACATTTCATAGGTATACAGAAATTGAAGTTTAAAGATAAGTCTAAAATTGCACACAGTGGGCGAAGCTGAAATTTTACACCTGGTCATCTGATGCTAAAAGTTAAATTCTTGTCATGATGGAACTTGTCCTTTCAAAGCAAATTGTTTTATTATCTAAAGAGAACAATAAGAATCATTTTATTTCTGTTCAATATTTACTAATACCTCACTTCCTTGGAGCTTTTAGGTAAATGAATTAAATAACTGAAATTTTTTAGATAGTGGAAGGTCATAGAACAATTGTCCATTAATTGGGATGGACATATATACCTGTCTTCACAATCATTGCTAAGTGCCTAGTCACTCAGTTGTGTCTGACTCTGTGACACCATGGACTGTAACCCACCAAGTTCTTCAGTCCAAGGAGTTTTCCAGGCAAGAATACTGGAGTGGGTTGCCATTTTCTTCTCCAGGGGATCTTCCCAACCCAGGGATCGAACCCGAGTCTCATGCTACTCTTGCATTAGTAGGCAGGTTCTTTATCACTAGCACCACTTCAGAAGCCCTGACAATATCAACAGTATATCTTCAGTCCCCACTGCCACCAAAATGTACAGTAATTTGCAATGATGTGTTACTGAAAAAAAAAAGTTCTATCCGGTATTACTACTTGGTATTAAACTAGTTGCTTGAAATGGTCTGTTTACATGAAATGGTCTCATAGATTTAATTCTGGCATTATTTTCTTTCTGCCTATTATAGTTTTCTTACTGAATTGATATCTGACTTCATTGCAGTCAGTGTCTATTCTATATGACACCCTCTCTTCCCCAAAGTAAGACATCTGATATGAAGTAACCAAGCTTATTTAATTTTTAACTTTAAAAAAAAGTCTCTGTAGAGAATAAAACAGGGCTTCCCTGGTGGCTCAGACTGTAAAGAATCTGCCTGCAATGCAGGAGACCTAGGTTAAATCCTGTTCAAAATATTTAATAGTCAAAATATGTTTACAAATTTTATGCTTTCACAAAGAATTTTAATAACAACTTGTCTCAAACTTTTGCTATTTTCATGGGCTACTTTTCATATTATCTGACTTAATATTACATCTTACCTTCTAATTTGGCTAGTAAATTACTATTATCATATTATCTCTTATTTTCTACTGTATTTACACATTTAAAACTAAATGGACTTTGCTAAACCTTGGAAAATGTCCATAAATGCATTGGCATTTAATATTTTTTAAAACTCAAAAATGTGTTCATCCTACCTGTTATTTTCAGGGGCATGTCTGCTTAGCTAATTTTTTTTAATTTAAAAAGAAGTTTATGCACAATTTAATACAACATATAAAATTACACCTCTATAAAGTATAATTAAAGAGGCAAAATAAATAACAAGTAAAACCAATCCATTGATCCTGATTTCGTTTATTATTTCTAAAAACCTCAAAATGTACACAAAAAGTGTTTCTTATAAATACATAGCTTGAAGATTTGTCATTTTTTTAAGTTAGCAGATAAATCAGTATCTATAAGATAGTTAATATAACATCATGTGTTTTAAACACTAACAAAATATCCTACAATGTTTAGAAGCAACAAATATAAATCATTAATATGATTTTTAAAATAATATTTTAAAATATTTTAAAATTTATTTTTTCTTAGTATAAAGATGGATATAATTCTACTTAAGGAGATCACTATTGGACATAAGTGCCTGGCCACAGCAAGCAAGTCATTAACACATTTTAATACATTTTAATAAATACCTATTACATTTAGGGTTCCCTGAAACGTCCTGTATGGAATAGGATATTGTTTCTGAAATTATAGAACTTTCAGTTTGTACAAAGTGGAGAGAATTAAATAAGGGAGAATTATTTGTAATTTATTAAATCACAGTCTGACAACTGTTTGCCTCCAGAATGAAAAATTATTTTCTTAAATCACAGTAGATGAACCAGATTAATTGTTAGAAGAAAATGTAGAAGGTCCATTATGGGACTGTAGGAACATAAGACATCCAAATTGAAAAAAAAATGCTTCTCTTTGCAGATAAAATAACATCTAATGATACCCTGAAAAAACTGTTAGAGCTAATTTTAAAAATTCAGTAAAGTTGCAGGATACAAAATCAACAAAATTCTGTTGCTTTTCTACATACTAACAATGAACTATCAGGATAATTTTTTTTAATCATATACAATGGTGCGAAACATTAAATTTATTTGCTAGTATACAACTTTTGAGGAAAATAATTTTTAGAGAAATGTCAAACATAGATATTAATGTGGGAGAGTGGCAGTGTAACATGTATGATATCATAAGTGAAACGAATCGCCGGTCTAGGTTCGATGCAGGATGCAGGATGCAGGATGCTTGGGACGATGCACGGGGATAATTCAGAGAGATGGTGTGGGGCGGGACGGGGGGGAGTCAGGATTAGGAGTTCATGTACACTCATGGCTGATTCATGTCAATGTATAGCAAAACAAATATAGTATTGTAAAGCAAAACAAACTAAAAAATAAAAATTAATTAAAAAAAGATATTAATATGATCTCTCATCTACTGAAGGAGAAACATTAAATGTCTCAATTGTCTTTTGTACAAGAATAATGACATACCCTGACTAGTGGTAATCAAGAAAATATTACACTTGGGCCAAAAAGAAATAAAGTAAAAGACAAGAAAGGAAATAGAGCCAAATGAAATGAGTGATGGCAGAGAAGTAAATAATGACTTAGGGTCTAAACTGATAAACTACAGGTCTCTTAAAAGACCAATATTTACAGTTTGCTAAAAAGCTCTGATATTAAGAAGACAAAAATAAATTAAGAATATTATATAGGAAATGAGACCATCATGAAGAGGAAAAGGACGTTTCATGGAATATTTGAGGGTAAGTTACAGGACAAAGGCAAACTTTATGTGGAATAAGCATGCCAGAATCTATGGAACACCCTAACGGACCAAAGACCTTGTCTGAAAAAGTTCTGTGTTTGTTGGGATTCAAGTAACCCTTTAAGGAATCTTTTGCTTAATGAGGCCTGAAATTAAATCTGTGGAATTACTGAATCAAGTAACATGTCTTGCTAAAAAATAGAGTAAAAAATATACTAACCGATGACCACAGAATACACGGAAGAAATATATGTATGGTTTTAAATAAACACTTTGAAAGAGAGCAAATAATACATATTCAGGAATACTAGTATAAAAAATTAGCTTCTAAACTTACATGACAATAGCTGGAAGAGAAAGCCCAAATAACTCAGCTAAAAATCATCAAAGGATTGGCACAGATATTTCTACACAGAAGAAATAAAAATGGCCAATAAGCACATGAAAAGATGCTCAACATTATTTGTTGTTGTTGAGTCACTAAATCGTGTCCAACTCTTTTTTTGACCCCATAGACTTTAGCCTGTCAGGCTCCTCTTTCCATAGGATTTCCCAGGCAAGAATACTGGAATGGGTTGCCATTTCCTTCTCCAGGTCAGGTCTTCCTGACCTAGAGACGGAGCCTGTGTCTCCTACATTGGCAGGCAGATTCTATAGCACTGAGCCAGCAGAGAAGCCCGCAACATTATTAGTCAATAGGAAAATGAATGCCAAGCCAGAATGAGGTATCACTTCACACACACGAGGATCACTTTTATTAAAAATGAATAAAATAAAAAAAAACAAGAGCAAGGTGTGGGAAAAATTGGAGCCCTCATAGGTTACTTGTAGCAATGGAAAACAATGCTGCTGATGTGCAAAACAATTTTCCATTTCCTCAAATAATGAACATATTGTTACCATATGGTCCAATAATTCAACGTTTGAATATATGCCCAAAATACTGCCAAAACATATCTACATAACAACTTGTACATGAATGTGTATAGCTGAGCTATTCATGATAGATTTCCTTTGACTAACAATGGGGTTGGAGAAAGCAATGGCACGTCCATGGGGTGGCTATGAGTCAGACACGACTGAGGGACTTCACTTTTACTTTTACTTTTCACTTGCATGCATTGGAGAAGGAAATGGCAACCCACCCCAGTGTTCTTTCCTGGAGAATCCCAAGAACAGAGGAGCCTGGTGGGCTTCCGTCTATGGGGTTGCACAGAGTCGGACACAACTGACGCGACTTAGCAGCAGCAGCAACAATGGGGTTACAGCCATATAAACCCATTGTGATTTGAACTTATCCTAAGTCCAACCTACTGGACCAGCCTACCTCGAAGGTGCTCAGAACTCATGCATTAGCTTACAGCTGGACAAAATCATCTAGCACAAAGCCTGTTTCATAATAAAGTGTTAACCATGTCGTTGAATATTGTACTGAAAGTGAGACAGAGTGGTTGTCTGGGTACAGAATGGTTGTAAGCATGTCAGTTGATTACACTCGTGAACGCATGGCTGTGTGCGAGCCATGGTCACTGCCTTTAATGGCCCACCATCACCAAAGAGTATGCTACCTCATATTGCTAGACCCCCAAGAGGGCAAATTTCACAATTCAAAGCACAGGTTTTAATGAACGTGTTTGTTTTCAAACTATCATAAAGTTGAGAAATTGTTAAGCCAAAGTACATTAAGTCAGGGACCTTCTAGAGAGCCAAACGGTAGAAGTGATCCAAATATTCATCACTTCTGAATGAAGGATATTTACAGGATGGAATATTATTTGGCCTTAAAAAATACTACAGGACTGATACATACTACCACCTGGATGATCCTTGAAAATATTATGCTGAGTAAACGAGGACAGAGAAGAAACGTCACTTGTATCATTCCATTGGAAAGACTGAAGGCAGAAAGGAAAATGGGCAATGGAGGATGGGATGGTTGGAAAGCATCATTGACTTGATGAACATGAGTTTGAACAAACTCTGGGAGGTAGTGGAGGACAGAGGAGCCTCGTGTGCTGTAGTCCACAGGGTTGAAAAGAGGCAGACATGACTTGGCAACTAAACAACAAGAATTGGCAAAGCCATAGAGACAGAAAATTAACTAGTGGTTCCCAGCAGCTGGTGGGTGGTGGCAACTGAAATGCGATTGCTAGTAGTTACAGTTATAGGATTTCTTTGGGGGGTAAAGAAAATGGATTGGTATTTACGAATAGGAATATTTATATTTCTGGGATTGGGACTGACATATATACACTATTGATCAGTTCAGTTCAGTTCAGTCGCTCAGTTGTGTGCGACTCTTTGTGACCCCATGAATCGCAGCACGCCAGGCCTCCCTGTCCATCACCAACTCCCAGAGTTCACTCAGACTCACGTCCATTGAGTCCATGATGCCATCCAGCCATCTCATCCTCAGTCATCCCCTTCTCCTCCTGCCCCCAATCCCTCCCAGCATCAGGGTCTTTTCCAATGAGTCAACTCTTCGCATGAGGTGGCCAAAGTACTGGAGCTTCAGTTTTAGCATCATTCCTTCCAAAGAAATCCCAGGGTTGATCTCCTTCAGAATGGACTGGTTGGATCTCCTTGCAGTCCAAGGGACTCTCAAGAGTCTTCTCCAACACCACAGTTCAAAAGCATCAATTCTTCAGCACTCAGCCTTCTTCACAGTCCAACTCTCACATCCATACATGACCACAGGAAAAACCATAGCCTTGACTAGACAGACCTTAGTCGGCAAAGTAACGTCTCTGCTTTTGAATATATTATCTAGGTTGGTCATAACTTTTCTTCCAAGGAGTAAGCGTCTTTTAATTTCATGGCTGCAGTCACCATCTGGAGAAGGGAATGGCAAGCCACTTCAGTATTCTTGCCTTGAGAACCCTATGAACAGTATGAAAAGGCAAAATGATAGGATACACTATTGATACTGTGTATAAAATAGATGACTAATGGGAGCCTACTGGGAACTCTACTCAATGCTCTGTGGTGACCTGAATGGGAAGGAAATCCGGAAAAGAGGAGATCTATGTACACGTATAGCTGATTCACTTTGCTGCACAGTAGAAACCAACACAAGATTGCCAAGTAACTATATTCCAATAAAAATTAGATAGAAAAGAAAAAGAATGGTGAAGTTGCTCAGTCATGCCCAACTCTTTGCAACCCCATGGATAGTAGCCTGCACCAAGCTCCTCCATCCATGGGATTTTCAAGGCAAGAAGTACTGGTAGTAGTCATCTATTCTTGTTAGGAAAAAGTAGAAATGATCATTACAGAAACCAAAGCTGTTGAGTCATCACTTTGTACCCAGTGTTGTTCTGAGGCCTTGACATATTATGATCAACTTAATATTCAAAATACTATGACATCTATAACTCCTTCACAATTCCTTGCTCTCAACCTTGAATAGCACTAAAAGTCTAAGGAAAATGGGTAAACAGTTCTGAATTACATACTGCTATTTCTAGTCTTACTGTGTCCTATTCAGCAGAAATGTGTTTGTTTTACTGAAGAATTCTTAATGTATTTGATTAGAAGGACAGCCTCAGATCCCTTTCAGTATCACACAGAAGATATGGTATAGGCACGTGTGCTCTGCTTAACCACTCAGTTGTGGCTGACTCTTTTGTGACCCTATGCACTGTTGCCCTCCAAGCTCCTTTGTCCATGGAATTTTTTCAGGCAACAATACTGGAGTGGGTTGCCATTTCCTCCTTTGGGGGATCTTCTAGATCCAGGGATTGAATGTGCATCCCATGCATGGCAGGTGGATTCTTTACCACTGAGCCACTGGGGAAGCCTGCAGGCACCATATTACTTTTGAAATAAATATTCTAAGTTCTTCATTCCAAAGTACGTGTGGACACTAGAGTGTCAGACAAGTGATGGAGAACCTATACAATTACCCACCTTTTAGAGATAAGGGCTCTAAGTTTCAGCGAGACAAAGAAACTTGCCTAAAGTCACACCGACGATAAGGGCCAGAGCCTTGGTCTGGAATGGGACTCTTTCCAGAATCTCTGCTCTTAACCACAACACCACAGTTTAGAATACTTTGGAAAAATAGATGGCAGCCAGATTGTATCGTTCTCTGAGTTGTAAGCCAGCGAGGTTAGGCTTAATTCTCCTGAAAGAAAATTAGGTGCCAGGCAATTTAACTTTAAGAGCATGGCAATTTGTATTTTGAAATTTACCAGAAAACAAATAGTTTTCAAAGAGAGTGAGCTCATCGGAGGTGGATGGTATAGACTAATTTATATTACCATGGCATATAATGGATAAAATATATTTCCCAGTGGTTTCTCGCTGTGTGCAAAAATGACTTATGCTGTCAGTGGAACAGTGATTATACCCATTAGTGAAATATAAAAATTCAGCTCAATTAAATTACTTATGCTATTTTTTTCCCTTTCCTACGAATATATTTTGACATTCAAGTACATCTTCGTGAGCTAACAGAATTTGAAGCAGCACAATTTATTCTGTTTCTAATTGTGGTTAAATGATTATGTGATTCATCAATAAACAGATAGCTCAGTTTCACAGTATATCTTAGTTTACAGGGAGATTATGACACCATGACATGTAGTAATGCAGTGAAAAGAAGAAGTTGAATGCAGATTTGTTATTTCACAAATGCCTCCATAGCTTAAAGTTTAATTTAATGTTTTGGATGAAAGCTGTTATCCTAGAAGAGTACAGAAAAAAATAAATTTGAAAACATAAATTGTAAGAGAATATAACATTTCATCTCACTCAAGAGTTAGCAATTATTAACAGCCGCTTGGTGAGGGAAGACGTGGAAAGTGAATATGAATGATTTTTAAATTATTTCACATCCCCTCAGTTACAATGTAATAATTGAATCAGAAGGGTTGATTATAATAACAGGCACTAAATAGTCATTAGTTCATGAAATCTATGTTAGTGTATTTCTTATCACTTAGATTAATTGCTTACACGAATGTCCTGTGTATGGGTGCGTTAATGTGATGGAGAAGTTCAAACAGTTGTGTTTCCCTGTGACTTCAGGAACACACACACACAACTACCAATAAAAAGTCTACAATTTGGCTTTCCCTAGTGGTCCAGTGGAGTGTCCCAGGTGGCGCTGGTGGCAAAGAACCCACCTGCCAATGCAGGATGCATAAGAGACGTGGGTTCGATCCCTGAGTCGGGAAGATTTCCTGGAGAAGGGAATAGCCACCCACTCCAGTATTCTTGTCTGGAGAATCCCAAGGCGAGCAGAGCCTGGCGGTCTACAGTCCAAAGGGTCGCAAAGAGCTGGACATGACTGAAGCGACTTAGCACGCACATACACATTGGCAGGCAGATTCTTTACCTCTGAGCCACCACGGAAGCCCAGCTGTATTTATATGAAAGTCTCTCAGGCGTGTCTGACTCTTGCGACCCTCAGTATTCTCTAGGCCAGAATACTGGAGTGGAGAACTTTCCCCTTCTCCAGGGCATCTTCCCAACACAGGGATGAAACCCAGTCTCCCGCATTGCAGGCAGATTCTTTACCAACTGAGCCACCAGGGAAGCCTTTTGTATTTATAACAACCCTTTAAAAATGTTTATCAATTACCCATATATATTCACGTTATTCATTACTTAGTGACTTTGTTTTAAAAAGTTATCTTTTCTCAGTACTTTGTGCAAGACCTCAGGGCTACAATTTATATGCAATTTTGTCCAAGCAAGACCTCCAGGATGAAGGCTTAACTTCAAAAAAGCCAATAACTATATTTATAAATCTGAGTCATGATGGGTTAGGGGTAGAAAAAAAAATCATATGATCCAATATCTATACACATTATCCAGTAAAAATATTTCCATAGACTCAATTGCTGCTAGATATTTTGAAAGCTGATCATTTTCTTCTTGAAAACAGTTACTGAAAATCGATGAGGGAGCTGAGTGTTAAAAACTTCAAGTGTAGCTATTTAGACATAGTGGTGAGTATGCATGTGAAGTACACAACAAGCTCCTTAGTATACAGCATTGTAAAAGTTTGTGTACCTTGCTAAAATGACCTAAGGATATTTGAAGAGTCTGGCTCACGAGGCTAGGTTATGGCATGCATTTATCTAAACACAGACCCAATCTCAGCCTCCCCATTAAGCATCTGCATGTAAGTCATTTGCATCAGTTCAAAAACTGAAGGTGAAAATTGATGAACTAGTTTTCTACTTGCCAACAACTTGCAGAGATTACACAGGCACTGGAAAGATATGAGTGAGGGTTTGGGGACCTCCATCTGAGGTATTTCATATTAACAGCTAATGGATGTTTTAATAGCTTTTTTATGGTGGGATGAGGCTGAATGAAAATTAACAACCAAAAACAACTGCACTTTGCATTGCAGATCTCTAACTCTTTTACACAATACTTTGATGAGACACAGGAACCGTTGATTTCATATTTACATGGTGAAATTCCAGTGCATATAAAAAGATTAATGAAAAAAAAAATTAATGTACACATATGCGTATTGCTGGAGGTTTGCTTACTGTTTTATGTAACTTGATAATCTAAGTGGCAATATCTTATGCTTGTATTACATGTGCATGTTAAAACAAGTCTGTTATTACGAAGTTGCCACTATGATGTACCCAAGTTTTGGTGAAACCAGTCATGAGTTCATTTTCTATCCTTTGCAGATAAATCAGAATCAATTAATGGTGGCTCAGACTGTAAATATGAATCTGCCTGCAATGCAGGAGACCCAGGTTTAATCCCTGGGTCAGGAAGGTCCTCTGGAGAAGGGAATGACAACCCACTCCAGTATTCTTGCCTAGAGAGTCCCATGGACAGAGGAGTTGAGCGGGCTATAGTCCATGGGTTCACAAAGAGCAGGACACAACTGAGTGACTAACACTTTCACTTTCCACTTTTCCTTTCATTTAGAACCTATTATTATACTAAAAGTTCTGAGGAAGAGTTGTGATCTCTGATCAATGGCCCCTAATCTTTTTTTTTTCTTTTAATGTTTCCAATAGAGGATAACAAGGGCAGAAGCATGTTTAAAGCTGGTACCCATGGAATATATTCGTTAAAGAGAATAAGTGTATTATCAATACAAAAATTGAATTGGAAGGAGAATATATAAGAAACTTGTCTTATTTTGGTTCTTGCAGTCTATATATACGTTCTTAATAAGAACCATCAAAGATATAAATATTAAAGAAATCTATCTTTAGAGATGTTTATATGTGCATGTATGAACATATGTATATGTATGTGTATATGTGTATATGTATGTGTATATGTGTATATGTATGTGTATATGTGTATATGTATGTGTATATGTGTATATGTATGTGTATATGTGTATATGTATGTGTATATGTGTATATGTATGTGTATATGTGTATATGTATGTGTATATGTGTATATGTATGTGTATATGTGTATATGTGTATATGTATGTGTATATGTGTATATGTATATGTGTATATGTATGTGTATATGTATGTGTATATGTGTATATGTATGTGTATATGTATATATGTGACCCATGATTATGTGGTTTCTAGCTCTTGATTCTTAATAGTTGCTTTATTACAGGTAATTTTTCAATGAAATTTTCATTCTCAATTTTTCACAAAACAATGCTTTACAGGCTTGATAATTTTAGTCTAAGACAAACTCAGTAAGTTTTGAAGCCTTGTATTGTTTCATTTAATACTATAAGTGTCTGTGTATTCCTGAGAAGTTTCTTGAAATTGAAGTAATTATTATACCCTGTTCAAAGTAAGGCAACCCACTCCAGTGTTCTTACCTGGAGAATCCCAGGGACAGGGAGCCTGGCGGGCTGCCGTCTGTGGGGTCACATAGAGTCGGACACGACTGAAGCGACTTAGAAGTAGCAGTTCAAAGTACATTCATAATAAAGGTGAACATGAGAAGAAATCGTTATTCCAGAATCTCTTGGAACTTTGAAAAATGTAATTTCGTTCAGTCAAATCATTGTAAGCCAGGGACATCTGTGGTTTTGACGGCCTTCTCTGTACCCATATGGTAATTGACATGACGAAAAGTAAAGGAAGAAAAAGTCTCTGTCTCTTGTTATGGTCAGATGGTAACTCAGTTTCTCTCCCAGAACTTTTCACACACACACACACACACACACACACACACACATACTTATAGCTGATTCACACTGTTGTATAGCAGAAACCAACACAACTTTGTAAAGCAATTATCCTCCAACTTTTAAAAAATCAGATAAATAATAAAGCAAAAAGTTGCTAAAAAAAACTGCATCTTTCTAATAGAGATCATGATGTTTCTATGACAGCTGAGAGAGCTGAAATATTAAGAGCGATGAGTAAGTCACAGCAACAACATAAGTGGATATTGGTAATATTTATGAGTGAGAAGTGGTGTCCTCTACAACCTGAAATGAGTGAATGAGTAAACGCAGACAACCTCTTTAAGAAGAGAGAGATTCTTAAAGCCACTTTTATTTACATTATTATTTTATAGGAAATATAGTAAAGTAAGGTAAACACCTTAAGAGTACATAAGAGTGTTGGGGAAGCTTTATACACACATGGAGAATAGTCACGATATTTGAATACAAAGAAGAGGATTGAAAACTATATTCTGAAAATGGTGCACACAGGTGAAAGTGAAGCTTTCCTAGTTTTTGATGTGCTTGGTGGAAGAAAAGAAGCAATATTCCGAGCATTTGAAGAGATATGAGAAGTAGGAAATTGATGATAAATTTGCATTTGCATTCCCAAGAGCTAAAGTAGACATTTTGAAGTGAATAACTTAAATTAGTCCACCCAATTCTACTGTTTCTGAAGGACATAGAGTATGGAATGTATTGGATTATGAGGTGTGGTCAATGAAGTAATGAGCCCCCTCCCCCACAGATGTCCTTGGTACATGTTATGCTAACTTACCAGCTAAAGGAGATTTTGCATACGTGAATAAAGACCTGTGTAGCTCCAACTTTATCACAAGGGACCTAAGAAGAAGGAAGCAGAATTAGAGTCAGAAAAAAGGAGCTGTGAAAAGTGAACAATGGTTGGAATGATGCATGCTAAAGATGGAAGAAGAGGTCATGAGCGAAGACATGCAGGAGGCCTCTGAAAACTGGAAAAAAGAAGGAACCAGAATTTCCTCCATAGGAACACAAACAGGGCAAGCCTTGACTTGAGACCTGTGGGATTCATTTTGGATTTCTCAAAGCAAAACCATGAGATACTATATCTGTGTTGTTTTAAGCCCCTGTGTTTATAATAATCTTTTACAATAGCAATAGGACATGAATATTAATACATGAAGTAAGTGAATATTATAAACCAGAAGGAAGGCAGACCAACAAATTAAGAAGGAACATTTGAATTATCCCAAACTCCTTAATTTGTCATCTTTCAGGGAGTGGGGGAGTCCTCAAGTAAACTTTTTATCATAAAATTAAAATTCAGTTCAGTTCACTACAGTAGCTCAGTCATGTCGGACTCTTTGTGACCCCATGGACTGCAGCACGCCAGGCTTCCCTGTCCATCACCAACACCCAGAGCTTGCTCAAACTCATGTCCATTGAGTCAGTGATGCCATCCAACATCTCATCCTCTGTCGTCCCCTTCTCCTCCTGCCTTCAATCTTTCCCAGCATCAGGATCTTTTCCAGGGAGTCAGTTCTTCACATCAAGTGGACAAAGTATTGGAGTTTCAGCTTCAGCATCTGTCCTTCCTTCAAATTGACTGGTTTGATCCCCTTGCATTCCAAGGGACTCTCAAGAGTCTTCTCTAATACCACAGTTCAAAAGCATCAATTCTTTGGTGCTTGGCTTTCTTTATAGTCCAACTCTCATGACTACTGGAAAAACCATAACTTTGACTAGACTGACTTTTGTTAGCAAAGTAATGTCTCTGCTTTTTAATATGCTATCTATGTTGGTCAGAGTTTTTCTTCCAAGGAGCAAGTGTACTTTAATTTATTGGCTGGAGTCACCATCTGCAGTGATTTTGGAGCCCCCAAAAATAAAGTCTGTTACCGTTTCCCTGTTTCCCCATCTATTTGCCATGAAGTGATGGGATTGGATGCCATGATCTTCATTTTTTAAATGGTGAGTTTTTAGCTAGCTTTCTCGCTCTCCTCTTTCACTTTCATCAAGAGGCTCTTTAGTTCTTCACTTTCTACCATAAGAGTGGTGTCATCTGCATGTCTCAGGTTATTCATATTTCTCCTAACAATCTTGATTCCAGCTTGTGCTTCATTCACGCCAGCATTTTGCATGATGTACTTTGCATATATGTTAAAGAAGCAAGGTGACAATATCCACCCTTAACATACTCGTTTCCCAATTTGGAGCTAGTTCCATGTCCGGTTTTAACTATTGCTTCTTGACATGCATACAGATTTCTCAGGAGGCAAGTCAGATGATCTGGTATTCCTATCTCCTGAAGCATTTTCCACAGTGTATTGTGATCCACACAGTCAAAGGTTTTGGCGTAGTCAATAAAGCAGAGTAGATGTTTTTCTGGTATTCTCTTGCTTTTTTGATGATCCAATGGATGTTGGCAATTTGATTTCTGGTTCCTTTGCCTTTTCTAAATCCAGCTTGAACAGCTGGAAGTTCACGTTCACATACTGCTGAAGCCTGGATTAGAGAATGTTGAGCATTAGTTTGCTAGCACGTGAAATGAGTGTAATTGTATGGTGGTTTGAGCATTCTTTGGCATTGCCTTTCTTTGGGATTGGAATGTAAACTGACCTCTTCCAGTCCTGTGGCCACTGCTGAGTTTTCCAAATTTGCTGGCATATTGAGTGCAGCACTTTCACCAGCATCATCTTTTAGGAATTGAAATAGCTCAACAGGAATTCCATCCCCTCCACTAGGTTTGTTTAGTGATGCTTCCTAAGGCCCACTTAACTTCGCATTCCAGGATGTCTGGCACTAAGTAAGTGATCACAGCATCGTGATTATCTGGGTCATGAAGATCTTTTTTGTACAGTTCTTCTGTGTATTCTTGCCACCTCTTCTTAATATCTTCTGCTTCTGTTAGTTCCATACCATTTCTGTCCTTTATCGAGGCCATCTTTGCATGAAATGTTCCCTTGGTATCTAATTTTCTTGAAAAGATCTCTAGTCTTTCCCATTCTATTGTTTTCCGCTATTTCTTTGCATTGATCACCGAGGAAGGCTTTCTTATCTCTCCTTGCTTTTCTTTGGAACTCTGCGTTCAAATGAGTATATCTTTCCTTTCCTCCTTTGCCTTTAGCTTCTCTTCTTTACCCAGCTATTTTAAAATTATGTGGGTAAAAACAAATAAGTATACAATAAATACCCTTGTTTTCAACAAAGTGTGTTTTCAACCATGTATTTTTTAACAATGTGTTTTCAGCAATGTATTTTACTTTGTAACTCTATAAATGTACATTGTTGCCATTCAGAGTATTATGTACAAGTTTAAGATTTTACTGAAGTTATTGCTGTTGATCAGCCACTAAGTTGTGTCTGACTTTTCAACCTCATGGACTGCAGCTCCCCAGGCTCCTCTGTCCTCCACTATCTCCCAGAGTTTGTTCTTTTCCTCTTTGGCTTACATATTATTCTTTAAGATGACCATCGATAAATATTAATTTGATATTGCTGAAATAATGTTTTAATGGATTATTGTTGTATGACAGGTTCAAGAAAATTTCACTTATTTTTATTTTATTTTTTCTGTAGGTACAAGCAGACTGGAAAATTAAGACTAACACTGCAATTTTTCCTTTTCTTTCCTTTGAAATACACATGTAAATAACTGTCAAATATAAAGCAGCCTGTGCTTGCGCAGCTTGTAAAGTTCTTCTGAGGATTCCAAATATCATTTTTTTTGCCAAATAAGTTAAATTAAAACTTTAATTTCAAAGTTTCACCTACTCATTTAAGGTTCTAATTCATCCATAATTATTTTTTGCACAGAGTAATAGTAGATAGAAATTTTGTATAGCCATCCCAACACCTTTCACTTAACAGCCCTCATTTGTCCGTCTCCTGTAAAGTCTGCCCAGTCATACGCCACGTCTCTCTACACGTGAGTCAGGGTCTGGGTTGTATAGCTCACACTGGTTTACGGGCTTACTTCTGTGCTAATCTCACAGTGTCTCAGCTCATAAGGCATCATGATTATCTTGATATTTGTTAGAGCATGCCTCTGAACACGTTTTTCTTTTCTTTCTTTTTTTTTTTTTTGTACCATCAAGGAAGTCTCAATATGCTTTTCTTTTTGAAGAATATACTTGCTTTGTGATAATTTGTACTTACATTTTAGCCTTGAGAATCAACTAAGTTCCATGAAAATGGTTTAGAAATCTGCCTTCTTTCTGTGACCTTTAAGAATATCTATTTATTTTTTATTTTCAGAAGTTTAATTTCAATACATGTGTATGTGCCAGGTTTGAAGTCATGAAGATAACTCTAAGCTCAAAAATCATTTTTTAAATCTGTGCAAGGATAGTTTATTACAATGGAACTAAAAAAATAAATAAATAAATTCACCCTTGGAAAGAAATAAGATAATTTTAGTTTACACTACTCAGGAATCAGATTTATAATTCCCAAAGAACCAGGACTTGTTATAGATATTGAATATATAATTCTTTAATCTTTGGTAGATTTATTTGTTAATTTATAGGTAAAGTGAAGTGAGAGGCACTGAAAAATGCTGAGATGGATCATGCTGAAGGAGGAAACAGACAGAACAGGCTCCACCTTGAAGGCAAGACTGCATCTTGGGCTGGACTGTGGACTTTGAGCTCCATGCCCAGTATCTATGGAAACGACACACCAACTAGAAAACCAGGTCCCCTGGATGGAAGAACCCCAGGGCTCATACCTAGACTCTCCATTGCCTAGAAGAATACCCTAATTATCTGTGTAACCAAATAGAATCATAAATTCTATTATGCTTACTGGGGTATGACCACAAGCCTGTTGATAATCGTCCACTGCTAACTACCTAGGCTTAAGTCATATAAATCATGGGTTAACTTTGATTGTATCTTTCTCTTCCTTTGTTCAGACTAGTTTCAGGAAATTTGGGGAGGGATGTACGCTTAGGGTATATAAGGTTTTCACAAATGCTGGTCAGGGTCCTTGGCTGAGAGGAGACTCTGCCTGGGGCCCGCCGGTGTAATAAACTGCACTCCACTATCTGCATGGTCCTCTGAGTGAGTTTGTTTCCCGGAACACATGGCTCAACTTTTGGTGCATCGGCCGGGAAACTCCTCACTTTGAGAAGATGGGTCTCATTTGAGGACACTCCGAGGCTTTGTGTCTTGAATCTCCTAGAAGGGGGAAGGCGCCTCGCCCCTTTGGAAGAATTCAGCCTTTCAGTGCCCGGTTTCTTCGCTTTCACAGGTAGTGAATGGCAGCAAGGGAACTGCGCGCTCAGGTGAGGAGGAACCCACTTGTCAGGGTGGAAGAGGGGGCCTGATTACCCTCCTGGGAGGGACTAGAAGAAGCGGGGACCCACAGGAGCCTGAAATAGACAGGCGGCAATTGCTTGGTACACAGGTCGAGGAGCGTATTAGGGCATAGGAAGGAAATTTGTAAAGGTCATTTAGGAGGTGGTGTCCATGCCGTCTTGGGGAAAATTATTACCAAGCAATCGCCAGGGGATTTTTAGGAGAAGAAACTTGGTCCTTGTGTGCTCGTATTTACCCTCCCCCAGGAGGTGTCCCATCTGCTGTGAGATTCTTGACCCCCTCGGAATTGTCAGACTAGAAGGAGGGGAATACATAAGTGAGTATGAATTGGCTTTTCCGGAGATGGCCTAGGGCGTCAGATATTTAACACATCTGTGTTTTCATCCGCACCTGATCACGCCCACCAAGGCAGAACGGACTTCAACAGTTAAGGGAGAAACAGTTTTGGACCATGAAGTGTTCTGGTTCGGCTGTGCTGACTGGCAGGTGAAGACATGCCGATCCTCCTTCTCCCTCTGGGACCTGGCAGGTAAGGCTCTTCTCACCCCAGTTAGGAAGGAGGCAGAATGGCAATTTAAGTGTTTCATTGAGTGGAAATATCAGAAATTCATAGGGTACTGAGAACTTCGTAGACAGAACGAAAAGAAAAAGTAGAATAAGGTCCGAGAAGGTAGGCGACATGGGGGGAAGTGAATCTAAGGCAACTGTGGGAATGCATGATTAAAATTTTAAAGAAGGAATTTGGAGGAGACTATGGGGTGAAGATGACGCCTAACTGCCTCCACATACTCTGTGAGGTCGGATGGCCCGTGTGGGAGTAGGATGGCCACCAGAGAAGACCATGAACTTAAAAATAGTGGAAGCAGTCTATACAGTGGCCACAGGAGAGCCAGGACTCCTGGATCAATATCCATATATTGACTCATGGCTAGGGTTAGCTCAAGACCCTCCTCCTTGGACAAGGTTCTGTATCTAGAAAGGAAAGGGAAAAATATTAATGGCGCAAAAACTGACTGATGATAAAAAAAGGTAATTTTACAGGATTTGGACAGGGATGACCTTCCCCCTCCCCCATACTGGATAATGACGCGCCTGCCTTCCAGTGCTCCACCAGGACCAGAGGCCACCTTAAGCCCAATCCAGGGCCAGGTGAAATCCTGCAGCAGCTGCTGCTTCTCCACCAGCTCTCCCGGAGGTCATAGAGCCGCCACTTCGGCAGGCTCTAATCCCGGTGACAGAAGCCTCTAGCCAACATTCAAGGATCCGGCTCCAGCCAAACAGCCCAAGCTATACCCGCCTCTCCCGGTGAGTACTGACAAGAAGGGGAGGGAGACACTGGAATTAAGCAGACTGCGCTCTGCCAAAGAGCTGGAGGGAATGAAAGAGAACAGACAAGAGATTTGCAATGCTAGCTGCTGCTCTGGGAAAGTCTGTCTCGGGCCCTCCAGGAAACCTCCTCTGCCCCAGGGACAGGACAGTCCTTCAACCTGCCCCAAAGGAGGCTGCGGGCTGTTACAGCCAAACCAGTGTGCCTGGTGGCGAGGTTTTGGCCACTGAAAGAATGAATGCCCTAAGGCAAGGAAGGAAGAGGAAGCTCCCACAGTTGTGGGGCTTGCTGACTTGGAAATTAAATAGGGCTGCTGAGGTTCAGAGATATCAGGTCCCTGAGAGCCCATGGTAACCTTAAAAGTGGAGGACCAAACATTCTTGAGTGCCCAGTACCCTTGTTGGGAAGAGACTTGATCTCCATACTAGGAGCACAAGTGACTTTCTTCCCAGAGGAGAGGCCCACCTTCCGGATGGACACTATGACTTATTTGCTCTCTTTCTCTCAATACCACCCCAAGATGAGTGGAGTTTGCATGAGCCTCTGAAAAAAGAACCAGGCAAGCCAGAAGAGCATGAGAGAGAGCTAGCTCAATTATTCTCTGAGGTCTGGGTGGAAGACAACCCCTCCGCCCCAACCAGGCTGGCTAAATAGAGGCCCAGGCCGACATACTGCCCCATATCAATAGATTGAAACAAGCGAGCATTCTGGTAGAGTGCCTGTCGGCTTGGAATACGCTGATCCTGCCAGTCAAAAAGGAAGGAGGACAGGACTATAAGCCTGTACAGGATCTCAAGCAATCAACCAGGCTACTGTGACTTTACACCCCACTGTTCCAAACCCCTATACCTTACTCAGCCTCCTCCCGCTGAGGACTAACGTTTATACTCGCCTAGATCTCAAGGATGCCTTCTTCTGCATATGCCTCGCCCAGCATCACAGCCCATCTTGCCTTTGAATGGGAAGACCCAGTCGGGGGCACCAAACAACCGCTCACCTACACTCCCCTACAAGGGTTTAAGAACTCCCCAGCCATCTTTGGGGAAGCCTTGGCTTCTGACCTGGACTCATTCCACCCGAAAAAGTACAGATGTTGGCTCCTACAACATGTGGATGACCCGCTGCTGGCCGCCGAGACCAAGAGAAAATGCTGGGAAGGGACAAAAGCACTGCTCCAGTTGCTGATGGAAGCACGGTACCGGGGGTCGAAGAAGAAGGCACAGATCTGCAAGGAGGAGGTAAGGTATCTGGGGTTTGTTTTAAAGAAGGACACAAGGGTCCAGACCCTAGTTGGTCCTATATACTGATGGCACTAGCCTGATAAAACAAGGACAACGGCTGTCAGGTTAGCCAAAGCAGAAGGTGCCATCAAGACTGAAAAGGGATGGTGGGAATTGCCAAGTGGCAAATTATTGGTACCAGAGGAGCTGGCACACAATCTGGTAAGCCAAACACACTAAGCGACCCACCTAGGCCATGCTGCCTGCTCACAGGTTAATGCTGCCTCTCGGGTATTCAGATGAAAACCTCTGGGTATTCAGCTGAAAGGCACGCTGCCTTTTGAACACCTGGGAGTGGACTTCACTGAAAAGACACCTCACTGACACTACCGTTACCTGCTGGTCATGGTATGTACATTCTTGGGATGGGTAGAAGCTTTTCCTACCTGGACTGAAAGAGCATCAGAAGTAGCCCGGTGCCTGCTTAGGGAAATAGTTCCCAGATTTGGATTTCCTACCACCGTTGGTTCAGACAATGAGCTGGCTTTCGTAGCTGATTTAGTACAACAAGTAAACAAGTAAGCAAAACTTTAAACATCAAATGGAAACTGCACACTGCATACAGGCCCAGAGTTCTGAGATGGTGGAATGAACCAACCAGACACTTAAAGAGACTCTCCAAGTGGATCGTAGAGACTGACTGCTCCTGGGTGGACTTGCTTCCTACGGCTCTGCTCAGACTCAGGGTGACCAGGGTGACCCCACAGTCCCAAGGCTATTCTCCATATGAAATTGTGTATGGGAGGCCCCCTCCCATAATAAAACAGGTGTCTACAAATTTGCCTGAGTTAAGGGGAGATAGGATTTCACAGCAGATGGAACTGGGTAAGGTAATAAATTGGGTAACTAAGTTTGTACAAAAAAGGGTGCCATTCCCCTTTGGGGAACAGAATCACAAATTTGTGCCCGGGGATCAGGTGTGGGTCAAGGACTGGAAACATGACTCTTTGGCCCCACATCGAAAGCTTCCATATACTGTTGTTCTAACCACTCCTACAGCAGTTAAAGTTGCAGATGTCACTCCCTGGATCCTCCACATGAGGGTGAAGAGAGCGTACCATGCAGACCCGGAGGACGCCGAGTGGACTGTACAAAAGGACCCCACTGAGCCCCGTGGAACCAAGATCAGCTTAAAGAAGAAAAAGAGGTAAAGCTCTACAATCAACTGCTGCTACAGGACTTGCTGGTATCATCTTGAGACTACCCATAGTTTCAACACAAAGAGGGACCTGTGCTATGATTAATGTTGAATGCTGTGTATATATTCCTGATTTATCTGACAATATATCAGCCACCCTAGGTGACATGAAAGGTCAGGTAAAAGCTATGTCTGATGATGATCTTTCTTTTGGGACTTCGGTCCTTTCTTGGGTGAAGGGTGATTGGTGGAAAACTATGTTTTAACTAGGTTAAAACTATAGCTGTCTTGATAGGTCTGCTTTGTGGACCCTGCATTTTACAATGTATTATGAACTTTGTAACCCAGAGGTTGGTGTCGTTCTCCCAAATTGGCAGTCAGAGAGCCAGAGTGCAATATATCCCTATGAGTGATGCTCATACTATGCGTTAAGAGCATCAAGAGTGGGGAATGAAGGAGGAAACAGACAGAACAGGCTCCATCTTGAAGGCAGGACTCCATCTTGGGCTGGACTGTGGACTTTGATCTCTATGCCCAGTATCTATGGAAACAATATACCAACTGGAAAAGCAGGCTCCCTGAATGGAAGAGCCCCAGGGCTCATACCTAGACTCTCCATTGCCTAAAGAATACCCTAATTATCTGTGTAACCAGATAGAATCATAAATTCTATTATGCTTATTGGGATATGACCACAGGCCTATTAATAATC
>SJXQ01003284.1:10400-35445 GCA_006408695.1 Aepyceros melampus | reverse complement strand
CAGGGAGGCCTGGCGTGCTGCGATTCATAGGGTCGCAAAGAGTTGGACACGACTGAGCGACTGAACTGAACTGAACTGAGGAATAAAAGGATCCTTTTGGTTTTATTAAGGGTGTCTTTCTATGCCAGTCCAAGCAAAATTATACAGAAAATTACATGGCAGTGGCAGAGCCAGAACTAGAAACCACATCTCTGGCTCCCGGCCCACTTGCGAATGGCCCCTGGATGAACAGATGATGGACTGTAAGCAGACAAGCTCCCACTCTTCCGTTAAAACAACCCTGAATGGGACATGGGTCCTCCTGATTCCTAAATCTAAGCCCTAGCCTCCTAATCCCTAAATCTAAGACAGCCTCATCCCTCTGTCTCCTCTACCTCTGCACAAGCTATGATGCTACTGACTCGCCATGTCCAAGTCCCTCTTGGCTCCTCAACCCCACAGGGGTCCCTGACTGCCTCCCACCTGCCCACTCGGACTCCTTTTCCTCTTCCTGTCCCTTTTGTATACATTTGGCTTCCTCTCCTAAACACTTTAAATATACATCTCCAGCTGGCTATCCTGCTAGCAATTCAAACACAGGTTGTTCAAGAATACTTTCATTGCGCTCCCTACCTCCACCCCAGATCTCCTCCTGGGTCCCCCATTTCTGCAAGTCCATCAACCATGCTCCAAAACATTCAGGGAAAACAACTCCAGGATTTAGGCTTTTTCCCTTTTTCTTATTTTCTGGCCTTCGGTTGCCAAGTTTTCCACAAAATTTCCCCAAGCCATGTCCTTCTTTGGGCTGCCCTGGTGGCTCAGCGGTAAAGAATCCGCCTGCAACATAGGAACCACAGGAGAAGCAGCTTCAGTTCCTGGGATGGGAAGATCCCCTGGAGGAGGAAATGGCAACAAACTCCAGTATTCTTGCCTGGAGAATTCCACAGATAGAGTAGCCTCGAGTGCTACAGTCCATTGAGTCATAAACAGTCAGACACGACTGAAGCAACTTGGCCTGCACGTACGCATATGTCCCTCTTTGCCATCAATGTCATAGCCCTGCATGAATTTCTTTAACCTCTCCTGGGCTAAACCAATACTCCCCTAACTGCTGCCAAGTCAATCATCTCCAAGCACACATTCAATAATGCCCCCCTCCTGCCCTAAAACATGCCACAGCTCCCATGGCATATACAATGAAAGCAGGTGTCGCCCTTTCTATAACGTAAAGGCAGCTTTCACTTCCTGTGCCACGTGAACTCCCTGGGCACGCTCTGTGCTTCCGTGTGAGAGGTATTTTACCTGCTCCCAGGCCCCCACAGCCTCATCTCCTTACAGTCTCTGCTGCAGCCATTCTCCACCCCAGGGATCCCTTCTCCTCTCCGACCCCCTCAGTTCACGACAGCCACTCCTTTCAGTAGCCCTTCTGAGTCCCCAGGGCCAAAAGCGATTTCTCCCACCTCTGAGCCCTCCTAGCTCAGAGTTGTACCTTTCTAACAGTCCTTCCTTCCTTCCCGACTTGTGTTTTTATTGTACACGCCCCTAATGTGTGTGTCTCATTTACTTGTGCATAACAGGTGTTCCAGAGACACTTCATAGATGGAACGGAAAAAGAAAACAGATTCCTGCTTGGAAAACCAACTAGAAACACCCACACCCACTACCCGGACAACTCTTTCCTTAGCAAACAAGTTGATCAAACAGACACCTAATTCCTGGCAAAAAAGGAAGTGACTTCAGCCCTTTCTGTAAACAATGGTCTACTGCATATCACTGTAGAATTCTGTTTAAATTTTTATGTTAAAATAATTTTAGATATACAGTAAGTTGCAAAGATAGTACCGTGAACTCCTGTTTACCCTTTACCCAAATTCTTTTAATGAAGTATTAGGGTACATTTATCAAAAATAAGAAATTAACAATGATACACACACTTAACCAAACCATATATCTGTATGTGTGTTAGCTGCTCCGTTGTGTCCGACTCTTTGGGACCCCATAGACTATAGCCCTCTCGGCTCCTCTGTCCATGGGATTCTCCAAGCAAGAATATTGGAGTGGTTTGCATTCCCTTCTCCAGGGGATCTTCCAGACACAGAGATCAAACCCAGGTCTCCCGCATTGTAGGCAGATTCTTTACCACTGAGCCACCAGAGAAGCCCTAACTAACCACATACTTCATCAGAATTTCCCCTTTCCCTTTGTTATTGTTCAGTCCCTCAGGCCTGTCCAACTCTGCAACCCCATGGGCTGCAGCACGCCAGGCTTCCCCGTCTTTCACTATCTCCCGGAGTTTGTTCAAACTCATGTCCATTGAGTCGATGATGCCGTCCAACCATCTCATCCCCTGTCATTCCCTTCTCCTCCTGCCCTTAGGCTTTCCTGCATCAGGGTCCTTTCCAGCTTCCCTACTTAAGTCCTTTGCTGTTCGAGGATCCAATCCAGGATACCACAATTCATTTAGTGAGCTACAGTTTTAACGTTCATAATTAGTAGAAAAAATATAGAAAAAGTAATAAAGGAGGAGGGGAGAGAGGCAGAAATAGAGTCTTTCAAACATATTTCTCATTTCTATAATGTCAGACAAGGCCACTAACCAGCAAGAGGGAATGGAGGAGCCCATTTACCAGCTTGTCCACAACCTGCGGAGTTTCTCGAATTTGCGCAGCTGCGTCTTGGGGTCTGGCTCCACACCCTCCCCAGGATCCTTGGCGGGTGAAGATCTGAGAGTGGGGCACGGCGATCTGCACCCGGGCCGACTCGCGCCGCCCGGGTCTCGCCCCGACGGCCCCTAAGCGCGCTCACCGGGCGCGAGCCTCCTCGCCGCGCGCGCCGCCGCCCCTCCCGCCACGTGACCGCGCGGCGCGGCCCCGATCGGGAGGGCGGCGCGGCGCCCGGGTCCCTGGCCCCGCCCCCTACCTCGGCGCCACCGTCTGAGCTCTCCCAGTTAGGATGCGGGGACTAGGAGCTCTGTGCGACTTGGACACCCATGATGCCCCCAGATACAGCGCAACCGAGTTATAAATAATAACTCGAGACCTCGAGAAACGACGAGGCCGTGTGTGCGTCACTGAAGGTAAAATGAACTGGTTCAAAGCTTAAGCCTCTGCTGCTGCTAAGTCGCTTCAGTCGTGTCCGACTCTGTGCGACCCTATAGACGGCAGCCCACCAGGCTCCCCCGTCCCTGGGATTCTCCAGGCAAGAACACTGGAGTGGGTTGCCATTTCCTTCTCCAATGCATTAAAGTGAAAAGTGAGAGAAGTCGCTCAGTTGTGTGTGACTCTTTGAGACCCCATGGACTGCAGCCCACCCGGTTCCTCCGTCCGTGGGATTTTCCAGGCAAGAGTGCTTAAGCCTCTAGGAGTCGCTTAAGAGAAGGATGGAGCTGAGCTGTAGCGGGGCTTTTGAAAAGAAGGGTTTAGAGCCGAGGAATGAGGAGGCGTTGCAGGCCGAAAGAACTGCCAGGGCGAAGGCTAGGCAGTGGGAGGGAACCAGAGGGCGGGGCCTGGAGAACTACTATTGAGGAGATCCATTCCTCTGAATTTCCTGAGAAAGACCCTATCTCCCTTCAACCCCACCCAAAACGTGCCAGCCATTAGCTTCCTCACCTGGTGCAATGATTTTGATATTTCCTAATACCTCATGCGAAGAACTGACTCATTGGAAAAGACTGATGCTGGGAGGGATTGGGGGCAGGAGGAGAAGGGGATGACAGAGGGTGAGATGGCTGGATGGCATCACCGACTCGATCGACGTGAGTTTGAGTGAACTCCGGGAGTTGGTGATGGACAGGGAGGCCTGTCGTGCTGCGATTCATGGGGTCGCAAAGAGTCAGACACGACTGAGCGACTGAACTGAACTGAATACCCGACAGGGCTTCCCAGCTGGCTCAGTGGTAAAGAATCTGCCTGTCAACGCAAGAGACGGGGGTTCAATCTCTGGGTCAGGAAAACCCCCTGGAGGAGGAAATGACAACCCACTTCAGTATTCTTGCCTGGGAAATCCCATGAACAAAAGAGCCTGGCGGGCTACGCTCCATAGAGTCGCAAAGAATCAGACACGACTGAGCACACACGCATGCCGCCCTGTAGCAGGTGATGTGGACATGTCCGTGGGCCTCCTGGAATCCGTCTTGGTTAAGAGATGCACGCGCACACGTGGGAGGGCCCTACCACGAGGGCAAGACTCTCTCTGAGCCCTCCCATGTCTATGCACACATAGCTTTTTCCTCCTATAAACATTTAATTTTTTCACTACTTTTCGTCTCTCCATGGGAATTCACTTCTACACAGGTGATGCGCCAGGGCCTTGTCACTAGTCACAGGCTCCTGGACGTCTAGTGACTAGGATTCGGTACTCTCACTCCCAGAGCCTGACTTTCCATCTCTGGCCAGGGAATCGAAATCCTGCTCCAAGCTGCTGCAGTCCCAGGCCACCTGAGACACATTGTGTTCATCCTTCCACTCATACCACACTGATTGACTTTACTCTTTACCACAAATCTTGAAATCAGTTACTTTAAGTCTTCTAACTTGGTTCTTCATCATTGTCTGGTTATTCTAGTTTCTAGAATATAAATTTTACATTCAACTTATCCATTTTTATTTTAAGAGTATGTTGGAATTTAATTTATACATCAATTTGGAGAAAACTGACAATAATATTGTCTTGAAATTCATGAACACGGTGTGCGCATGCTAAGTTGGTTTAGTCGTGTCTAACTCTTTATGACCCTGTGGACCGTAGCCCTCCCAGGCTCCTCTGTTCATGGGATCCTCCAGGCAAGAATACTAGAGTAGGTTTCCATACCCTCCTCCAGGGCATCTGGACGGGTCTCCTGCATTGGCAGGTGGGTTCTTTACCACTACCACCACCTGGGAAGTCCACAAACGTGGTATATCCACCTATTTGGATCTTTTGATTTCTCATTTTTTTCTGCATGCAGAGTTTGCCCATATTTTGTTAGATTTATAACTAAAATGTGTAATGCTTTTTGGTACCATTTAAAATAGTATTGTTTTGTCATTACTGTATGGAAATACATTCTTTTCTGTATTGGCCCTGTATCCTGTGACTTTACTAATGTGACTTATTCAAGTAGCTTCTGTGTGGATTCTCTTTGGAATTTCTGCATAAACAATGTTAACTGAGAATAGCTGATTTCTTTCTTTCAGCTCTGTACATCTTTTATTTTCTTGCTTAATGAACGGCCCAGGACTTCCAGGATGACCAATTTGCTTTTTATTCACTAGTCTCACTCAACAAATTATATTTTTCTAATCTCCCCTTCCATAAAAATAAACTCCTTAAAAAATAAACCTCTGGATGGATTTTAGGGATCCGTAAATCTTTTAAAAATATAACATTTTATGTTAGTATTTAGATCTGTATTTCCTTGAAGGAAGTGGGTTCATAGCTTACATGACTGTCAAAGGAATTTGTATCATTGAAAGGATTAAGGAACAAACCTTTAGTAAAAGCACAGGTATAATTTCCATGATCTTGTTTTTCACATATGCAGCAACCAGAGTTATTAAGAACAGGGTTTTGTTTTTTGGCTGTGCCATATGAGATCTTAGTTCCACAGCTAAGGATCAAATACATGACCCCCGTGGTGGCAGCTCAAGAGTTTTAACCACTGGACTGCCAGGGAAGTCCCCCAAGACAAGTGTTTTTTCCACCTTGCCCTTTCCCCGCTCAACTGGAAAGAATAAATAGTTCTCTGCAGATTTGACTCTTGTGTTACAAATAAACACAAATTCAAATGTTGTTAGGCACTGGTGGTAGGACATGCTTAGAATGCATAAGAAATATAGCCCCACTAAGGCCAATACTTTGTTTCAAAGCTCACAAAAATAAAAATATACCAAGAAGGGCATAAGAGGGAAAAATGACTGGTTATGCACAGGTCAAAGCTTATTAAGACACTTTCACACCTATGCTCCCTACAATAGAAGCACAGAGTCTTAATTACTGGACCACAAGGGAAGTCCCAGGAAACTTTTGAGAAACTGAATAAATCATGTTAAGAATTCTCATTCACAGAAATACAAAATGATTAAAAATTTGCTACACTTTTATCTCCTTAAGTTTGGTTTATATCACACTGCCTATTTAAACAAAAAGTTTACAAGTAGGTTTGGATAAAACCAGAGATAAACAATAAGTAGGTTTAAGACTTTTTTTTCCAACTATAAACGTTAAAGCATTGTGATGAAAGCATTACATGAAAACCTTGGCCTGAAATTAACAAGCGTATTTGTATTTTTAAGAGTCTTATAATGCATTCAGTTTGGTATTAGATTCCATTATTTCCTTTGTTGAAGGAACATCTTTTTATGAGACAATGTCAGTGTTAGGATGGATAAGTAGTAGCAATCACTTGACAAGAGAATTCAGTGAATCTTAGTGAAAAAAAGTCTTTTCAAAACAGATTAGTGGGAATTCCCTGGTGCTCCAATGGTTAGGACTCCATGCTTCCACCGCTAGGGCATGAGCATGGTTTGATCCCTGGTCAGGGAACTAAGATCCCACAAGTCACGTGGATTGGCCAAAACAAACAAAGTATTAAGGAAGATACACAAATGACTAACACATGGAAAGATGCTCAACATCACTGGTCGTTAGAGAAATGTATAAAACCAAAAGGAAGCTACAACTGTGTATCTACAGATGGCTGTTAGGTGAACAGTAGCAAGTGCTGGCAAGGATATGGAGATAGATCCCCAGTACATGGATGGTGAGAACAGAAAGTAATGCAACCACTTTGGAAACCATTTTGGCATATCCTCAAAATGCTAAACTCAGTTGCAATATGACCTAGCAATCTCCCTCTTTGCTATATCCAAGTTAAAAACATATATCCACACAAAAACTTGTGCACTAATGTTCATAAAATGTAATACCTCAAATGGATACAATCCAACTATGCTGCTGATGTAATGGATAAACAAAATGTGGACTAGCCATACAATGGAATATTATTCAACCATATTAAGGAATGAGGTACTCATTAAGGCTTCAACATGGATGATCGTGAAAACACTATGCTAAGTGAAAGAAGCCAGGTACAAAAAAACCACATATGATTTGTTTATAGAAAATCTCCAGAATATGCAAATCTATAGCAACAAAGTGGACTAGTAATAGCAAGGGGCTAGGAGAAGGGAAGAATGGGCAGTGACTGCTAATAGGTATGGGATGTCTTTTGGTTGGGGTGATGAGTGTTATAGAATAGGGTAGTTGCACAATTTTATTAACATATTTTAAATGGACTGTACACTTTAAAGTAGTGGATTTTATGATATGTGAGTTATAGCTTAATAAAGAATAGGAAGGTCTATATGTTCTAAGATGGTATAATATCCAAAATACATTAAATGAAAAAAAAAAGAACAGTTTACATGTTATGCTACCATATGCTTAAAAGAAAAAAAGCACATACACACACACAATGCTACCATATGCTTAAAGAAAGCACACACATGCTACCATATGCTTAAAAAAGCCCCACACACACATCCAAGCCAGTAACACTCTGTCCTAAAGGGAGGGAATCTAGCAATGACTGAAGAACAGGTGGCCTGAAAGGGAAGCCTGCCTTTCTAGTACAGATCTTCCTTGACTTATGTTGGCGTTACAGCCTGATGAATCCAGAAGATGAAAATATCCTAAGTCAAAAATGTGCTTAATACGCCTGACCTACCAAACATCACAGCTTAGCCTAGCCTACCTTTTTTCCCCCCACACACTGTGGAATGTGAGATCCTAGTTCTGCAACCAGGGATGAACCAACATGCCTAGCAGTGGAAGCGCGGAGTCCTAACCACTGGACGACCAGGGAAGCTCCCATCCTAGCCTACCTTAAATATGCTACCTTAAATGTAAGAATACTTACATTAACTTACAATTGGGCAACATCATCTTAACATAAAGCCTATTTTATAATAATGTGTTAACTGTCTTGTAAGTTATTGACCCCTGAACTGAAAGAGTAGAATGGTTGCATGGTACAGAGTGGTGGTGAGTTTTATCGGCTGTTTACCCTCATTATCACCTGGCTGACTGGGAGCTGCAGCCACCCCCACTGCCCACCATCACAGGTAACATGCTGCATGCGGATCGCTAGCCCAGGAAAAGATCAAAATTCAAAGCATGATTTTGAGAGAGTCGATTCCTAGGCAGATTGATAGTAAGCCCGGGGTCCCTGAGGAAAAGAGGGATCTGGGGCTCTCGAAGAGGAGATAAGGGTCTGGAATTCTCAAGGAGGAAGAAAGGACAAACTTTTTTTGCTACATTCCTTAGCAAGGATTATATAATAATGTATCCGGCTTAAGGACAGTTACTTCTTGAAAACCTTCTGGCTAATCCTGTTACCTTAAAATGTAAATCATGGGAGAGGTCTAGTAAGATCTTTACAACCTTGAGACATTCTTTTGATTTATTGTAATAACTAATTAGAAAAGCATATAACTCCCTTGCTTAGACTAGCAAGGGGGGCACTCTCCATCCCCCTTCTGATGTCAGTGTCGAAGCTTTCTCTGTCCTTTTTATACTTTAATAACACTCTGCTACACAAAAGCTCTTGAGTGATCAAGCCTGGTTCCTGGTCCCGAAGCTAAATCTTCAGATACCATAAATCAGACACCATTCACCATAAGCTATCAATTTCTAGTGTGTATGTTCTCGCTTTCGCTCCATCATAAACATCCTAAGCTGAACCATTTTAAGTTGGGTACCATCTGTATATGCTTTTGTACATTTTTAATTGCATACAGAGTGCAAGTATTACCATTCTTTTTTTTTTAAAGAAAGAACCTGTGTTTTAAGAGATCATCTTGATTTTCTTCTGTAATAAACTTTTACAGTTTTAACTCTCAATCTTTAATAGTACTATTCATTATATTTGAGTTTAGCTTTCTCATAGAGGAAAAAACCCAAATATAAACCTTTATACTATCCACCTCCTAGTCTAACAGCACAATTTCAATAAGAAAGTTTTATTGGTAACAATAATTTATGTGACATCGGCAGAGAGATGTCAAGAGTGATTGTGCAGTGGCCATTCTTGTTAAGAACTGTGATCTTTGACCCACTGCTCAATCCATTTCAGTATCTGATTGACATTATCCTCTAGATCTTCTGGTTTATTGCTCGGCAGTTGATGCACTATTTCTTCCTTGTAGGATGCTAAGGCTTCTTCATGAAGAACTTGAAAAATTTCACATTGAACATTATCTTTTAGTTTCTTCTCATTATAACCCCTAGAAGGCAAAGAGGAAATAATCTCAATGGCATTAACTAAAGTTTTAGGAACAAATTAGAAATTGGACACTTCAGAATCTATACACTTTTTGAACACATGAAGAATCACACAAAAATAGTTCTTAGTCTCTTTACCTAGAAATAATAGGTTGGCATTCCTCCCCCTACAATTTGTCAGCCATTCAATTAGCAAACATCTACTTACCTCAAGCCAGATGCCCAGCTATGAGATTAAACAGTCTATAGGTTCTAAATTTTAAAAGTTAGAGGAATTAAGATATAGACAGAAAAACAAATAATGGCATATAATAAAATGCACATGATAAAGAGTATCATACACTAACTGGGTACTAGATCACACAAACGTATCTGTAGTTTACCAGTTCCAAAGACACTGAAAAAATTAACTTGTATCATCTTTAGGAAGATGTAAATTAGCCAGCTAGTTAGTGAAATGAGTAAGGAAAATTCAGAGTCAAATTAATTCAATTTTGTAACAATCAAAATTAGATTGAACTACTCAAAAGGTGATTAACTTTATGAAAAGACAGCTCACAGAATGGGAGAAAGTTTTTGCAAATCATATCTCACAAGGAACTTTTTTTTTAAATACATAAAGAAATCTTACAACTTAATAAAAAAGGCCAAATAATCCAATTAAAAATTGGGCAAAAGGTCTAAATAGATATTTTTCTGAAAGATATACAAATGGCCCATATGCACATGAAAAGGCACTCAATATCATTAGCCATTAAAAAGATGCAAATGAAAAGTACAATGTGATACTACTTCATATCCACTAGGATGGCTACAATCAAAAAGATAATAACAAGGATGTGAAAATACTGGAGGCTTCATACACTATTCTTGAGAATGTAAAGCGATGCAGTCACTATGGAAAATGTCTGACAGTTTCTCAGAAAGTTATACATAGCTATTTAACATGTGACCCAGAAATCCTATTCCTAGAGAAACTTCAATACCCAAGATAAATGAATGAATGCATAATATTCACAGAAAAACACGTGCATGAATGTTTATAGCAGCATTATTCATAATTGCCAAAAAGTTGAAACAACCCAAATGTCTATAATCTGATAAAAAGATAAAATATGGTATATCCATATAATGAAATATTATTTGGCAATAAAAAGAAGTACCGGTACATGCTACAACATGGATTTACCTTGAAAACATTATGTTAAATAAAAGAAGCCAGACACAAAGATCACATTTTATATGATTTCATTTATATAAAAAGTCCTGAACAGGCAAATCCACAGACAGAAAGTAAAGCTGGGACTGGGGACAAGGGGAGATGGGCAGTGACCGCTAATGGGTATGGGTTTTTTTGAGGGGGGGGAGGTGGTGAACATTTTTAAAAATTGGTTATAATAATGGATATACAACTCTGTGAATACACTGAAAACCACTGAAGTGTATGCTTCAAATGGGTTGTACAGTTCATATGGTATGTGAATTTATTTCAATGTTTTCTTTAAATAGGTGATTACTCATTAAAAAAAATTAAATAGGTGATTTTTTCAATGGTTAAAAACAAGCCTGCTTTCCTCATACTTTAATCTTTATTTACATAAAATTTAATTTTTAATAAAAATGTTAAGTGGTTTTTGAGAAAAGGCATATGTACCATATTGTCTCTATTCTCTCTTCAAATATTTCTAATGGCTTTTCCTGCCTAAAGAAAGATGATGAAAGCTTCAGGTATTATTCCCACCTAATGTTTCCTGTATATTTCATACTATACTTTTTTGTGCAAGGATTGACTTCACTTGTAGCTCAGATGGTAAAGAATCTGCCTGCAATGCAGGAGACCCAGGTTTGATCCCTGGGTTGGGAAGATCCCCTAGAGAAGGAAATGTCAACCCATTCCTGTCTTCTTCTCTGGAGAATTCCATGGATAGAGGGAGCCTGGCAGGCTACAGTCCATGGGGTTGCAAAGAGTGAAACTCACACACACACACACACACACACAATTCAACGGTGTTTAGTCAGAGCTGACTATGATCACCGAGAACACAAATTCTGAACCTGACCTTAGTTAGGCAAACTTCTGGAATTTTCCTTCCAGAAACTTCTCTCTAAATTCCTTTAAAATTCCCCTTTTGCCACAGCTTGAATCAAAAGACAGTGGGGAAATGTTTTCCATAAAATTTTGCTTTTTTGGTTATTCTAGATTAAGCCTGATGCTCTCTTGGAAAGGATGAACTCAAATATATTGTGAAATGTTAATTTATCTTGTTAGTTTTTCATAAGTTCTCTCATTTCTGTTGTGAGGATGATTTAAGTGGGTAATTTTCATTCCATTGCAAGAATATGCTATTGTCTTGGCTGTTTTCCTAGAGAAGTTTTACATTTGGGAAAAAGCATGACTAAATAGCATTGCTATATAGTACATTTTACTGAATCAGACTGTCAGTTAGGGTCTTCATTTACTCAGAAACTACTGCTTGTGTTTTACAAATTCATCTTTTTCTCTTAGGTTCAGAATGTTGGTACTATACAGACTTGGTTTATAATGAGAACAAAATATAAAGTAGTCACATTTTCAAATAGAACCTTTTTGATGTTAGTAGTTGCCAACTTCAGGAATCTGAATAAAAGTTTATATAATACTTCAAGAATTTAATGTTTTTCCTTTCTTACCTATTTTCAAGTCTTTTGTACAAAATACTGTTATCTGTTTTCAGGACAAATACTATATGAAACCAGCGTTCAGGGAAGAAATCACAACCATGGTAATCAACAATAACTCCACCTTCACTCATTTGGTTTTCTAGCTCATCAACTACCTGTAAGAAAGGGAAAAAATAAAGATGAATACTCTTAAAAACTGAGGTCAAAAAAATAAATAAGCTAAAAAAATATTATCGCCTCAGTATTCAATTAAATAAAATACCTAAGGTCAACTTTCCTATTTTTTTTTAATGTATACTTTATTTAAAAAATTGTACTTACTCTATCTTCATCTAAAATGGGACAGTCATACTCTTCATCATAGCCATCATATAATTGCCCTATAAGAGATTTACATTGGAGTATTAAAGTAGTCTTCTTGGTAACTTTCAGTAATTTTCAGTTACTTTCTTAGAGATAAGAGAGGGCACTAATACAACAATGTCACACGGACACCAAATATAATGAGCAATGCTGATAAATTAGAATTTTCTCAGAAGAAAATTTGGATAACAGTTTCAAAACTGAAACCATCTACAGAGAACCAACTTTAGTATTTGTGGTGCTATAAGAAGAAAACATTAGTTTTGCTGAGCCTCAGATTGGTGGTGGAGAGGGATACAAACCCTCACATACATTAACAGCAGATTAAGTTACAACTTATTAGGCCAAGGATATGGAACTTATTAAAAGCAAGAACTGGTGCTTGATTCCATGAATGAACCCTTTACCACTGAGGTCACATTCAGGGTTTGGGGAAGGAAAGTCAGTATTTAGATGCTCCTGAACATCTAGATTTCCAGCATCCCCAAAAGCCAAGGGTTAAATTTCAGAAGGTAAAACAAGAATGATGGGGGCAGACATAAAGAAAGCAAATTTAAATCCAACATAAGAAGTTTCCAGTAAATTCGTTTTCTTTCAAATGAAGTGTGTCGTAAGGAGGTGAGACATACCAATCCCACCCTCAGCCTGAACGTGTAGGCATGTCCCCACGAGGCAGACTTAGATCATCCTTTCAACCTCTTCCCTTTAACAATGTGGCACAGGTTGAAATAAGCTTAAAATGAGCATAAGTTCTGAAGTGACAAAAGGGTAGTCCCGAGGGTTAGTGGAAGGCAGAGGCAATTTTAACTGTCTTGTCTGCAGGGTCTGTGGACGGATTCTGAACACACGAATCACTTCTCTAGCACCCTAGTGTGACCTCTGACTTCTTGGGTTACTGTTCAGCCACCAGAGACTCTTTCCTGCTAAAAACTTAAACTGTCTTGGTGTGGGGAAAACTGATTAACAATATAGAAAATAATCTAAATCCTTGCTTTACACCACAAGTTCTAGGTGGATTAAAAAGTTAATTACTACATTCCAAAGATAACTAATGGAAAACTAAACTTTACAAAGGAATGATTCGAGTTTTTGAAAAAAATAACTGATTCAAATAAATAAAATGTTAAATCTATGAAGAATTTTTTTTTAAATAGCAGGGAGAAATATTTATACTAGGACAAAGGACTGAAATGTAGATTATATAAATTTCTCAAAAACAGTAACCTAATAATAAGAAAACAATTCACACATAATGGAAAAGATAATTAGTAAACTATCTATGAAAAAAATGTTGGACTTTCCCAGCTACTAGAGATGCTAATTTAAATGAGTCTTTTTATAACTGTTACATTATGATTTAGTAAATAGACTCTGAAAATGTATAATTATTTTTTAGAGTCAACAGGGCATTTTATTATACATCTTAGATTCATACATTTCAAATACGCTTTTAAAGCTTAAGTTCAATACAAGATAAAAAATGTATATATAGCAGCAGCTCTCAGGCACAGAATTTAGGAGACTGGAGCAGGCTTTTTCCCGAGCACATTGTGAATAGTATGTTATGAGCCATGCCAGTGGAATGTTTCCTTCTGACCTAAAGGCCTTTTTTTATTGGATTTTATTACGGTGAACAGCTTTAGAAGGTACAATATTGCTAGTAGAAAAGACTTAAAATAAGTTAACAACCTGTATTTTCTTGAAGTCTTTAAGAGCTAAATGACCCCCTTTCCTCCTAATAGAGCTCCAAGAGAGTCTAATGAAAATATTGTCCATAAACTATCTGGAGCATCATCAGCCTAAGAACCACTGTTCATGGTTATTCACTGTCTTCTGGCTTCACAGGAAGAGGTAATGGTATGATGGATTTCTCAGTATCCTTGGATAGTGCTTTCCTCATATTGTAGAGAGTCCTCATCTGGCTCCCCATTGTACACTGAATAGTACTCCTGACTATCGTGTACATGCTGTAGCCTAGCCGCTTGTACATGTTGACAGCAACTGAGTTAGACACTCTTACAAAGAGATCAACAAAAAACCCACCCTTTCTTTCTGAAACCTCCTCTAATAACTCCATAAGTTTAGCAGCCAAACCATGGCACCGACATTCCGGGGCAACGACAGAGCTGTGCTGTGCCGGCGCCATTCTTCCCTGGCCACTGAGCCTCTGCTTTGCTCGTGGTATAACCCATTAACTCTCCACCAGGGGCCTCTGCAACGACGAAGGACTCTAGCCAGTGGGCGAGGCACTCTAAGTAAAAAGGAATTCCGTAAGTTTCTCTAAGTGGATCCAAGTTAAATGCTATTGAAGCAAAACAGGTCGTTGCACCGCTGCACCCACGAGAACTGGCTTACTGCAACACCACACCCGGCCCGCCTGGAAATCTGTAATTTTTTCAAGAAAAATGTCCTGTCCAGAGATTTCTTTGACCTCTGAATTTCTAACCAGAAAAAAGTCTAAAAGATGCTTTAAAATACTCAACAATAGTGAATTAGTTAAATCTTGTTTACTAACTGGCTGAAGTATGTAATTAAACTTAAGTAAATTAGGTTGTTAAATTTCTCCATTATTTTTACATTACTTATATATATATATATAAATAACAATGCCACAAAATGAAAAATACCTACCGCTGATTTTGTACTATGTGGGAATCTGGGGTAGATAAATGTTCCTTCATATTTTAAGTCCAGACTAGTATATGTTGTCTAAAATACAACTTTTAATATATGTTGTCTAAAATAAAACTATAGCAGTATTAACTTATTAAAAGTCTTTATGTATTGCAATGCTGAAATGTAGGATTTCTTAAAATCATGTTAATACATTTTAATAAAATAGTGTAACCCAAGCTTTCATTCATTTCAAAAAACATTTATCAAATACCATGTCCAGTAATTACAGATATAATAGTGAACAAATTGAATACCAACTTTTCCTTCCCTTCAACAGTTTACAGTAATATGAGAGATGACAGACAAGTAACTTGGAAATTTTAATATTTAATGCTGTGGATCATGGTGCTTTGGGCAATAAGATGGGCATCTTTTAGGTGAGGAACGTAAGCAGGATATTTGGGGAAGCTTCCTGGAGAAGGTAACTTCTAAGTAGAAACTTGAAGCTAAGGAAAAATGGTAGGTAAGATGATCCTTCATTCCCAGGTGGCTCAGTATTTAAAGAATCAGCCTGCCAATGCAGGAGACTCAGGAGACACAGGTTCAATCCCTGGGTTGGGAAGATCCCCTGTGGTAGGAAACGGCAACTCACTCTAGTATTTTTGCCTGGAAAATTCTGACAGAGGAGTCTGGTGGGCTCCAGTCCACAGGGTCACAAAAAAAAAAAAGAGAGAGAGACACAACTTGGCAACTAAACAATGAGATACTGAGATTCAGCACTAAGGTCTTGAGGATAGTTCAGTGGTACCAGGGACACAGCATCAATGGTCTTATGAATGGAAGAGGGTTTCAAATGGATTTTTTAAACTATCAAGATTAGAAGCCACGTGCATCTGGGTAGCATGTGAATGCATTTGTATGTGTGGTGGGACAGGAATCAGGAGAAGACAGTCAGGGAGGACTACAGAGCATCTAAACATTAATTTGGAAACATCCAGGAACTATCCAGATGGTTACATCTAGTAGATGTCTAGAAATTAGGCTAAGTTTTAATTATAAATCTAAGAGTCACCAGCATAAAGAACTGATCAGTCTGAGTCAATAAGATCACTAGATGGAGAGGCAGGATTACAAGATCACAGAGGAAGAGAGATATATGGTGGGAAAGCGAGAATCAAATGAAAGGACTGGGATAGCACTGTGGTGAGACGACAAGAAGTAAGTTAGTTTCAAAGTCTTCTAGTGGAGGGTGATTAAAGTGAGGGGAAAAATGAGATACACAAAAGTTAAAGTGGGAAAGGCAAGCTTTTTCTATAAAGGGCCAGACAGTAAATATTCTGGAATTTACAGCTTACTCTTTAGCTAGTGGCTCCTACAAAACCAGGAGCAGCTTGCCAACCCTTGGGCTAGAAACACATCAAGATTTTAAGTGTTGTAGACCAGATATTTGAAATGCATCTAATGTCTAGATCCATGAGCATGCTGAGGTTAGGGACAGAGGCTGAAGATTGATTATCTAGTGGCAGAAAAATTAAGGATGCTGATAACAAGTGTAATTAAATGACTGCACATGGGAAAGGACAGTGAGGAATGCAGACCGAATGAACAGGGATAAGAGAAGCAGTCTTGGTCCCTCCACACTCAGGACTCTCTCTAGTTTTAAGCTTAATTCCCCACCTAATTTTTCCTGCTTTAGTTCTAAGCAACATAAATGGTCTCTTACAAATAATACAGAAATGTAACATGATTACTAGGATGGCAATAAACTCCATTTAGGCACATTCATTTAAAACCAGTTTTGTTTTGTCTCATGACTTACAGCAGGTTTCTAAACCTGAAATACTACTGACATTTTGAGCTTGGCCATGAAATTAAAAGACACTTGCTCCTTGGAAGAAAAGCTGTGACCCACCTAGACAGCCTATTAAAAAGCAGAGACATTACTTTGCCAACAAAGGTCCATCTAGTCAAAGCTATGGTTTTTCCAGTACTCATATACAGATGTGAGAGTTGGACTATAAAGAAAGTTGAGCGCCGAAGAATTGATGCTTTTGAAGGGTGGTGTTGGAGAAGACTCTTGAGAGTCCCTTGGACTGCAAGGAGATCCAACCAGTCCATTCTAAAGGAGATCAGTTCTGAATATTCATTGAAAGGACTGATGCTGAGGCTGAAACTCCAACACGTTGGCCACCTGATGCAAAGAACTGACTCACTGGAAAAGACCCTGATACTGGGAAAGATTGAAGGCGGGAAAAGGCGACAGAGGATGAGATGGTTGGATGGTGTCACTGACTCAATGGACAAGAGTTTGGGTAAGCTACCAGAGTTTGTGGATAGGGAAGCCTGGGGTGCTACAGCCCATGGGGTCTCAGAGTCGGACATGACGAGCGACTGAGCTGAATTCATTATGGAGACAGAGGACTGTCCTGTGAATTGCAGGATGTTCAGCAGAATCCTTGGCATCAACCCATTAGAGATCAGAAGAAAACCTCCTACTCCGGTTGTGACTAGCAAAAATGTCTCAGAATATCCCCCGAAGGATAAAATCACCCCACTGAGAAACAGTGCTTTGTAGAAGATTGAGTGGTTTCCCTTAAAACATATTACCATTTGGGAAAAAAATGAGGCAGCTGAATGTCTCAGACTATCTCCTAGTTAGATTTTTAGATATATTCAAATGGAATCTGTGGGGGAAAAAAATCTGATACATTTTGAAAATCTAATAAAGCACATCATCTAATATGTTACATCAACCAGAAATCCTTTATCTGGCATAACAGGAGGAAAAATGCCCCATTTATAAAGAAGATTCCATCTCATTAAATAATCATCAATAAAATACAAACAGAATGGTCAAGATCATGCACCATCAAGGCACACAACTAAAATGGTTTGCATGTAAGCAGAGACTCGATGAAGAGGAGTCTTACTGTGGATTATCCTTGGTTCTGGTGTTACTGTTACTCTCAGTGCTATTCATGACAGATTATAATTTCATTAAGTTTAGGAACATTAAATTGAGTGGGTGAGAAATGGAAGATATGACTGAAATTGACTACTGTATGTAACTCTGAGAGGAGGAAATGGCAACCCACTCCAGTATTCGTGGACAGAAGAGCCTGGCGGGCTACAGTCTATTGGGTCACAAAAGAGTCGGACATGACTTAGCGACAAGCACATGCGTGACTCTGAAATCACTTACCAAAAATAGTAAAGTGGCACAGGCAAAGGAACAAACCAGATTTCATATGGGTATAAAACGCAGAATGACAAGCTACACAGAGTAGCAAATAAAGACCTAAGGTTTATCAACTATAATTTGAACACCAAACCTGGATTAAAAATATAAGCATGATACTAGCTTATAGTATCAAGAATATATGAGCAAAGATACATGACTGACCTGCAAAAAGGGAAGCTGGGAAAAAACTTAAAATTTTTGCGTAGTGAGATACTGAGACATACCAAGGATCCTTAAATATAAGCAAAGGAATAGAAAAATGGAGAAGTGTTAGTCATTTAGTCGTGTCTGACTTTTTGCAACTCTATGGACTACAGCCGGGCAGGCTCCTCTGTCCATGGCATTCTCCAGGCAAAAACACTGGAGTGGGTAGCCATTTCCTTCTCCAGGGGATCTTCCCAACCCACAGATCAAACCCAGGTCTCCTGCACCGCAGGCAGATTCTTTACCATCTGAGCTGCCAGGGAAGCCCAAATGGATAAGGTTCACTATAAACAAATATCTTGACCAAGTGGTCTCTCTAAAAAGCAGACATGGTTATACCTCAGCAATCTGAAACTGGCCCATAAGAGTGACTCAACACCAGAGATCATACTATGATCTAAACGGTGAAAACACTAGAAGTGACTATAATGGTAAGGAGTAGACTGCAACAACTTCAGGTTTTTCCAACTGCTATTTCTGTTGGTGATGAGGTGGAAAACTGCATTTAAATAAAAAAAAAAAAACTAAGAACATAATTGCCAAAGTACCAACAATTAAATGCACGAATTGCAACTTTATTTTTTACACTTAAAGGCTGATGAGAAACCATTACTAATCCTATTAAAGAAAATCTAACACAACAGCTCAATCAAAAAGTATGGTAAGCATATTTACTCATTCAATACTATTTTTTTCTAGAACACGACATGGAAATATCTAGCATGCATTTTAATCTCAGTATAACAGATTTAAAACCAAGTATACATGTTACATGCATCAAGGCTAGATTACAAATTATCATAGTCATCGTCGTCGTCGTCATCGTCATCATCATCATGTTTTCTTTTCAATGCATTTGATGCTTCATTGGCAGCATTTTGTGATGAGACCATGTTAGTGGTAATAAGAATATTTTTGGACCCAATTAATGACGGATTAATTAGAACATTCTGAACTGCTGATGTTGCAGGAATTGATGCTTTGACAGCTGGGGACTGTGAAGTGGGCATCTGTACTGTGAACCTTTGCCCTGTGAGGGACACTGGAGTCCCTACTTTAGTTGAAACAGACATGGCTTGTGGGGTTGGTGTGCCAAGCGTGGGAGTACTTGGTCTGCTAGTAACTGAACCAACACTTAACCGTGGAACTGTTATTCTTCCTGCAGAAGTAGATGCCTTTTTTTGTAAAGACTTAAGTCTATAATTTGGAGCAGTCAAGCAATACCTATCAGGTGGCAATCTAGGACCTGAGTATGGCTTGATCAATGGCAAAGGGGTTTGATTTCTTTGCCTTGCAATATCTAATAAAAAATCTCTTGGTGGAGGAGAGGTAAAAGACTGGTCAGCACGACACTGGATTGCCAATCGCACATCATCTGCATCAACAGTAGCTTTCTTAGCATGACTTGAATAAATTTTTGCATCATTAGAATTGTGGTCACATATCGGAAGGCAAACTCCAACATCTGATTTATAACTCTCGGTTCATATTCTGTAATCCCCATATCCTTCAGGATTTGTGCCATCATCTGTGCATCTTTCGGCATGCTCTTGGGAGACGCCATCTTGCCAGACTCCATGATATCCGGTGATCAAACTTTAGATCATTTGAAAAAAATATGTATATTAGATCAAATGTAAAATAGTTACTTTAGTAGCAACTGTCAGGAACTTTAAAAATTTTAAATACAAGTTTTTAACAATAGAAATTAAAAAATGTTACATCTTTTCCATTTTAATGAGGCACATTTAAAGTTCCCTTTACTTAAATTTATGGAGTTTCTACCCATTAGAGAATATAAAAAGATGAAGACACAAATAATGGAAGTTATCAAAGACTGGGAAAAACCAGGGCAAAACAGGTAAAAACATATACTTTATAAAAATATGTGCAGGTGCTTGCAGGCATGCATCTATCAAACTAATCTAAGACCGTAGTACAGCCATATCCTACTGCCTGAGTTCAAAATTCTGTCCTTCCAGTAAGCTCATAGACTATCTTTCTCTATATACATATATGCTTAGCGCAACTCACAGTACTCTTCCTTACATTCAAACGGTCCTATCTTCATGGAAGCTGTTCCAGTTATTACTGTCCACAAAAACTGCTAGCCAATTGCAGAGGGGATGCAGCAGTCAAAATAACCAGGACACAGCATTAGACAATATGTTCTATTTCTAGGTCCCCAACAGAGCATAAATTTCTTCACGGAAAATTTTCTCTTCTTTCTCACAAATAAATACAGTGCTAATACTTCATTATTTGTCTCTCACTTTTTAAATAAACAAACCTAACACCGAAGTATCCCTTACCTTCTCGAGCTAAATCACCCACATTAACGTATTTCAGTCCTGATCTTGATGCAAGTTCTTTGCCTAATGTAGTTTTTCCAACCCCTGGTGTACCTGTAAGACAAGCCACAGAAAAATACTATTCATGAAATACTCATAGACTTTAGCCACTGACCTGCCCTTAAGGTTCTCAACAACTGAAATGAAAAGTTTCCTAATTAGCAATTCTATACGAACACACACCATAACCTAATGAACTACCTAAAGCCTGCTGGATATCAGAATTTCACCCAGTGTATCTGATTTTACCAGAGCAAGTGGGGCTTGGGAGAATCTGATGCCAATCACAGACTGTTTGCCATCATGGAAATTCCCAGAATAAAATTAGCCACCTCAAATAAACTGCCACCATTTATTTGTTTTAACGTGTATACATACATACACATTGCATGCATATATATCAAAACAACTGAAATGAAAAGTTTCCTAATTAGCAATTCTATACGAACACACACCATAACCTAATGAACTACCTAAAGCCTGCTGGATATCAGAATTTCACCCAGTGTATCTGATTTTACCAGAGCAAGTGGGGCTTGGGAGAATCTGATGCCAATCACAGACTGTTTGCCATCATGGAAATTCCCAGAATAAAATTAGCCACCTCAAATAAACTGCCACCATTTATTTGTTTTAACGTGTATACATACATACACATTGCATGCATATATATCAATACACATACATTTCCTTCTCCTACATAAATGGCAATACTATACACTGTTCTTCACATTCCCTTTTTCATATTGCTTCAAGATAATCATACCCTTAAGTTTCAGCTGTTCAGATTTAATGCCGCCAAAATTATTAAATCTGGTCATTACATTTAAAGATAAAAGGAATAAATTCAGGTCAACCTGTAAGGAAAATAACATTTTACCTCCAGTCCACTGTAACACACCAAGTTTGAATCCTAAACTCACATGTTTTCAATAAAATGCTCACATTTATATTTTTGACGATATGGTTTAATATTAAAAAACTAAGATACTGTCTGACACAAATAAGATGTTGTAAAACCTTCCTCTTAAAGAGCAGGCTAAATGTTAATTTGTTGACGTTAATCTGCTGCTCTCAGAAACAGACAAGGCTTATGTGCTGCCAGTATGCTTGTTTTGTGAAAAGATAAACCTGCTTTGTTTCCACAAAGAGCGCCTCAATTATGTATTGCAACAGCATCTACACCCATTAGATTTTGACAGTAATGTCCCGTGATGCCATTATCTACTACAATTTAACAGTTAAACATTTTCAGAGTTAAACAAATTAGAAATCATATTCTTGAAGTCACTATGCGGCATTTTAGGGCCCCTCATATGTAACAGGCGCCTTGAGCATGGATCCAAAGCCCAGAAGAAACCCCACAATCATCCCGGGAATTTTACAGCATCTCTGGACGATGCTCAGTCGATGCCATCTGTTCTTAAAATTTAAAAAGCCCTTGAAGCAACCTCCGCCAGCGTATATGACAAATGAATCACCCACAGCACAAACATCCGACTCCTTTCACCGGACTCTCAGATACAAAGGAAAAATGAGAGGCAGCTCAAGAATCCTCAAGACCTAAAAATGGCATCCATCATTAACAGATCTACCAAGGGCCTGATACTGCTTTATGGTATTTAGCTAACAACCGAAAGACAACCCTACGAAGTAAAGCAACAGCCATTTTACAAACAAAAACGTGATTAAGAAAGGTTAGGCAGCTTGCCAGAAAAGGGAGCTGGATCTATCTACCTCTCTCCGCCTCCCCGAGAAGGCCACCTCTCGCCAACAGAATTAACGTTCGTCGTCCCCTCCCCCCGCCTCCCGCGAAACCGCCGCGAGGGCCGAGTCCAGAGGCCCTGACGACGACGACCCCGCCACGCGCCCCTCGCCGAGCCTCCCCACAGAACACTAAGCGAGCCCCTTCGGGCCAGGCCCCAGAGCACTCGGCGTCCCGGGCCAGCCCAGCCCCTCGACAGCACCCCACCGCGCGCCCTGACCGGTGAGCAGGATGTTCGGAAGCAACATGGTCCTCGCCGCGCTGGCTCCGCACGCCTCGGCACACGCGCTCTACACACTCCGGGGAGGGGCCGGCCGGGGCGGGCCACGGCAAGCGCCAGCGGCCCGGGGTACTCGAGGCCTGGAGGGGCGCTCGAGACCCCCCCCGTCGCCTCGTCACCCACAGTTGGTTACTCGGCCCTCGAGGACACGCTTCCATCGCAGGGTCCGAGATACCGGCACCGGTCGGGCCCGCGCTTCGAGTCAGGCAATGCGCTGGATGCCTAAGACAGTCGCTCCTTTGGCGGCCCCGCCCTCCGGACTGGGTCGCGGAAGCGCCGACAGATCTGGAAGGTCCCCGGGGGGCGGGGCCTCTGAGAGGCTTCCCGCTGAGCTCGGGCAAGGCCGAGTGGCTTGCCTTCCACCTGGAGCAGAGCTTGGGCTCCACCGCTCCCCTCCGCCCGCGAGGGGATGCAGCTACCCGAAAGTAAGGCTGTCGTTGCTGCGGCTGTGGTGTATATATGTCCTCGAGACGCGAATCCATGTCTGCCTTCACGCCTCCCGGCCTCTCGTGGCTCCTCCTCCCGAACTGCCCATCCCATCTGGGGGTGAGGGGGTGCTGAGCTCCGGCCTGGAGCAGAGGCTCGCGAGTTCGTCTCAGCTCTCGCCTGACTAGCAGCCTGACCTTGGACAAATATTTCAGCTTAGTTATCTGCAGTGCAGTATGTAGGGTGGTGGTGGGTGTGCTAGAAATATTCTTCAAGGTCTCTTCTGCCGCTGACATCTCATTTCAGGAACCTGGTATCCTCAAGGACAGTTGCCTACTTTTTAAAGGAGGTAACTGTCAGCCTTGTTTTCAAAGAGCAACTAGAATTCTGACCAGAACAACAGTCTGTCTCTCTTATTTCGACCTGCCAACTATGTTCACTCAAAGAGGTGCTTTTTCCATCTATCTACCTCTTTGAAACTGCAGAGCAGAGACGTTCCCAGTCGTGAAAAATTTGAGTGTATGATTTGCTTTCTAGTGTGTGGAAGTGTTTACACATAAATTACGTGTGTCTCCAAACTATAAAGCTTCGTTTACAGGTTTTTAGACTTTAAAAAACTTTCCTTCTGACAAACTTTAAATTGCTGAGTTCGCCAGTTTATATAAACATTGCAGAACTATGAAATTCAGAAGAATGTTGCCAAAAAAATGTCTTGATGACATGTTCAAAAAAGAACAGTTACAGAAAAACTTTACAGTAAAATATAAAGTCTTTGTCTAAAGTCAGTGATAAGTCTGAATTCATTGTAAGGTGCCTTTTTGGTTATTTGAAATTTTGGGAAAATTTTTGAAATTTAAAGTGTTGGGGAAATTTTATTTATTTATTTTTGGCTGCCCTGGGTCTTCCTTGCTGCATGCAGGCTTCTCTAGTTACGGTGAGTAGGAGCTACGCTGTGGTGGCAGTGTGTGGACTTCTTCTTGTTGGGTACTCCCCACCTTTAGAGTGTATGAGCTCAGTAGTTGCAGTTCAGGGGCTTAGTTGCTCTGGTATGGGAGATCTTTCCAGACCAGGAGTGGAACTGATGCAGGGCACAGTTCTTAACCACTGGACTACCAGGGAAGCCTTGAAGTGTGGAAAATTTTAACTTTAATTTTCAGTATAAAAACTGCACAAAGAGAATTGTTTAATTTTTCTTAACAACAAAACAGAAGTACACAAAAGTCTGATTTTTCTGTGTTATCTAGTGCATTACTGAGTTCATGTGAAAAATATATCTCTGTAGATAATTGACAATTATAGTCATAAAAAATAAAATTCACTTTACCATTTTGATTTCTTACTGCATGTGTATTTACTATATTCTCTTTTGCTAGTTTTTGAGCCTTTATTATGTTGTTGATTTTAGCAATATATATAACTGTACTTCTGTTTTACAATTTTCTGAATTTGAGATTTTTTTTCTTTTTTTGCCCCTAGGTGAATTATACTTTAATGTACTACAGGTTGTATACTACGGATGGGAACTATTGAAGTTTATAATGTCAAAAACTTTTTTTAGACCAAAGGTATCTTCCACAAAGGTATGATACACTAAAATGGCCATGTGATAGTTGCCCAAAAGGAGTTATGAATTTTTGAATATGTTCCTAATGACATGTTACTGCAATCAAAGTAACAGTGCCCTGTATTTATTATAATTAGTGATTTAAAGACTTTAATAATAAATTGTGAAACAACTGTGCACTGAAAACACAACCTTAATTTTTTTTTTAATTTATTTAATTGCAGGCTAATTACTTTACAATATTGTAGTGGTTTTTGCCATACACTGACATGAATCAGCCATGGGTGTACATATGTCCTCCATCCTGAAACCCCCCTCCCACCTCCCTCCCCAT
>SJXQ01003283.1:371804-415605 GCA_006408695.1 Aepyceros melampus | reverse complement strand
GGGGCAGGTGGCAGTGTGTATGATAAGCTCCTGCACAGTTCTCTGACTGGCCAATGGTGAGGTCACAGGGCAGTGTCCCAGGGGTGCACATTGTCAGTCCTTAGGCTTCATGAGGCCTGGGACTGTTTATTCAGTCCTCAAGTAGTTAACATCTTCCATTTGCTGGGGGGTTTTTACATCTGCAAAACATATATAGATCTTTCAAAGAGGAGCTAAAGCGAAGAAGGACTTCCCTGGTATCTCGGATGGTAAAGAAGCCACCTGCAATGTGGGAGACCTGGGTCCAATCTCTGGATTGGGAAGGTCCCCTGGAGAAGCAAATGGCAACCCACTCCAGTATTCTTGCCTAGAGAATCCCATGGACAGAGGAGCCCAGCAGGCTATAGTCCACGGGGTTGCAAAGTCGAACACAACTGAGTGACTTAACACTCCATTTCACTTCAAAGAGAAGGCAACTAGGGAAGGCCTGTCTCGGGAAGGCCCTGTAGGGTTCTGCATGGTTACAATAGGTGAGTCATACTAGGTGCAGGAAGACTCGGAATATGACTGTAACTACTTCTGCATAATCTAGTCTGAGTTGATTTCTGCTACTCACAAAAAGATTCTGATTAATACACCAAGATTCATATCTGTAAGCCAAAAGGCCAAAATTATGCATTTACAATGACAATGAAACTGGCAAGATATTATATGTTTCCTAATAATTTTTTTTCCTCTGCTCTGGGGAAAATATTTCTTCCTAAGTCACCTGAAACTGTACTATACTCAAGAAATATTGAAAAAGTCTTATTCTTCCTTATTTCTTTTCCTATTTCCATGCAGAATATCACCCTCCTATGTTGACAATAATAAATGTCATCATTAATTAGACCAAGTTTATTAAATTATATTCATATTACTTCCTTGAGAATTTTTTCAGATGATTTAAAAGGCTTTCTTTCTAGTCTCATCAGTAACAAATTATCTCTGAAGGTGATTTTCCCATTTTCATTTTACTCTCAAATCCTGAGGGTACATCCTATTGTGGTTGATGTCACTCTTGCCGAAATTATGGTTTCTGCTAAAATTTCATCTTTAGGAAATTGTGATTAGAAGGAACTTCTTCACCCATAGTTCATCCCTTCAGGGATAACTGCTTCAATCAAAAAAAGGAAAATATTGGGCTGAAGTTATTTATCAATACAAACTTACAATATTAAGAGGCAAATTCTGCAGTAAGGCAAGGGGGATTTTTCCCTGTTCCCTATCCAAGGGAACAGCCTTATTGACTATTTAATAATTATCCTTCATGGCTTATTTCCATTTGTAAGATGGATTTCTAGACTGCTAAAATCAATATGTCCCCTTCAAATGTATAAGGGAGTTCCATGTTGCTGACCCTGAGTCTTACTGGTCCTGTGGTACATGTGTACAAAGTTGCTTCACTTGTGTCAGATTCTTTGTGATCCTATGGACTGAAGCCCACCAGGCTCCTCTGTCCATGGGATTCTCCAGGCAAGAATAGTGGAGTGTGTTGTCACGTCCTCCTTCAGGGGATCTTCCTGATCCAGAGACCGAATCTGAGTCTCATGTCTCCTAAATTGGCAGGTGGGTTCTTTACCTCTAGCACCACCTGCAATGCCACCTGGCTCCGTGACAAGAAAGAGAGATTGGGATGTGAAGAAAGAGCAGGAGCTCTCTACTTCCATGATTTAATTCTCTGGGGCCTGAGGACTGCAACTGAAATAATAAGAAAATAATGTCATGAGTTCAGAAAATTAATAAACTGTCCCCAACAAATTTGATAGCTCTATTTTTAAGATTAACAAAATTTGTGAATAACAGGAAAACAACAGATGTTCCCATTTGGAAGTTATTTAGCGTATCAAATATAATCATTTTTAAAAATTTACTTGCAAAATTATGACATTTAATTAACAATACTTTCAATCATAGAAAGATACTGAAATGATCATGGCTATAATCCCCACAAAGGGGATGATTTATTAATTCTAAGAAAAAAAATATTGTTTTTTTGATATGCCATTTCTGGACCATTGTTCAGTTTTTTTTCAGAGAAGTTCCCACCACCCACATCATCATCCTTCTCAAATGTTCACTGGGGTGTGTTATCCCCCTGCTCCCCTTTCTGCCTGGCTAGACAGCTTCATTAATTAACATCTTCCCCTGTTTTTCAGCCACATTTCAAGTATCAGGAAGGGTTAACAAAGAGCTGAGCCAATCCAGCTTTCCTTTAAAAGAAGAGAAAGCCTGTGTCTTAACCAGCTGTAGTAACAAAATATCATGGACTGCATGGCTTACCCAACAGATATGTATTTCTCAGTTTTGCAGGCTGGGAATTCCAAGATCCATGTGGACTGATTCAATTACTTGTGAGAGCCTCTTTCTGGTTTGTAGAAAACCACCTTCTCATTGTGTCCTTATATGGTGGTGGAAGGTGGGCGCCACCTCTTCCTCTTCATACAAGGACACCAACCCTCATGACCTCATCTAACCCAGATCACTTCCCAAAGGTTCTAGCTCCCAATACTGTCACAGTGGGGGTTAACGTTTCAACATAATAAATTTGTAAGGGGCCCAAACATTCAAGCCATAACAATCTGCACACTGGAATAAGACAGTAAATAAAATATGCAGGCATAAATCACAATTCATGTGAAATATATAATTTTTAATTAATCAATGTACATGGAATTCATTAATATTAATCCATCACATCAAAAAATACTAAGTACTGTACTGAATAGAGTAGGTTATATAATAGGAAGCCAATCACTCAGATGCCTGAGAAACAAAGATATGAGCTCCAGGCACATCATGAGATTCCTCCTTCCCTAAATTTTCTAAAATATTTTTAATTAGATACTCTCCTTTTATTTTGAGTTTCAGCTGTTCACAACATAACCCCACATATAGTTTAGCGATTGTTTAATTAGGAACCACTCCAGTTTGAAAAAAAAATCAGTGGTGAGAAAAATATATACTCTCCAAAGGAGTTCATGAAAATACAAATATAAATATGAAGAAGAAACTAACTTTGTAGGTTATATAATAGGAAGCCAATCACTCAGATGCCTGAGAAACAAAGATATGAGCTCCAGGCACATCATGAGATTCCTCCTTCCCTAAATTTTCTAAAATATTTTTAATTAGATACTCTCCTTTTATTTTGAGTTTCAGCTGTTCACAACATAACCCCACATATAGTTTAGCGATTGTTTAATTAGGAACCACTCCAGTTTGAAAAAAAAATCAGTGGTGAGAAAAATATATACTCTCCAAAGGAGTTCATGAAAATACAAATCTAAATATGAAGAAGAAAATAACTCTATAAATAGAGTTCTTAAATCTACCTGAGCAGTAACAGAGTGGAATATATGCAAAATACAGGGTTGCCTGACTACAGAATTCTAGGAGAACCTGGACAAACCACTTTAGAGAAGTAGTCCCCCCAAAATGACTTATTTCAAGCAGTCATACTAATGTACGTCTACTATGTCACTTGGGCTTGAACACCCTTTGCATTATACAATTATCAGCTTCAAAAGAAGATTGAGCTTAAAATCTTACCAGTTTATTCTTCAGTAAAAACTAAAATAAAATCTAAAAATGCCCATTGTGCTGTTTTCCATACCAAAATAAGTCTTTTTCACAGGAGTGGTTCTCGGATATCTTTCCAATTTTAACCTCCTTGCCAACCATTTACAAGAAAGGCACAGAGTACTTACTGTAGGGGAATACTTCATCATCCCAAACCAGCACACAGAAGCTTTGAAGACATATTATTTTCATTTTGTGTTTTTGCACTTTTAATTTGTTAATAGAGAATGCTGTTCTTGGCTTGACTGAGATTCTAAAAATAAGCTGTTTTTAAAATTCTCTTTTTTCCCCCTCTAAGATTAAAACTGTTTTATCCAGCATTCCCAGATGCTTCATGTTCACTGTCCAGACTTTGATAGCATAACATGTCTTCTCAAGACCTGTATTTGCTTTCCTAGAATTCTTAATACTGCTGGTCCAAGTCTCTGTGCCCAAAGCATAGTGAGGCCAAACAAGCTGAAAGGTCTGAGCTCGGAGCAGAGAAAGTTTTATTCCAAGAGCTTTCCAAGAGATAGGTGGCTCATACTTTAAAAACCCTGAGCTGGGGTCGAAGTGTCTGTGATCAGTTTGGACACAATTCTCTGATTGGCTGGTGGTGATGTCACAGGGTGATGTCACAGGGGTTCACATTGTCATTCCTTAAGCTCCAGGAGGCCTGGGGCTATGTGCTCATGTCCTCAAGTAGTTAACATCTTCCATTTGCTGAGGATTTTTACATCTACAAAACAACTCAGGAAATGTGCGTCCAATACTATTATCTAGGTCCTTCAGAGAGGAGCTAAAGTGGAGGATAGCTGGGAAGGCCTGTTTCGGAAAGGTCCCTGGGTCCTGCTCAGTTACAGTACCAGTCAGTAATAAGCTGAGGGGGAAAGGAAGGCAGGTGGGGAGGGATGGGGTGAGAGGGCAGGAAGGTAGTTCTATTTATGCCATTTGGTTTACTTCTCATTCAACCCCTAAAAGGAAGATACTGTTAACAACATTTTCAAATGGTGAACCTTGCTGAGGATTTTTACATCTACAAAACAACTCAGGAAATGTGCGTCCAATACTATTATCTAGGTCCTTCAGAGAGGAGCTAAAGTGGAGGATAGCTGGGAAGGCCTGTTTCGGAAAGGTCCCTGGGTCCTGCTCAGTTACAGTACCAGTCAGTAGTAAGCTGAGGGGGAAAGGAAGGCAGGTGGGGAGGGATGGGGTGAGAGGGCAGAAAGGTAGTTCTATTTATGCCATTTGGTTTACTTCTCATTCAACCCCTAAAGGGAAGATACTGTTAACAACATTTTCAAATGGTGAATCACACACAGACCCACGAATGTTCAGCAACTTGGCCAAGACCAGGCAGATAAGCAATAGCAGAACTCAAGAACTCAACAAGTCAGGGTTGTCTGACTCTAAAGCATACACTCAGATTACTCCCCCCTGGTTCTTCCCACACATCCACCATTGGTCAAAAATATCGGAGAGCTGATTACATCAGCTGATCCATTTTGTTGTTCAGTCGCTCAGTCATGTTCAACTCTTTGAGACCCATGGACTGAAGCACACCAGGCCTCCCTGTGCTTCACCATCTCCCAGAGTTTGCTCAAATTTCTGCCTATTGAGTTGGTGATGCCATCCAGCCATCTAATCCTCTGTTGCCCCCTTCTCCTCTTGCCCTCAATCTTTCTCAGCATCAGAGTCTTTTCCAATGAGTCAGCTCTTCAAATCATGTGGCCAAACTATTGGAGTTTCAGCTCAGCATCAGTCCTTCCAATGAATAGTCAGGGTTGATTTCCTTTAGGATTGACTGGTTTGATCTCCTTGCTGTCTGAGGGACTCTCAAGAGTCATATCCAGCACCACAGTTCAAAAGAATCAATTCTTCAGGCTTCAGCCTTCTTTATGGTCCAACTCTCACATTCATACATGACTACTGGAAAAACCATAGCTTTGACTATACAGATCTTTGTTGGCAAAGTGATGTCTCTGCTTTTTAATATGCCGTCTCGGTTCGCCATAGCTTTTCTTAGGACACTGATTTGGGGGAGGGAAAGCACATAGTACTTGACAAAGAGAGAAATCTCTCTTTCACTTGGGAGCCTATTGGGGAGCCAGGTGACTATCCCCAGCATGGCCTAAATAAATAAATAATACAAAGGAAATAAAAATATGTTTTAAAAAATGTTATTTTCCTTTCATTCCAGCCTTGTGGAATGAATTCATACTGGCCACACTCAACAGTCAACTTTCACTTACAATAAATGTCTAATTCTATTCACTACTTGATTAAATCTGGAATCTGTGTTCTTTGTGTGCTGAAACAGTCTAAATAAAACGCAGTCCCTGCTGAAAATGTCAGACTGCCCCATCTGATCCTGTGATGATGTCAACCATTCTAACCAAGGAGTTTGTAATTATTTTGGGAGGAAAGCTTCTAATTAGCACCAAATAGTTTTCTAGCAGCAGCTGGAACATACACATCCAGGATATAGGAAGCCAGATTGAAGGAGGGATCCAGGCAAGGATGCACACAGAGGGATCCAGACAAGGGTGCTCACAGAGGGATCCAGACAAGGAGCCACACAGAGGGATCCAGACAAGGATGCTCACAGAGTCTCTTCTCACTCACTCAGCATCTCTACTTCCTGTGTGTCTCTGGGCTTTGAAGGAAAGATGAAACTTCCTGTATTCGCATGCTTCCATTTGCCTAGGCTTTTCCCTGAGAGCTTACTTTAGGAAAAAGTGATGGGGAAAGCTATATACATTCAGGCACACCTTGGAGAAATTATGGGTTCTTTCCAGTCCATCTCCATGAAGCAAATATCAAAAGAAATTGAGTCACATGAACTTTTAGCTTCCCAATGCATGTGAAGGTTATGTTTACATCATACCATGTCTATGAAGAGTATATCACATTATGTCTAAAAACCAGCACACATATCTTAATTAAAAAATACTTACTGAGCTTCCCTGGTGGCTCAGTGGTAAAGAATCTGCCTGCCAATACAAGAGGTGTGGTTTCCATCCCTGATCCAGGAAGATCCCACATGCCACATGCAGAGCAACTGAGCCCACGCACGACAGCTATTGAGCCTGTGCTCTCAATCCTGGGAGGCACAACCACTGAAGCCTGGGTGCCCTAGAGCCCCTGCTCTGCAACAAGAGAAGCCACTGCAATGAGAAGCCTGCGCACCTACTAAAGAATAGCCCCAGCTGACTGCCACTAGAGAAAAGCCCACACAGCAATGAAGATACAGCAGAGCCAAAAATAAACAAAGAGATACATAACAATTATATAAAAAAAATTTATTGCCTAAAGAATAGTAACCATCATTTTGAGCCTTCAGTGAGTCCTAATCTTTTTCTAGGTGGAGCATCTTGCCTCGATGTGGACTGCTGCTGATGGATCAGGGTGGTAGTTGCTGAAGGATGGGGTGACCGTGGCAATTTCTTAAAATAAGACAGTAATGGGCTTTGCCCCATCAGTAGACTCCCCCTTTCATGAAAGACTTCTCTAGGCATGCAGTGCTCTATGGGACTCTTCCTCTCATTTGGCCTGATTTCAATATTGTTGCGCCTCAGAGAGTAAGGAGGCCAGAGGACATGTATGGAAATGGAAGAGTGGCCCATGATCGGAGCAGTTAGAACACACATAACATTTATCCATTAAATTTGCTGTGTTTTATGGGAGCACTAGGCTTCCAAGGTGGCTCAGTAGTAAAGAATCCACCTGCCAATGCAGGAGACGCAGGTTTGATTCCTGGATCAGGAAGATCCTCTGGAGAAGGAAATGGCAATCCACTCCAGTATTCTTCCCTGCAAAATCCCATGGACGGAGGAGCTTGGCAGGCTATGGTCCATGGGGTCACAAAGAGTCAGACACGAGTGAGCGACTAAACAATGTCAACAACCAATGGGAGCACTGGCATCCAAAACAATTACAATAGTAACATCAAAGATCACTGATCACAGATCACCATAGCAGATATAACAATAATGAAAAGTTCTGAAATAATGTGAAAATTATGACTTTTGAGAATTCATGGAAACACACATTTATTTAGGATTTTCTCTCTACTAATTTCCATTCCTAGACAGGTGCAAGGAGGGCCGTGCAGAAGAACAAGAGCCCTGCAGGGAGGTCAGAGTCCTGAGAAAGAGAAACACAGACCCTGCAAGCTGAATGCAGGGTCACTGTGACCTGCAGGGCAATACAGATATTAACAAAGGCTTCAGAAGGACTGGGAAGGAAGAGATTAATGTCTTGAGGATCTGGGATGTTCTGTTGGAAGAGAAAAGTTGTAACAAGGACTTAGGTGTAAAAATGTCTTTTAAAAAGAGTAGGATTCTATGTATAAAATAGACAATTGACAAGAACTTACTGTATAGCCCTGGAGAAGGCGATGGCACCGCACTCCAGTACTCTTGCCTGGAAAATCCCATGGACGGAGGAGCCTGGGGAGCTGTGGTCCATGGGGTTGCTAAGAGTCGGACACGACTGAGCGACTTCCCTTTCACTTTACTGTATAGCCCAGGAACTCTACTTAGTGCATTGTGGTGACCAGAATGAGAAGGAAGTCCAAAAGGGAGGGATATATGTATATGCCCACAGGCTCCTCTGTCCCCAGGATTTCCCATTCAAGAATACCGGAGTGGGTAGCCTTTCCTTTCTCCAGGCAATCTTCCCCACCAAGGGATCCAACTCAGGTCTCATGCATTGCAGTTGAATTCTTTATCTTATGAGCCATCAGAGAAGCACATATATATATGTATGACTAATTCATTTTGCTCTACAGTAAAAGCTAACACAATATTGTGAAGCAACTATACTCTAATAAAAATTAATTAATTTTTTTTAAAGAAGGACCAGTCACAAAGGACCTTACCAACCCATTTTCCACTTCTAACTCCTGAACTGTAAGAAAATAAATTTGTGTTGTTTTATACCAAAACAAACAAACAAGAAAAAGGGTAGGATTTTGACAGATGGAAAAGAATTGGCTTTGAGGAGTTCAGTAAGGTTTTAAACTTTAAGAATAAAGCCATTTATTCTTAATTTAGCATTGACATTAATTTATTGCCGATGGTTCTTATTCATAGACCAGGATTGCTTCCCTTTCCAAAAACTCTGCTTGCTTAATTGCCAATAATGTGTTTGGTTGTAGGCTTTGGTTGATTTCAAACAGTATTTTCTTTTTTTTTTCCCTTGGAACTTTTCATTCAAAGAAAATTCTATTCAGATGCCAAAAGCTTGCAGGCCCTTCCTCATGCTCCTCGGCCCTCCACCACTGCACAGTTTGAAAACCACAGATATAAATGAAAAGTTACTGCACTGCTAGAAGCTCACCACCAACACTAATGTTGCTTTAGATGGAGACAGAACGTGCCCACAGCTGATGTCTAACACATTCCTAAACACAGAGTTGTCACAGTAGGTACCCCTGGTGGTATCACTTGTCTCAGCAAAAAGGAGCTTTTCCTTGAATGAGCCATACTCTGCCCCTTGGTTCTGATTAGATTATGTGCTGTGTGCCCCGCTGGAGAAGGGGAAAAAATTAGAGGACTGGTTTTCTTGTTCAATGTTCCAAGACTAAGCCAAGATCTCCAAGACAATTTATCTCCTTGACTTGAAAGGAGGTACATTCCACGGAAGACTAATCACTATATCCCATGAGGTACAAAACACATTGGTAAGTAATCTTTTACTTTGGGTACAACGTTGGTTCAAGATGTCTGAACATCCCTTGGTAAGATGACTGACAGGCTCCAAACCTACAATTAGAAAGGACAGATGCTCAACCAGAATGCAGTGAAGCCATGGAACCAGAGTAGAAACACCCCTCACAGAAACATTTAGCGGTGCTGGTCCACTAACGCACTATATCCTGTCAGCTGGCCCTGGGCAGCCTTCTCGTCCACTCCTTCTTCATATATTCTCTTCCCAGGACTCCTGACCTGACCAGGGTCTGCCCTCTGACACATTGGTGACTTAATGTGTTCATTCCTGGGGAGACCTTCACTCTTCTTTCAACGTCTCTGCTCTGCCTGGTTGAACACTTCAGATTTCTCCTTCAGGACAGGCTCCACCTATGCAGACACTTCCTCAGCTTTCCCATGCAGAAACATGACTTTTCCTCTGAATCCAAATAATTTGGATGATGCACATCCATCTGATCAGGGAGCCTAGGAGTCTCACCAGTATCTGAACAGAACTGGACAGCCTGGCAAGGCTTATCCATTTTCACCAAGCATCTCAGTCTGTGCAGACTTCAGGAGAAAGTCCAAGGGCTTGTCCTGGTCTCTGCAATCCTGCAATTGGGATTTACAGCCCAACCACAAGACCATCATGTCAACCCCAAATTACCAGTAACTGCAGTATTCTGTGTCTGGAGCCCACTTTTGTAAACTTATCTTGTTCTCTGCAGAACCCAATCTACCTGAGGTTTTGTTATCCCGAAAGACATCATTTTCCGAACATAAAAAATTACTCCTTTTCTGTAGAAGTTTCTACACAGACAGGTATGTGTTTGCTCTTCAAATCCTTTTTGGGAAGAAGTGTATTGGCATTTCTCACTAATCAGCTGCAATTGTTTCTAAGTATTCACTCACTAGATTCACAAGTTTGCAGCTGCAGTAAAGCCTGCATGCTTTGGGATTTTTCAGATTGCTTCCCATACTTAATTATGGCACAGGGTCTAAAAGCTGCACCTGGTTTTAGAAGTGTAACTATCATAGTGAATGTGGTTTTAGGAACAAGGGGAAATACACTTGAGTTTAATAGAAATACCTAGATGATATGACTATTGTTGTTGTTGTTTAGTCGCTAAGTCATGTCCAACTCTTTGAGACCCCATGGACTGTAGACCACTAGGTTCCTCTGTCTATGGAATGTCCCAGGCAAGATTACTGGAGAGTATGTTTCCATTTCCTCCTCCAGGGGATCTTCCTGACCCAGGGATTGAGCCCGGATCTCCTGCAATGTCAGGCAGGTTCTTTATTGCTAAGTCACCAGGGAAGCCAATGATATCATTACCTTTAATAAAACTGTCCTTGGTGAAAGGATCATGATTTCTCTAAGGTTAAAAAGGCTGAGTGCCAAAAAAAGGCTGAGTGCCAAATAATTGATGCTTTTGAATCGTGGTGCTAAAGAACACTCTTGAGAGTCCCTTGGACAGCAAAGAGATCAAACCAGTCAATCCTAAAGAAATCAACCCTGAATATTCACTGGAAGGATTGATGCTGAAGCTGAAGCTCCAATACTTTGACCATCTGATGCAAAAAGAAGAGCTAACTCTTTGGAAAAGACCCTGATGCCAGGAAAGATTGAGGGCAGGAGAAAAGGGGGATGACAGAGGATGAGATGGTTGGATGGCATCTTCAACTCAGTGGCCTGAATTTGAGCAAACTCCAGGAGACAGTGAAGTACAGGGAAGCCTGGTGTGCTGTAGTACGTGGGGTCACAAAGAGTTGACCACGACTTGGCAATTGAACAAGAACAAAGACCCTATAAGGTGCTCAATGTCTGGGAAAGTTTTCTAGTATCATCTTTCCATAAAGACAAGGGTGGTTATATGGCTGACAAGAAATCTGGAGACCTGGATTTTAGTCCTGCCCCAGCATATGGCATCAGCTTCATGATTTAAACAGATGATGCTTGTCTGGGTCTAAAATTCCTTATAAACAAATCAGAAATTTGACTCTCTTCTCCTTAAGGTTATGTGATAGTGTCTGTTTGAAGGTACTGAAGTGTCTTTCAAAGAACTGGAAGCCAACCACTGAGAGCCACAGAGAAAAAGAGATGACAACTAATTGTTCTAGACTTTAGTCATTAACACTGAGACAGACACTGCATTTACTCATGCTCAGCTTTATTTTAGAAACACAGTTATTACTGAGTCTCTTAGCATCTGTTCTACTGTTATGGGGTTTTCCCATAACAAAGGCTCACATTTTATTTTGTGATATTGCAGTTAGTGGTTAATGTTGGGAGGTAAAGGGATTAAAATTTTAATGCACAGATAAATGCATTTTCTTTTTGATTCACTGAGAGATTTGATATCTAAGGCTGAAAAATATTTTAATATTATATGATCTTTCTGCTGTTGCTGTGTAAATTCATGCACACAATTTCATCTTGTTTCAAACACAAGAGTTAAGCAGAAGTTAAATTTCAGACCCCCTTTCACTGAGAAAAAGACCTGGGTTCTTCCTTCTGAGTGTTTCACTGGTGCTGACAGGGACCATGAAAATTTTATAACAGCAGAGCCTGGGCAGCTCATTTTCCCCTTGGAAGATCTATGGAAGTGAGGACAGCTATTTTTGTCCTCAGTGTGTTAAAGTTACAATTAAGAAGAGAGTTGACAGGCTTACTGCTACATTAGATCACAGGATGACCAGAAATGATGATAAATTTCAACTTCCAAGATAGGAAATCATTCTTTCCTAGATGTTCACCTCTTTGGTTGTGCTATTGAATTTCCTTGGGAAATTTCCTCCTGATTGTAGGACTATTACAGAAGCATTTCTATTTCTTATAATACATAGACTATAGCAAAATTCTATCAACTGGATCTGAAAAAGTCATGGCAAATGAACAAAAACTGCCCTTTGTAATAAAAATTTAAAAAGTCTTTATTTAGTGCAAATTATTCAGGGAAGATTTTTAACATTATAATAGTGTCATTATGAAACATTTCTAAGCAGGACTCTGAGCTCCAAGCAACATTCTCAGCAGATTTTCTGAGCTTGGAGTGTGTTCATATCCTGTGTGTGTGTGTGTCACTCAGTCATATCCGACTCTTTGTGACCCCATGAACTGCAGCCCTTCAGACTCCTCTGTGCATGGAATTCTCCAGGCAAGAATACTGGAGAGAGTTGTCATTTCCTTCTCCAGGGGATCTTCCTGACCCAGTGATCAAACCCAGGTCTCCTGCATTGCAGGCAGATTCTTTCCCATCTGAGCCACCAGGGAACCTAGCTCTACCATTTATTTATTTGCTGAGCAACCTTGAGCAAGTCACTTAACATCTCTGTGTCATTATTCCATCATCAGTTAATGGGGATATTGATAATCCTGACCTCACATGGTGTTTTGGGATAAACTGTTCCCCTCAAAATTCATGTGTTGAAACCCTAATCTCAGGCACCTCAGTTCAGTTCAGTTCAGTCGCTCAGTCATGTTTGGATCTTTGCAACCCCATGGACTGCAGCACACCAGGCCTTCCTGTCCATCACCAACTCCCAGACCTTGCTCAAACTCATGTCCATCGAGTTGGTGATGCCATCCAACCATCTCATCCTCTGTCATCCCCTTCTCCTACTGCCTTCAATCTTTCCCAGCATCAGGGTCTTTTCCAGTGAGTCAGTTCTTTGCATCAGGTGGCCAAAGTATTGGAGTTTCAGCTTTAGCATCAGTCCTTCCAATGAATATTCAGGCTGATTTCCTTTAGGATTGACTGGTTTGATCTCCTTGCAGTCCAAGCAACTCTTAAGAGTCTTCTTCAACATCAAAGTTCAAAAGCATCAATTCTTTGGTGCTCAGCTTTCTATATGGCCCAGTTCTCACATCCATACATGACTACTGGAAAACCATAGCTTTAACTAGATAGACCTTTGTTGGCAAAGTGATGTCTCTGCTTTTTAACATGCTATTTAGGTTGGTCATAGCTTTTCTTCCAAGGAGCAAGTATCTTTTAATTTCATGGCTACAGTCACCATCTGCAGTGACTTTGGAGCCCAAAATAAAAAGTCTGTCACTGTTTCCATTGCTTGCTTTCTCTTCTATTTGCCATGAAGTGATGGGGTCGGATGCCATGATCTTAGTTTTCTGAATGTTTAGTTTTAAACCAACTTTTTCATTTCTCCTCTTTCACTTTCATCAAGAGGCTCTTTAGTTCCTCTTCACTTACTGCCGTAACAGTGGTGTCATCTGCGTATGTGAAGTTATTGATATTTCTCCCGACATGGACTCTTTGTGATTCCAACTTGTGCTTCATCCAGCCAGCCTGGCATTTTGCATGATGTACTCTGTGTATGAGTTAAATAAGCGGAGTGACAATATACAGCCTTGACCTACTCAGCCTGTTACTATACTTGGAGCAGGACCTTTTAAGAGATCATTAAGTCAAAATGAGTCATTAAGGTGGGCCCCGGGAAGGCTCAGTGGTTAAGAATCTGCCCTGTCATGCAAGGGACTCAGATTCTAGCCCTGCTCCAGGAAGATCCCACATGCCCTGGAACAACTAAGCCTTTGTGCCACAACTGCTGAGCCTAGAGAGTCCATTCACTGCAATGAAAGATCCTGCGTGCTACAACTAAGACCCGATGTGGCCAAATTAATTAATTTAAATGTAGGGGTGCCCTGAGTCCAATCTGACTGGTATCCTTATAAAAAGAAGTAATTTGGGCATATGAGGGACACCAGGGAAGAGCACACAGCGGAAAGGCTGTGTGAAGAAATGGCCATCTTCAGGCCAAGGAGAAAGACGTCAGGAGGAACCAGCTCTGCCCACACCTTCATGCTGGACCTCTAGCCTCTGGAACTGTGAGATTATATAGCTCTGTTGTTAAAGGCACCTGGTCTGCAGTGTTCTGTTGTGACAGCCCAGTTAACTAGTATACAAGGTTGTCATGAGAGTTCAAAAGTGTTTGTGGGTTTGACAGTACTATTTCATTTGTAGGATTTGTTAATTTTGCTTCCCATTTATGTGTTCTAAATCTGTCATAAACATGGGTAACACTCTACTAATGAAATTATTCTCCTCTACCAATGCTCATGTACCCTTCTGCAAGCCACTTGCTGCTCTGAGTTTCAGTTTCCACATCCATAAAAAGGGGAGACTAAATGTGAAATTTCTAAGAAAATCATGGTCATCTAAAATCTGTGTTTTAAAATCACAAACAATGAATGCTGGAGAGAGTGTAGAGGGAAAGGAAGCCTTTTATATTGCTGGTGGTGTATGCTGTGCTTAGTCGCTCAGGCATGTCTGACTCTCTGCGACCCCATAGACGGTAGCCCTACCAGCTCCTCTGTCCATGGGGATTCTCCAGGTAAGAATACTGGAGTGGGTTGCCATGTCCTTCTCCAGGGAATCTCCCCAACCCAGGGATCAAACCCTGGTCTCCCACATTGCAGGCAGATTCTTTGCTGTCTGAGCCACCAGGGAAGCCCAATATTGTTGGTTGGAATGGAAATTGGTGCAGTCATTTTGGAGAACAGCATGGAGGTTCCTTGAGAAACTGAAAGCAGAGCTTCCATATTATCCAGCAATCCCATTCCTGGGCATATATATGGAGAAAGACATGGCTCAAAAGCATACATGCACCCCAGAGTTCACCGCAGGGCTGTTAACAATAGCCAAGACGTGGAAGCAATCTATATGTCCATCAACAGAGGAATGGATAAAGAAAATGTGGTACTTATATACAATGGAATATTACTCAGGCATTTAGGAGAATAAAATATTACCATTTGCAACAAGTGGCTGGACCTACAGACTGTCATACTAAGTGAAGTAAGTCAGACAAAGAAATATATGATATTGCTTATATGTGAAATCTAAAAAAAGAAAATGATAAAAATGAATTTATTTTAAAAAAACATAAACAGACACACACACTTAGAGAACAAACTTATGGTTAACAGTGGCAGGGAAGGTTGGGAAGAGGGATAGATTGGGAATTTGGGATTAACATATACACTTGCTGGGAAAGACTGAGGGCAAGAGGAGAAGGGGATGACAGAGGATGAGTGTTTGGATGGCATCACCAACTCAATGGACAAGAGTTTGAGCAAACTCCAAGAGATGTTGAAGGACAGGGAAGCCTGGCGTGCTGCATGCAGCTCTTGTGGTCACACAGAGTCAGACACAACTTAGTGACTCAACAATAACAACCAACAAGGACCTACTGCCCGTAGCATAGGGAACTCTGCTCGATACTCTAATAACCTAAATGGGAAATGAATTTGAAAAAGAATAGAACCATGTATATGTATAACTGAATCACTCTGCTGTACACCCAACTAATACAACACTGTTAATCAACTATACTCCAACATAAAATAAAAATTTTAAAAATAAAATGCAGTGATTTAAAAATGGATTCAGGTCTGATGACAGGAGCTATTCTGAGGAGCAGCATTTGGCTGCAGCAAGAAGCAGTAAGGCCCAAACTGGGACCAGGAACAAGAGGCCTGCCTGTCCTCAAGGCTCACCAGCTGCGGGAGAGACCTCCTGTGCCCTCCAGAGGCTCCTGTCCACCCTGGGCCTAAGGGACACAAAGAGAGGATGCTGCACAACTCTGAGCAGAAGGAAGGACAGAAACACCATACAAAATCTGGGGTTGAGCAGAATGAAAGCCATTTCATTAGAAAAACTCTGAATAATGTTGAATAATATCAAATATTGAAAAGGAATCCTAGACTCCAAAAAAAGACTTGGAAATTAATTTAGAAGCCATAGCTAACATTTTTAGGAAAAGAAGGACATAAAGAGACCAGGGATATGAACAGATGGCAAAAATAGAGCATTTTATAAATAGCCACGTGCAACCCGCAGACTGTTAATATCCAATATTCTTAACTCCGGCCGAGAGTCTCCGTTTCTTCCTGGAATAAGATGTATTATTGGAAAATGGGACATTAAAAAAAAAAAGCTCAGACGAGGGAAAGCTGGATGCATTCAATCTACATTTTAGCACATTTTAAACTGCTTTTCACATAAATAGAAAATAATTAACACAGATATATATCACCCAAGTCATCAACATGACATGACATGTAGAGATCAAACTTCTTATCTACATTTAACCCTGGAAGATAAGCCAAGGGTTATCTAGGAAGATGAACTGCACAGGAAATCATACTTTGTCAATGTTAATTTAGAAAGTGCCTGGCTCCTGTGAGCTGTCTGAAGATATCATTCAATTTTTTTTTCCTGTAAAGTGAGTATGCATTTGAGAGGTCTTCTCCCCAAGCAAATATTTGCAAACTTCAGTTCCACCACTGCAGGGGAAAATATCAAGTTATCTCTAGACCTGGCAGCGGCTGGCTGGGGACACAATTACTCCAGAGGTGTTTCACTCCCCTCCCCTCACTGCCCAGATTGCTACTAAACAGAAATGAAGCCAAGTTCCAGCTCTCTCCAGATGGCTTAGGGTATTTTATCAACAGGAAAATGAAAAGCAGCAGTAAAGATGTGTTCCCTTCATATCAAAAGTATGCGGTACCCTTACTAATGTGGGCAAAGAGAAAAATATTCTAGAGTCTCAATTTTATGTTTCAACTCTTGCTAACTCACTAAGTAGTATATAAATGACAATATCATGGAATTTTCAGAACTGGTACGTTTTCATGTGTACCTTTCATGGAAAGTTTAAAAGGCAGGGACTAGGAAGAACTGAAGTCTCCCACATTTTCATTTCAAAAACAAAAACCCTCTTATAGCTCAGGGCAGGGAAAGAAGGTACAATCTGTTTGTAGGACATATATTAAGTTAAACTTTAAAAATACATTGGGATACACATACATGTAGACAAATACTTTTGTACTCCACTTGTACCAGGTACCCAAGTGGCTCAGTGGTAAAGAATTTGCCTGCCAATGCAGGAGATGCGCGTTCAATCCTTGGGTCAGGAAGATCCTCTGGAGGAGGAAATGGTAACCCATTCCAGTATTCTTGCCTGGAAAATCCCATGGACAGAGGAGCCTGGCAGGCTACAGTTTATGGGGACAACAGAGAGTTGGATGCAACTAAGCACATTCCAGACAAACCAAAAAAATACTAGATGCGGAACTTTTTGATTCCAATTATAGCAGGTACCTAGAATAGTCAAATTCATAGAGTCAGAAAGTTCACTGGTAGATGCCATAGGCTAGGAGTTGGGGTGACAAGTTGGGGAGGGGGAATGGGGGGTTAGTGTGTAATGGGGACAGAGTTTCAGTTTAGGAAGGTGAAAAAGTCCGGAGCTGGATGATGGTGAGAGTTACACAACAGTGTGAATGTAGTTAGTGCCACTGAACACACAGTTAAACATGGTTAAGATAGTTTTGTATTATGTGACTTTTACCACAATAAAAAAAAAAATGTTTTTAAATCCTCTGCTTACATTTCTAGAAGGGATAAGTAGAAAGAATATTCAGTAGACTGATGGTATCCTGGGCCACTCTAGCCTGGATATTGCCACCAACTAATTGTATGATCTTAGCCAAGACACTTACATTAAAAAACAAACAAACAAACAACAACAACAAAAACCAGTTGCCTCATCTATGAAGCTTGCAACGCAGGAGACCCCGTTTCGATTCCTGGGTCAGGAAGATCCACTGGAAAAGGGATATGCTACTCACTCTACTATTCTTGGGCTTCCCTGGTGGCTCAGACGGTAAAGAATCCACCTTCAATGCACAAGACCTGGGTTCGATTCCTGGGTTGGGAAGATTCCCCTGGAGAAGGGAAAGGCTACCCACTTCAGTATTCTTGCCTGGAGAATTCCATGGACAGAGCCTGACAGGCTATAGTCCATGGGGTTGCAAAGAGTCGGACACACTAAGCGAGTTTCACTTTTTTTTTTCACTTAGAGACAAGTTAATCTTTAAGATCCCTGCCACACCTAATATTCTTGAATCTCTGGCAATCATAGGTTACCCTCTAACTCTGTATCTCTCCTTCTAATTTCCCCTTCTTCAGTTAACTGCTCTGTGCTCTGCACCAGAAAGTACAAAGCACAGCATTATTTCTACCTACCATCAGGTTCCAGTCTAAAGGCAGCTGAAGGTCTTTGGGTCCAGAAGCCCAAAGTGAAGTTATCAATGGGTTTAATGTAATCACATCAATGTCGCTGGTATAAGATTAAGTTTTAAGAAGTAACTGCATAATAAACAAACAAAAACAATGGGTAAAACTCCTCTAAAAACAAGAACAATAGGGAAATCTAGTCTTCCAAAAAGTTTTAATATGTTGCTGCTGCTGCTGCTGCTAAGTCGCTTTAGTCATGTCCAACTCTCTGCGACCCCATAGACAGCAGCCTACCAGGCTCCCCTGTCCCTGGGATTCTCCTGGCAAGAATACTGGAGTGGGTTGCCATTTCCTTCTCCAATGCACGAAAGTGAAAAGTGAAAGTGAAGTTGCTCAGTTGTGTCCAACTCTTCGTAACTCCATGGACTGCAGCCCACCAGGCTCCTCCATCCATGGGATTTTCCAGGCAAGAGTACTGGAGTGGGGTGCCATTGCCTTCATTTAATATGTTACAAAGCTATAGGACTGGTGTTGTGAACAAATAAGGCAATTGGAATAGAAAAGAGAGTCGAGAAACAAATTCACATACAGAGGCGCATATAGTTACAAATAAGAATGTGTGCTCAGTCACTTCAATCATGCCCAATTCTTTGTGACCCTATGGACTGTAGCCCACCAGGCTCCTCTGTCCATGCGATTCTCCAGGCAAGAATACAGAGAGGGCTGCCATTTCTTCCTCCAGGGGATGTTCCTGACTCAAGGATCCAACCCATGTCTCCTATGTCTCCTGAACTGGCAGACAGATTCTTTATCACTAGCAACACCTGGGAAGTGCACACCCATGTACCTACAAATGACCCAGTTTTGTTCCTCTTCAGAGGTGAGTAATATCCATTGTATTGGGAAGCCTGAATAAAACAGTAGGTTCTCATTAACTACGTATGTTATACATAGTGTCAACATGTATATGTGTCAGTCCCTGTCTCCCAATTGATCCCACCACTCCCCCAAGGCTGATAATATTTTTCTACCAGAGTAAAGGAACACTCCCTCCACATTAACTGGAACTCTCCGTTTTTCAGGAAGCACCCTGCACTTAGCCTTCACTGCAGTCCACAGCAGGGCAGGGCTGCCAGGCAGCAGGCACCAGGACACTCACCCCAGCTCTGTGCCGGCTGACACATCTTAACTGATTTATTCACCTCTCTGAGTCTCAGTTTACACCATCTTTAAGTGAGGATTGAGAACTAAAAACAGCCTCTCCCATCAGTATAGGCACCATGCAGCCCAGCACACAGTGGGGACCTCAGACATGCTTGCATAACAAAGCAAACAATCTCAACAGGTAGGCTTAAAACAACGAGACACCAAGCAGAATGTCTATCCAAGATCAAGGACCTCTCCAGGAATGAGGCCAGAACTAAAATTCATGATCCAACATTTAGTTTCATATCTAGCCCTATCTGTAAAGAACTCACCAGTTCTTTGCTCTCAGATCCACAGTCAGAAGGAAATGGAAACAGGACAGTGTGTTTCCTTTCACATCAGTGGCTTTTTTTTTTTATCTCTAAGCACTGTTTAGTTCTGTTTTCATAGGGGTGCTGGAGAACACTAAGGTTTTGATCTGAGGTCCATCTTCATTCTCTGTCCTTTTTCTCAAACAAATGCAATTAACCATTGCATCGCTGTAGTTGCATGGTTGCACTGCTTTATCATCTGAAATAAGCCCTTGAAGACCACGCTTGTGAGGACACGCTACTCTTTATCTATCTGTGTTCAGTGATTTGAAAATTCCTTATGGAGACAGATTTTGCAATATTCATGTTTTGTTTCTCTGAGCTCTAACTCATTCTCCTCAGGCTTTCTTCTGCACCGTTCTTTTGCCTTTCATAAGCACCCCATGCGTGTCCCAAGTTACTCTTCATGTCCCTTCTTGACCAGATGGACTTCCTTCACACTCATGGTTATAAACTCTCAGTTTTTTTTTTTTTCCATAACTGCAGTCTCTCTAACTCTCTTTGATGCTTAGGCAGACGTGGTTTCACTCTGTTGCCTTCAAGTGATGAATGGACTAAAGCAAGATGATATTTCCCTAAGAAGACAACCTATTTTTTTTTTCCTGGATTAGTTTGGAAATCCATGAACCATGTCTGTGAGGCAATAAGAGGGAAATTGAATTAACCACTTCCCCTATTAGGGCAATTTTCTCCCCTTCATCCTATTTAGTCTCATCTCCAAAAAGCTAAGAATGAGCTGTTTACCTTTCACTGAAACTAAATTATTTTCCTGGTTACCAGATTTCTTTTCCTGTGTAATTCTTCTTTTGTCGTAAATCTCAGGATCCCTATTGAAATAAACAGGTAGTGAGGTCCACTCTTGTACCTATTCATAACTACAGCTGCATAAGCCAGTGGACCAGGGGTTCCATGCCCCACCTGTCCCCTAGACCCTCCATGAGCACAGGCATGCCCAGTCCTTATGGAGTTCTGATGGAGGCCAGCAACCTCTCTAGGGGACCATCACAAAGGTAGTGGATAAGTCAAGAGTGATTCCTAGCTTTTGGGGATAAGGAAAAAACAAGATGACTACTAGCAAGTTTCGTGTGTGTTTTGTGTTTAAGAAATACTTGTCTATCACAAGGAATGTTTTTTCCTACTTTTTTCTGCTTTTTAACATCTACATTTAGGGTAATGATACATGTCAAATCAGTTTTTTAAATTTTTTATCAAAGTATGGTTTTGGTGAGTTTCCCCAATGGCTCAGCAGGTCAAGAATCTGCCTGCCAATGCAGGAGACACAGGAGATGCAATTTCCAGCCTTCAGTTAGGAATATCCTCTGCAGAAGGGCATGGCAACCCACTCCAGCATTCTTGCTTGGAAATCCCATGGACAGAGGAGCTTGGTGGGCTACAGTCTATGGGGTCTCAAAGAGTCAGACACTAGTGAGCATGCATGCACACATGGTTGATTTACAGTGTTGTATGAGTTTCTGGGGTACAGCAAAGTGATTCATATACACAATCACTTTGCTGTAATTATATATGTATATATGTGTGAATGTATGGATATATATATATGGACTGTCCTGGTGGCTCAGACGGTAAAGCCTCTGTCTACAATGCGGGAGACCCAGGTTCGAGTCCTAGGTTGGGAAGATCCCGTGGAGAAGGAAATGGCAATCCACTCCAGTACTATTGTCTGGAAAATCCCATGGACAGAGGAGCCTGGCAGGCTGCAGTCTATGGGGTCGCAAAGCGACTGAGTGACTTCACTTATGGATATATATAGTATTCTTCATATTCTTTTCCACAGAGATTTATTACAGAATATTGAATGTAGCTCCCTGTACTGTACAGTAGGACTTCGTTGCATATCCATTCTATAATAGCTTGCATCCACTAAACCCAAGCTCCCACCCCATCCCTTCCCCATCCTGCACACCCCAACCCTTTTGGCAACAAATCAGTTTTTACATATAGTATGAGGTATAGGTTACAGGGCATTTTTTTATCTAGTTACACCACCTTCAACTGTTGAGAATATTATCTTATTCCCTTTGAATTACTTTGAAACTCTTGTTGAAAATCAGTGCGTTGTTTCTGTGCTTTATTCTATACATTATTCAACAGTTCACTGTCTTGAAGGAAGTCTTGAAACCAGGTAGTTTAGGTCCTTCAACTTTGTTTTCCTTTCTCAAAAATCATTATACATCCCCATGTAGATTTTAGAATCACTTTGTGAATTTCTACTCATCTCACCCGCCAAAGAAAGCCCTCTGGAATTTTAAAAAATTGAAACTATGTTGAATCTATGAAACGATGTGGAGAGATTTGATATCTCATCAATAATGAGTTTTCCAAAAAATGAACACAGTGTATCTCTTTGTTTATGTCAGCCTTTTAAATTACTCCCAGCAATGCTTTATAATTTCAGTATAGAGGCCTTGTGCATGTAGCATACATTTATCTTGAAAATATTTGATTTTATTATAAAAGATGAAAATGTCTGTAGTTTGTAAAACACTGGCAAAAACTCTTAAGTGTTTTAAGTACAGATAACTTCATAAGCAAAGTCTTCATGCAAATAAACAATTCACAAAATGCTAACATTTGTAAAATGTGTTAAGCAAAGATAAGGAGTTACAAAGTAGAGTGTGTGTGTGCTAAACATAGGTGAAAAGGGTAGAAGGAGCAAAAATATCTAATATTTATGCAGCACCCAGATGCTAAATATTCATGATACACTAGATACCTGGAGGTACTAAATACTCAGGATTAATTAACATTTACAAGGCATATATGGTACTAAATATATAAGAAGCTCAAAATATTCAGATTACAGTAAATATTCATGGGCACTCAATCTTCAAGAAGCCTTAATTCACCATCATTTGTGACATTCATTTTGGCCTCAAAAGAAACAAAACCCAAGCCTGTTCAACAAGCAAATAACAATCAACAGCTGTGGCCAAGTTTTACATCTACATCACTCCAGTGAGCCCCCTGGCTCAAACCTCAGTTCTTGTCCTTGTAACCACATCATCAGTGAGGCCAGCAGATGAGGCAGATGGAGAGCAGGACAGGGGAACACAGCAGAGCCCAGGATTCAGCTCTTCTACCTGCCTGCCTGCTCTCCAACGTGGGCCGAATACCCTATGGCTCTTTCTCTGCTTTTTCTTGCCTTGTGTTTGTTAATTGATTAAATAAACCATGTGATGCATTTTTCTTTTTTATTATTATTAAGACAATTCTTTTAGGGCAGTTTTAGGTCCCAGCAAAACTGAGGACAGTATAAAGTGAAAGTCACTCAGTCGTGTCTGACTCTGGGACCCCATGGAGTATACAGTCCATGGAATTCTCCAGGCCAGAATATTGGAGTGGGTAGCCTTGCCGTTCTCCAGGAGATATCCCCAATCCAGGGTTGAACCCAGGTCTCCCACATTGTAGAGCCACACGTTCTTTACCAGCGGAGCCGCAAGGGAAGCTCAAGTTTACTAGAGTGGGTAGTCATCCCTTCTCCAGCGGATCTTCCCCACCCAGGAATCAAACCGGAGTCTGCGGCATTGCAGACAGATTCTTTACCAACTGAGCTATCAGGGAAGCCTATAGGTAGAGGAGGGCGGGTGTGGATTTCCCATAAATCCCCTGCTCCCACACATACATGGCTTTCCCACCACCGTGAACACCCCCCATCAGATGGTATATGTGTTACAACTGACAAACCTATATTGAAATATTATCACCAAAGGTCCATAGTTTACACAAGGGTTCACTCTTGGTGTTGTGTGTTCTATGGCTTTGGACAAATGTATAATGACATGTACCCATCACTATGGCACTAGAGTATTTTCACTGCCTTAAAACTCTTCTTGCGTACCACCAGTTCACCCCTGCCTCTGCACACACCCCTGCAACTACTGATCTTTTACTCTCATCACAGTTTTGTCTTTGCCAGAAGTGGGAATCCTACAACATGTGGCCTCTTCACATTGGTTCCTTTCACTTGGCCTTTTAGTTAATCTATTTGTCTTTACATTTAAAGTCCACCTCTCATGGACAGCATATAATTGGATTTTTGTCGTAGGTTAGATTCTCCAAAAGCAGATGCTAAGCTGGAGTTTGCTGTGCAGAGTAAGTGTTGGGGTCAGCAACTGTGGCTTGAGGGGAGGTGGCGATGAGTAAGCAGGGTGGGGCAGAAGAAGTCAAGCTGCACTGAAGTCTTAAAGGCGCCTCAGCCCACCCCACAGGAAGCTCTGGTGCATTTGGGGCTTGTCTGAGTCACGAGACCCTCAGCTGAAAAGGCCAGGGCCTTGTGCTCTTGCCTCAACCATTGTTTGGATGCGGACCACACTGAGGAGGAGAGCAACAAGCCCTCCATGAAGAAGAAGATCTGGTAGAGCAGCTTTGTGTAAATCACAATCTTCATTTCATCCAGTCTGTCTTAAGGGGAATGTTTGTGATTAGTAATTACATTTAGGACTTCCCTGGTGGTACAGTGGTTAGGAATCCTCCTGCCAATGCAGGGGACATGGGTTTGATCCCTGGTCCAGGAAGATTCCACATGCCACGGGGCAACTAAGCCCAGGAGCCACAACTACTGAAGGCCACACATCTAGAGTCCACGCTCCGCAACAAGAGAAGCCACCACAGTGGGAACCCAGCACAGTCAAAACTAAATGTAAAAAAAGAAAAAAATTACACGTAATCTAATTATTAATATGGTTGGGTTCTCTACCATCTCTGTTTGTTTTCTGCTTTTTTCATATTTTTGGTTCCTCTGTCCTCCTGCTTCGATTTGGTTTAATCAAATAATTTTTAGTATTCTTTAATATGTAATATTGTGCTGGCTTTTTAGCTATGCTTCTTATCATTACTCTTCTAGTGAAAAAAGTGAAAGTGAAAGTCACTCAGTCATGTCCGATCCTTTGTGACCCCATGGACTACACAGTCCATGGAATTCTCCAGGCCACAATACTGGAGTGGGTAACCTTTTCCACCTCCAGGGGATCTTCCAAACCCAGGGATTGAACCCAGGTTTCCTGCATTGCAGGCAGATTCTTTACCAGCTGAGCCACAAGGGAAACTCAAGAATACTTGAGCCTATCCCTTCTCCAGCGTATCTTCCTGTCCCAGGCATTGAACCGGGGTCTCCTGCATTGCAGGTGGATCCTTTACCAAATGAGCTATCAGAGTCAGTGCATCTTTAATTCATTACAGACCACTGGCAGTCTTCCATGTCCAGCCACAATGGAGCAACATGGACTGGATTCATCATCTCACCTGAAACAGTTAAAGGCCAAGCATAATATACGAAATAAGTATTCAGACATTACACAAGGCAGTTTAGCCCATTGTCCAGAACCAGAAAAGACTTGCCTCGTATGTTGTATCCAGTTTGAAACATTTTCGTGGGAAAGAAAGACTCTTGATTATTAACTTTTGCTATTAATAATGAATACTGGCAGGTGTTTTCACCTTGTTTTTCATTACTCAGTATTTATTGATCGTGTTGAGTGATAAGATTTGCATCGGTTGATCCGAGACTCGTAGAAGGAATAGGGTTTCTTCAGACAGAAGCTCCAATACTTTGACCACCTGACTCGAGCTGACTCACTGAAAAGGACCCCAATGCTGGGAAAAAAATTGAAGGCAGTAGGGAATGGAGGTGACAGAGGATGAGATGGTTGGAAGGCATCTCGGACTCAGTGGATATGAGTTTGAGCAAACTGCAGGAGGTAGTGAAAGACAGGGTAGCCTGGCGGGCTGCAGTTCATGGGGTCATGAAGAGGAGGACACAACTGAGTGACTGAACAACAGACTTATTAGGAGACTGAACAGCCTGTACACCTGAGGAACACCTGATATATTCCATGTGCTTAACTTGCCATAGCTTCATCTGGTTCCTCACAGCAGTCCTGTGAGGACGACATTGTTATCCATTAAATAAGGAAATGGGGCCTCCCTGGTGGTGCAGGCTGTAAAGAATCTGCCTGCAATGCAGAGACCAGGGTTTGATCCCTGGGTCAAGAAGATCCCCTGGAGGAGGGGATGGCAGCCCACTCCGGTATTCTTGCCTGGAGAATCCCCTGGACAGAGGAACCTGGTGGCTACAGTCCATGGGGTCCCAAAGAGCTGTACACAACTGAGAGACTAACACTTTCACTTTCAAATGAGGAATTGGAATTCAGAAAAGGTAGGCAGCTGGACCAATGTGACCCAGGTGCTGAGAAGTGAAGCTTGGTGGTCAGAACCCAAGGCCTGTGTCCTTCAGAGAGCCACACTTCCTCTGTAGCCTTCTCCTCCCAACAGCCCCTTGAGTCAGGTTTCAAGGTTTAGGGGGATTAAGAATCTAACCAAAGTAGCCTGGCAGCAGGTGTTTGGTCCAGGTCCTTGTGTCTTCACATGTAGATGATCTAAATAAGAACCATCATCAAATGAAACTCCTTACACTGTATACTCTCTATCAAAAGAATTACTGTAGTAATCCTGTCCACAACTGGTTCTTGAGTGAGATTTCAGGAATTCTCTGCAGTTACTGCCACCGATACATTCTTAAGGAAAAATGTGTTCCAGGAATGTTTTATTAAGCCACATGGTTAATATTGTTCAGTTCAGTTCAGTGACTCAGTCCTGTCCAACTCTTTGTGACCCCATGGACTGCAGCACGCCTGGCCTCACTGTCCATCACCAACTCCCAGACTTTACTCAAACTCATGTCCATTGAGTCGGTGATGCCATCCAACCTTCTCAACTTCTGTCATTCCCTTCTCCTCCTGCCTTCAATCTTTCCCAGCATCAGCGTCTTTTCAAATGAGTCAGTTCTTCGCATCAGGTGGACAAAGTACTGGAGTTTCAGCATCAGTCCTTCCAATAAATATTCATGACTGGATTTCCTTTAGGATTGACTGGTTGGATCTCCTTGCAGTCCAAGGGACTCTCAAGAGTCTTCTCCAACACCACAGTCCAAAAGCATCAATTCTTCTGCACTCAGCTTTCTCTATAGTCCAACTCTCACATTCATACATGACTCCTGGAAAAACCATAGCTTTGACTAGATGGATCTTTGTTGGCAAAGCAATGTCTCTGCTTTTTAATGTGCTGTCTAGGTTGGTCATAACTTTTCTTCCAGGAAGCAAGCATCTTTTAATTTCATGGCTACAGTCACCATCTGCAGTGACTTTGGAGCCCAAGAAAGTCTCTCCCTGTTTCCATTGCTTCCCCATCTATTTGCCATAAAGTGATATGACCAGATGTCATCTTCGTTTTCTGAATGTTGAGTTTTAAGGCAACTTTTTCACTCTCCTTTTTCACTTTCATCAAGAGGCTCTTTATTTCTTCTTCACTTTCTGCCATAAGTGGTGTCATCTGCATATCTGAGGTTATTGATAGTTCTCCTGGCAATCTTGGTTCCAGCTTGTGCTTCATCCAGCCCAGCATTTCTCATGATGTACTCTGCATATAAGTTAAATAAGCAGGCTGACAATATACAGCCTTGACATACTCCTTTTCTATTTGGAACCAGTCTGTTGTTTCATGTCCAGTTCTAACTGTTGCTTCCTGACCTGAATACAGATTTCTCAGGAGGCGGGTCAGGTGGTCTGATATTCCCATCTCTTGAAGAATTTTCCACAGTTTGTTGTGATACACATGGTCAAAGCCTTTGGCATAGTCAATAAAGCAGAAATAGATGTTTTTCTGGAACTCTTGCTTTTTCCATGATCCAGCGGATGTTGGCAATTTGATCTCTGGTTCCTCTGCCTTTTCTAAAACCAGCTTGAACATCTGGACGTTCACGGTTCATGTACTATTGAAGCCTGGCTTAGAGAATTTTGAGCATTCCTTTGCTAGGGTATGAGATAAGTGAAATTGTGCAGTATTTTGAGCATTTTTTGGCATTGCCTTTCTTTGGGATTGGAATGAAAACTGACCTTTTCCAGTCCTTTGGCCACTGCTGAGCTTTCCAAATTTGCTGGCATATTGAGTAAAGCACTTTCATAGCATCATCTTTTAGTATTTGAAATAGTTTAGCTGAAATTCAATCACCTCCACTAGCTTTGTTCGTGGAGATGCTTCCTAAGGACCACTTGACTTCGTATTCCAGGATGTCTGGCTCTAGGTGAGTGATCACACCATGATGATTTCCTAGATCGTGAAGATCTTTTTTGTATAGTTCTTCTCTGTATTCCGCACCATTTCTGTCCTCTATTGTGCTCATATTTGCATGAAATGCTCCCTTGGTATCTCTGATTTTCTTGAAGAGATCTCTAGTCTTTCCCATTCCATTGTTTTCCTCTCTTTGCATTGATCACTGAGGAAGACTTTCTTCTCTCTCCTTGTTATTCTTTAGAACTCTGCATTCAAATGGGTATATCTTTCCTTTTCTCCTTTGCCTTTCACTTTTCTTTCCACAATGATTCATCTGATGTCATTTCATTTTTTTCCCCTTGATTATTTGTGATCATCCTGATGGTTTAGTAATAGAGAGTATAGTCTAGACAGCAGCTGCAAACCACACACACACACACACGCACGCACACACGCACGCACACACACAGGGCTTGATTGAGGAAACAGTCAGTGCTCATTGTCTTTTCAAATGAGTCAGTTCTTCGCATCAGGTGGACAAAGTACTGGAGTTTCAGCATCAGTCCTTCCAATAAATATTCATGACTGGATTTCCTTTAGGATTGACTGGTTGGATCTCCTTGCAGTCCAAGGGACTCTCAAGAGTCTTCTCCAACACCACAGTCCAAAAGCATCAATTCTTCTGCACTCAGCTTTCTCTATAGTCCAACTCTCACATTCATACATGACTCCTGGAAAAACCATAGCTTTGACTAGATGGATCTTTGTTGGCAAAGCAATGTCTCTGCTTTTTAATGTGCTGTCTAGGTTGGTCATAACTTTTCTTCCAGGAAGCAAGCATCTTTTAATTTCATGGCTACAGTCACCATCTGCAGTGACTTTGGAGCCCAAGAAAGTCTCTCCCTGTTTCCATTGCTTCCCCATCTATTTGCCATAAAGTGATATGACCAGATGTCATCTTCGTTTTCTGAATGTTGAGTTTTAAGGCAACTTTTTCACTCTCCTTTTTCACTTTCATCAAGAGGCTCTTTATTTCTTCTTCACTTTCTGCCATAAGTGGTGTCATCTGCATATCTGAGGTTATTGATAGTTCTCCTGGCAATCTTGGTTCCAGCTTGTGCTTCATCCAGCCCAGCATTTCTCATGATGTACTCTGCATATAAGTTAAATAAGCAGGCTGACAATATACAGCCTTGACATACTCCTTTTCCTATTTGGAACCAGTCTGTTGTTTCATGTCCAGTTCTAACTGTTGCTTCCTGACCTGAATACAGATTTCTCAGGAGGCGGGTCAGGTGGTCTGATATTCCCATCTCTTGAAGAATTTTCCACAGTTTGTTGTGATACACATGGTCAAAGCCTTTGGCATAGTCAATAAAGCAGAAATAGATGTTTTTCTGGAACTCTTGCTTTTTCCATGATCCAGCGGATGTTGGCAATTTGATCTCTGGTTCCTCTGCCTTTTCTAAAACCAGCTTGAACATCTGGACGTTCACGGTTCATGTACTATTGAAGCCTGGCTTAGAGAATTTTGAGCATTCCTTTGCTAGGGTATGAGATAAGTGAAATTGTGCAGTATTTTGAGCATTTTTTGGCATTGCCTTTCTTTGGGATTGGAATGAAAACTGACCTTTTCCAGTCCTTTGGCCACTGCTGAGCTTTCCAAATTTGCTGGCATATTGAGTAAAGCACTTTCATAGCATCATCTTTTAGTATTTGAAATAGTTTAGCTGAAATTCAATCACCTCCACTAGCTTTGTTCGTGGAGATGCTTCCTAAGGACCACTTGACTTCGTATTCCAGGATGTCTGGCTCTAGGTGAGTGATCACACCATGATGATTTCCTAGATCGTGAAGATCTTTTTTGTATAGTTCTTCTCTGTATTCCGCACCATTTCTGTCCTCTATTGTGCTCATATTTGCATGAAATGCTCCCTTGGTATCTCTGATTTTCTTGAAGAGATCTCTAGTCTTTCCCATTCCATTGTTTTCCTCTCTTTGCATTGATCACTGAGGAAGACTTTCTTCTCTCTCCTTGTTATTCTTTAGAACTCTGCATTCAAATGGGTATATCTTTCCTTTTCTCCTTTGCCTTTCACTTTTCTTCCACAATGATTCATCTGATGTCATTTCATTTTTTTCCCCTTGATTATTTGTGATCATCCTGATGGTTTAGTAATAGAGAGTATAGTCTAGACAGCAGCTGCAAACCACACACACACACACACGCACGCACACACGCACGCACACACACAGGGCTTGATTGAGGAAACAGTCAGTGCTCATCAGCATTCATCACCCACTTATCAATGTGACATATTCGAGGAAGGCAGGAATTATACATCCTGCTTTTTCCATATCCATTTTTTCCAGAGACTTCTTACTAAGCACACCAATGGAAGAAATATTACAGTAGTGTGCAAGGTCATGCTCTGTCTACTCATAACATCAGGCTAGAAGATTCCCTGATGAGGGTAAAAGAAAAATAAATAAAGATGAGAGCTTTATGAATTGTCTCTCTTCTGGAATGTGAGTGCAACTGTCACTTGGTGATGAATCTGACTTCTCTGCTGCTGGGATGCTCCAAACAAAGAATGATTACTGGGTGTCACTTGGCACTAAGCTTGAAGCAGACAGTAAACCTTGATTAACCAGAGACATAAACCCATCCGAATTTTTTATAGCTTATGACTTTGGAAAGAAACGCACAGGTCATAAGGAAACCAGATTATTTCCAGATTTATTCAAAAATTTACTGTGCCCGTCATGCCCAGGGGTCAGTGAAGGCTTGGCTATATTTCCTATGCATTTTCCAGAAGAAACCAAGGCAGGGGTCTGGATGTTATGACAGTCTCAGGACATTACAACAGCTTCATCCTGCAAAGAAAGATTCCATTTTGCTCAGAAGCTTGCACTTACTAAGTTACTAAGACTGAGGCTGAAACACATCTTGGCAGACTGTCCAGCAACAAAAATAGGGCCCAGGACAACCCATTAAATAATGAGATGATTTCATCAAAACATCTCAGTTCCTCCATCTTCTGCCCACTATTTTCCAGAGCAGTGGCAAAGCAAATGTCTACATGGATGAAAAATGAACAATCCTAAGTGGGTGATGGTGCCTATTTATGAGGAGGGGGCTTCTGCTGTGGAAGAACCCCTCTTCCTCCAGTTTTCAGAGCGTGCAGGGCTCTGCAACTGGTTTGCAGCCAACATTTCTGATACTGCTTCGGTAGAGCTGTATGGATCGCATATCATGCACTTACTGACTTATTCACAACAAACATCTTTGGAGCAGGCACTCTGGAGTGAGCTAAATGAACAAAATACAGATGAGCTCACAGTCCAAATAGGGATTGAGGTTTATAGCGAGATATACTCTGATTCGGGTTTCCCAGTTGGCTCAGTGGTAAAGTATCTGCCTGCCAATGCAGGAGATGCAGGAGATAAGGTTTGATCCCTGGGTCGGGAAGATCCGCTGGAGGAGGAAATGGCAACCCACTAAAGTATTCTTGAATGGAGAATCCCATGATAGAGGGTCACAAAGAGTCAGACCCTGATTCACTGGGATGAGCAAATGCAAAGATTCTTGGGTGCAGAGAGACCATGCCAACTAATGGTGACATCAGGGCTGGGAACGGGGGTGATCAAGCAAAAGTTCAGCGTCATCTGGGCTGATCTTGTACAATGGCAGGAATTTAGGCTCCTAGAAGGGTATCGTCAGTCCTTAGCCCAGCCCCTCACAGCGAGCAAAACTGCCCCATCTCTGTGTTCTGCTTCTTAACCCCAGGCAGGTGGCAACAGGTCGTCCAGTGGCACTGTCACCCTTGGTGCTTATCTTACCTGTCCTCAGTGGAAACACCCTCCGGGAGCAGGAAGGACCAACAATGTGATGACTGCAGATGACATCACTAGGAGATGCTGGGGGCCCCCACAGCCCAGGAACGCCTGATGGCCACAGGTGGGGCAAAGCCATCCATGCTGGGTCTGCCTGGTTCAGACACCTATACCTAAAAAGAATCCGAGGGGAGAGCAAGCTTTCAGAGATAAGACAAGCAAAATAGAAACTCCTCATCTCTGTCCAGAAGTCATGGGTAAGTGACTTCACCAACTGTTAGAACAGGGTCTGTCAGTTTCCCTGATAAAACACCAGCCACCCTCCACAGAACTAGTATATATATGGCTGAGGCCCTTCGCTGTTCACCTGTTAACTATCACAACATTGTTAATTGGCTAGACCCACACACAAAACGAGAAGTTCAAAAGAAAAACTATCTTTTAGAAAAGCTCTATGTGTTTGTTTTCATGGCTTTAAATATTAGTTCCTATAATCTGTTAAGACCCCTGCCTCCTGGGTATTGGGTATGCTGGCTTTGGGGCGGGGGGTCACCGAAACCTTTGGCCCTATGCAGGGCATCTATCAGACAGAATCTTTGGTCAGTTGGCATACATGAAACATACATGAAACAAAGCATGGGGTGCTGGTGGGAGGCCGGGAAGAGGACGGGGTGGAGGGACAGGGACTCACTGACCCAGTCCGCTCCCTAGACCTGCGATGGCCTTTCCCCAGGGTCTCTTCAAGGCCAGTTCCCTCTCATCCTTGGCTTCATCTTAGATGCTGCCTCCCCTCGAGACCCTCTTCTGACCACCACCACTCCCCTTGTACCTAGAAATTATTCCCCTCCCACCACCCAATCATCCATATTATCATTCTATTCTGATCTTGCTGTTTATGGGATCTGTTGCTTTCAGTTTGGCTCCTATTAGACTGTAAATTCCTGGAGGCAGACAGATTTTCTCTCTTCACTGCTGGACACGCAGCACCTGCGAGAGTGTCCACAGTGGGATCCAGTGGATCCTGGATCACACATCACTTCAAGGAAACAGGCAGGGGCTTGGAGAGGAGTTTCAGGACCCCGCACCAGCACACGGAGCTGGCCTAGTGGGTGAGGACATTCTCCGTCAGTGAATTTCTACCCCAAACATAACCCAGTCACTCCTTGCTCCTCACACTCGGAATAAAGCTTCTGTAAATATTAACCAAGAGGAGCAAAGTGAGGCTTTTTCTAATGGTTGGATTTTGTGAGTTGGAAGTGAAGCCATTTCTTATCTCTCATTTCACCTCCATGGGGCGGCTACAGCTCTGGGAGCTGATAGTCATATTTTTGTAGACACTCAAAGATAACTTGAGTTGCCTAAGGAAAATATAAATATGAAATTGCTTTATACCGAGTTGAAGAGGTGAGGGATTACTATAATGTAAGAACCATGATAAAGTAAAATGAACATGGCCTTCAAGGGCTGTGACAGAAGTTATTTTAGTGAAAACACCTCTGGGACTAATGAAGGTTAGTCTTTAATTCTATGAGAAGTCCAACTTCTGAAGCCCTGAAACCAATACTTATCTATCAATGCACATGTTGCCACAGGGAATGGAATATGAATTAAAAGGGTTTTCCTGTAAGAAGATGCAAGCTTCATTCTACTCTTGGAAATAAGAGCTTCCACAAAGTTTCTTTTCATCCGGTTCCTCTACAGTGTGAGTGCTCAGCTCCTATTTAGATTAATGAGAGCTACATACATCCGTCCAAAGGATGTTTGCACCTCCGGGCAATGCCATTCCAGACAACCTGCTTTTAAATGGCCTTTTGTGAATGTTCACTTATGGATGAAATTTGGCATGTGGAGGGGAAGGAGAAGTGCTGTAATATATCAGCTGATTTTTCAGCTTGGCAGTGATGAAGCGAACTGAGACTAATTCAGGGTTCTACTTTACATTTTTGGCAAATGAGCAAATATGCAGATTTGTCCCAAACAGATGTATCTGCCAGTTTCCCCAGGAGCAGTTCCAGAAGCTGAGTTTCACTGAGCTGGTGCTCCAATTAGTAAGAACATCATAACAAGTATATAATTATTCTGGAACCTGTTGAGCTTTCATCTGCTATCAATTTCATTTCATTTAAGCCCAGTTCACGCTGAACTTGCAGTAAACTCTATGGTTTAAAACAGAGATCTAAGATGTCACAGCTTTTGTGTTTGACACGTACTTTGAGGCAATAGTCAGGAAATTACCTTTGAAGTGGTCACACTCAGTATGCCAATGGTCTCTCTGATTGATTATAAAGCTTTATTGGCACTGCAATCATGATTATTCACAGTCCTCTCCAGCAGTGCCACAGTAAATTGCTTCCAATAAAAATGTGAATCCTGAAGGAGAAGTGGCAGCAGCTTGATAAATGTCTTGCATTATCTTTCAGCCCATCCAGACAGCTAGCCAGTCACTCACAACACACGGGGCACCAGGCTCGGGACACAGAGGTGCTAAGACGTGGTTTCTGTGATTGTGGAACTCAGATTGGGAGAAGCCAAGTAATCCAGGCAAACTACAGCCTAGTGACTCCTGTGGGCACTGGAATGGAAGGATGGACTGAATGTTGTGAAATCCCTGAAGATTTAGCAAGCAGTTATGCCCGGAGAAGTCCAGGAAAGCTTCCAAGAGGAGAGGGTATTTGAGCTGAGTCTTGAAGTGTAAAAACAAAACAAAATAAAACCTTTTTACAGGAAAAGGAAGAATGGCAATAAGGCAGGAACAACAAGTTAAAGAGACACATGGACTTCTGAAAGAGCAGGATATATTTTTAAAATAATGAGAATTCAACATAATAAAGATTAGAAATTAAGGGGGGAAAGACTAGACCAAAGATTCCCAAACTTCTTCTTTTATTGCAACCTGCGTTTTTCAGTAATTTTTCCATGGCACACCTGAAGCCAAAAGAAATTTTTAAATGTTTTAAAATAATGTTTTTAAAATAATGTTAAACGTTATTAAGCAGTTGAGTTCACATAACATTTAAGATGCAATAAAGGAAAGTCATACTTTTATCTCACTCTTAAATAACTGCAATTACTTATTTGGGAGATGTGTACATCAGTTGGTTACTCAATAACTTCTCAGATTTTGAAACCAGATTGGACATCACCACCCTGCTTCCTGTTGCACAATGATTTTCACGCAGTGCTTTCTTTTTATGAAGCAACCACCAAAATCCCAGCTCCACAAAGATATTACTCCAACAGAATGTGCCACTGTTTGATATTGAAACTGTAACCTATCCTTAGCTTTTAATAGTAGTACTAAGTTTTGAGCATCCTGAACATGAACATTTCAGAAATTCCTGCAGTACCTCCACGATTTTCTTGTGGTACATAAAGGCACACAGCACTGTTTGGGAAACGTTGGGCTGATGAATAAGGTGAACTCAAATCATGAAACACATAGGATACCTTTCTGAAATACAAATGTGACATGGCTATGAAAATGAAGATACAATCAACCAAAACCTTTGAACTAAATTTCTAAACAAGACTTGAAAATACTCAACAGGTAGATGAGACAAGCAAATAACATTTTCTCTTCACATCCTGGATGCATAATGAAGTAAATAGAGATTATTTTCTTTCTTTCTCTTAATTTGAAATGTAACAGGACCCTATCTATGGTCCTTTCCCCCCAGGTCCTCAGCCTGCCTTTGTGGAAAATCTCTAGCCAAAAAATAAATTTAATCACGAAAGTAAGAAAATACAGAAGCAAAGGAAACAGTCAAACAGAACAAAACAGTAAGTTTAGTCACAAAACAAAGTCAGACTTTTTGTTCCTTCTCAAGGGCTGTAAACAGAATTCTGAGCCATATCCTGTGAGCTGTCTTGTATATACTGAAACCCCCACCAGGTGATGAAGTTGGCTGCATGATGACCAGACTATAACCGTGACATAACCTGCCATAATTCTGAGAACCGGCCTCAAGGAAATGGCAACAAACGGATCCTGGAACTGAATATTAACTGTACTTAAAACAGTCAAGATGATGCTGGTCAGACTGCTGCTGCTGCTGCTAAGTCACTTCAGTCGTGTCCGACTCTGTGTGACCCCATAGATGGAAGCCCATCAGGCTCCCCCGTCCCTGGGATTCTCCAGGCAAGAACACTGGAGTGGGTTGCCATTTCCTTCTCCAATGCATGAAAATGAAAAGTGAAAGGGAAGTCGCTCAGTCGTGTCCGACTCTTAGCGACCCCATGGACTGTAGCCGACCAGGCTCCTCCGTCCATGGGATTTTCCAGGCAAGAGTACTGGAGTGGGGTGCCATTGCCTTCTCCGGCTGGTCAGACTACCAACGGCAAAATGCAAGGTGACTGTCAGAGTTGACCACGTTGTTTCTGCCTGTAGCCCCCTCCTTCAACTTTAAAAGCTCTTGCCCACTGATTGTCACTGCAGGGGAAGGGGTGGTCTTTGGAAGAAGATCGCTCCACCTCTTCTGGTTGCCAACATCCAAAATAAAGCAAACTTTCCTTTCCACCAACCTTGCCTCTTTATTGGCTTTTGAGCAGCAAGCAGCCAGATCCCACTTTTGGTAACAAATTCACAATAGCTTCTGGATCAGCCAAATGTAAAGTCCAGTGGAAATGAATCCTGATGAGTCTATCAGCATTGTTCAACTAAAATGAGCTCTCAGTAGCATGCACTTTAAAAATATTAAACTCATGCAAAGAACTGACTCACTGGAAAAGACCCTGATGCTGGGAAAGATTGAAGGCAGGAGGAAATGGGGACGACAGAGGATAAGATGGTCGGATGGCATCACCGACTCAATGGACATGAGTTTGAGCAAGCACCGGGAGTTGAAGATGGACAGGGAAACCTGGCGTGCTGCAGTCCATGGGGTTGCAAAGAGTCAGGCTCGACTGAGCAACTGAATTGAACTGAACAGATGTTCATAGCAGCATGATTTGGGATAGCCAAAAAGTGGAAAAAAACCCAAATGCCCATCTCTTGATGAGCAGATGAACAGATGGTACTAGATCCATTCAGTGAAATATTATTCTGCCCTTAAAAGGCGTGATGGATTGAGACATGGAAGAACCTTGAGAACCTTGTGCTGAGTGAAAGAAGCCACACAAAGCTCATACATTGTATGATTCTACCTATATAAAATGTCCATTAGAAACACACAAATTTAGAGATAGAAATGGTTGCCTGGGGCTGATGGGGGGTGCTGGGGAAGGGGGTAGGATAGAGAGTTATAGCCAATGGGCTTGAAGTTTCTTTTTGAGCTGTGAAAATATTCCAGAATTGGACAATGGTGATGGTTGCACAGCTCTGAAGACAGACTAAAACCCACTGAGTTATATACTTTAAAAGAGGGAATTTTCTGGTATCTGAATTGCATCTCAAGGGGAAAAAATCAGAGATGGCATCACTTGCCAGCCCCATCCCACTCCAGCCCCTCAGAGTCACAGATTCCTTTCCATCTGGGTGGGGCCACATGGGTGTGCCCTTAACTGTCCCTCTTGGGGAGGACAGAGGCTGCCCCCAAATTTCCAGGGGCTCTGTGCCCTGGGGACCATCATATCATCTGAATCAGCAAAGGTGTCTCCTCAACAGTTCCCTCCCCCTCCTGGCATATCCCTCCTCTCACCCCACCCACCTTCCCACACTTCCTCCCTGGTGTCCTCACCATCACCTCACCTGAGCTCCAAGAGGTGAAGGAGCAGCCAGACAACCCCAGGAGAATCTCCTCTGCTGTTTAGCCACCAGCGTCCTGACTCGGATATTGTTCTGTAGTTACCTGCCATGTTACTACCAGAGGAACTGGGTGCAGGAGACCCCTCAGGAACAAGCCTGATGGGTCCTGATTCAAAAGGCAATTTCAGGAAATGCCAAAGGAAAGAGCTTGGTATTCAGCAAAGTTTTAACAAATCACTCTAAACCATGATGTGAAATTCCCCCAGCCATGTGACTCCTCTCACACCTAAGGTCACAAATCACTGGCTAATAACCCGGGAATAAGGACCTGAGAATCAAGATGCTTCCTCTTTCTTCCACTTAGTTGTAACATTTCAGAAAAGTTCCTTGATATTTTTAGGTTTTTATTGCACCATCTGGGAAAAAGAGATAAGACGGTTTTTACTAGGTAGTATTTGTAAAGCCTTTTGTTTTTCAGTGGAGAGTAAGTATATTGAAAAAAGAAAAACTAAGTAATAACTACAAGGTCAAGAACACAGAGACCACTCAGCCCGCGGTGGTGACGCTGCAGAAGAATCATGAATCAGCCCCACAGGCTCGCTGCCACACACAATACCCCCGCCCCTCACGCATGCGCAGAAGGTGCGTCCACTGGTCCCCACCACCACCACCACCACGTGGTTTGGGAACCTTTACACTAAGCCCTGTGTGAGTTACTGGGGAGGAAAAAAAAAAAAAAAAAACCACTAGGACTTTATTTATTCTTTTCATGCTTCTGTTTATCTTATTCGTTGTTAATGTTTATTTTACCCTTAAATATGGATCTCCATTCCATTACTATCACGAGTTTATTCAAATTTAATGTATTTTTATATTTGAAAGCCTTTTTACTGTTTACCCTATATGAATGAAACTTACAATTAGAAGTTGATTGTTTATTTCCCATGAGCCTAAAGTTTGAAATGTAAAACGTGTGGATTGAATTATCCGTCAAATGATCAGTACACCACTGAGGAGAATGATCAAATATATGAAAAGTAAAAGAAAAATTGAAAGTCTTCATCTGAACAGATTTTGCACAGTCCTTTTTTCCTGATGCTTTCCTATATTCTTAGATGATGACGACTTATTGCTGAAATGACACAGGGAACAGCATTGACTTTTCTTTTTTTTTTTTTTAATGAAAATGCTGAAAATTCCTTAATCATCTAAACAAGTAGATGGGAATGGGCTACAGCATCACTCAACAGCTGAATTCTCTCAGAGTTCTGTTTCCTCAAATCAGCACAATTTTGTATCCTCAAAATGTATTTTTAAATAGTCTGTCAACTGACAACTCAGTCAATTTCTCCTTCAATTTTGTTGGGAGCCAAGAATTGGAAACCATCTGACTCAGAAAGGAATAGCTACCCACCCACTAGAGTTTATCTCTTTCTTAGACCCACATCAATATTTCAAAGGATCCCTTTGCATGGAAGTTTTAACATTCCAGAGCAATGCTATAATAAGATTTGGGAATGGGGGAGAGTGGCACCTTCCTTCTGTGAAGCAGGACAGGGGTCATTATGAAAGGGGAGTGGGGAAGGAAGCAGAAGATCACCTGAACCCCAGGGGGCCTCCGCCAGCACAGCAGCTGTCCTACATATTTATGGTCTTAAAGTGGATAACCTTAAAGCTCTCCATCCTCACACCACATCTCCAACGCCCAATTTTTGGTTGTGTAGCCCCTGGGTGGGGAGCAGGGCCAGGAGCTGAGCCATGAGCCTGGCCCCTGGCCATCGAGTGTGTCCTGAGCAGGGCAGCCCGAGGACCTGTAGGGACAGGAGTGCCCGATGGTCAGCGCTAGGTGGTTTGAGATCCTTCCTCTAAAGAGTCCCTGTCTTCCCAAACCCTCCTAAAACCTCCCACACACGAGAGGTAACCATGTTACACTTTGGGTCAGCACAGCACAAAGAGAAGAGAACAGCCCCAGAGTAGAGATGGTAGGTGTTCCAGAATCCACAAAGTAGGAACTTTGGGCTAGGAATCCACGGAGAAGTGAGGGAGGACGTTCGGTTTCACGGGGATGTGAGACAAGTCTGTTTTCATCTTGTCTTGAGCTCAGAGAACAAGGCCACCTCTGCTGAAAGCTGAGTTAGACTGGGCACCTGAACACCTGGAGCAGAGTGGAGAGAGCCAACCAAAGTTCCATATCCTCTGGGCTCTTGTCTATACCTGAACCAGGATCTGAATGGAAGATGTGCTCCACTTTCTGCTTTTTCTTTTTTTAGTTGCAGCATGTGAGATCTCGTTCCCTGACCAGGGATTGAACCTGGGCCCCAGCATTGGGAATGAAGTCTTAACCACTGGACCTCCAGGGAAGTCCTGGAAAACATTATTCACATCATTTTGGGCTGGAAAAAATATAAGACACTTACAGACTTCTCACCTTTGCCATAAAAATTACCCTCAAAGATGCACCCATGAAATAATTAATTTTAAACAGAGTCCTGGAAAACCTCCAGGGCAAAATGAGTTGGAAAACATACTCCTGAGCATCTGAGTTGATCCATCTACACAAAATTGTTGACAATTAGATTTTGAAGACCTTTCCCAAATGTTGATCTAAAAGATTTTAGAGCAGTTGGTTTTAAGCCATTCTTTCTGATAGTACTTATAGAGCCAAATCACTCCTAAGACTACTTCTGCTTGTGACTATAAACCCATATCTTTGGCAAATAGGACCAGCGGGGTACCATTCTAATGAGTCTGAAAGTGGCTCAAATCATGAATGTATATGTTTTACAAAGGGTGTAAAAGGAAAGCAAATATATTCCTCTTTTAAACTATGTATACTCATCTAACCTCTCAGGAAACTATCTTTGTGGCTGATTTTGACTCTCACAGTAGTGTTAGATACAAGATACGCGTGCACATCAGTGACCGAGATACAGGGTCAGTCCACGTGACCTATTCTGACTGGTGTCTGTCCAAAATCAAAGGCAGCAAAAATGGTGAACCATATAGGCCCTCACCTATTTCTTCATAACAGCAATCAATAATAAAATAAGTTCTCAAAAGCCACTTAATAGCTTGACAAAAATCTAGCAGTCGTCAGGAACTACTGCTATCATTAGACAAAATATTCGAAGTGAGTCAGTAGTTTAGGGGAATAAAGACTTTTCCTGCTTAAATACAGGACAGACCAGTGTGTTCTAAAGTGGAATCACATGAAAGAGAAGAGCCAGAAAGCTGGGGTTCCAGATTCAACCCAATACTCCTGCCACAATAGCTCTTATTTTACCTGTTTTCTTTGTCTAGGAAAAAAAGTTGTAAAAGTTTTAAAGGGAATATAGAAGAATTCTCCTGAGTCCAACCAGAGAAACCTCTCCAATGGATTTATTATGAATAAACAAAATAGTCATCAATTATAATAGACCTTGAGGAATTCAGGTGGCAGGAAGTATTCATCAGGCTTTTAATTAAGTTTAGTGTCTAATTAACTATGATAATGAACAAAGCATTATCAGACAAATAAAGGTGGTGTGTCTGAAGTTCCCAGGTGAGGCAGTGGTAAAGAATTCCACCTGCCAATGCAGAAAATGTAAGAAATGCAGGTTCGATCCCTGGGTCAGGAAGATCCCCTGGAGGAGGAATGGCAACCCACTCTAGTTAGTATTTTTTCTAGGAAAATCCCATGGACAGGGGAGCCTAGTGGGCTACAGTCCTTAGGGTCGCAAAAGTGTCAGACAACTTAGCAAACTAAGCAGCAACAACAATTTGTTTAAAAGAAAGAAAAGCAACTTGTCAAAGTAGCAGAGGCTTTGACTGAAGGTCTTCAAACAAAAAAGTCAGCAGTAAAATTGGAAAGCCTTATTCTACCTCCCTCTCTTCAACCCCTATTCTCACTGCTCACATTTACAAAACAGAGAGCCCACTGATGGGATGAAATTGACCACTGAGGCCAAGCCAGATATCCCAAGGCTAGGAATAAGTAGCAAGAAGCTGACCATTCCATATTTGACACTAGCATCAGGGTGGAAATCTGATTTACCCTGTGCAATCATACAGATTCTTGCTCCTCTTTCCAAAGAAACAGTATCATCATGATTGAAGAAAAAGAATCTAGTCACTTGAAATGGCCTTATATTTTTATAATAAAAAGAATCATTATATACTAATAAAACTCTATGAAGTATATACTATCTCACCTATGAGAAAATTACTGTCCCACAAAGGATTAAAAATTGGCCTTGAATTTTAGAATGAGGAAATATCTTTGAAGTGAGTTTGAGTGTCTTCTTAATTTAGAAATTTCATCTACAACATCTCCAACTTGTGATTATTTATTCTGTTTGAATACTTTATGTGATTCAAGAAAATTCACTCCACTTTTTAATAACATTCATTATTAGAAAGAGCTTCCTCATATAAAGGGAAAATCCACTTCTCCATGAACTTCCCAATGGGTCTGAGTTCTATGCCTTGTGTCTGTACAGAATAAATCCAACCCCTTTGCTGCAGAACACCGAACATTTTGGAGGTGTTGATTTCAGCTGATGGTTTCTACCCCATTCTAATTCTGGTCATCCTTTTAATGATGCAATTCAATTCATAAAGAACTCTTTCAAACAGTAATAACCACACTGAACATGTAAGTGTTGTTGGTGGTGGTGTTGGGTCACTAAGTCAGTCAGATTCTTTGCGACTCCATGGACTGCAGCACGCCAGGCTTCCCTGTCCCTTACTATCTTCCAGAGTACTTGTAAAAAGTATACAGTATGGAACTGCCAGATCCTCTGACTTGTACACTAACACTAGTTGTCCTGAATCCTGTGTTTATATTGTATTTTTCAGAGCCATCAAGAAGTACATCCTACAAGCTTTAAAAAAAAAAATATTAACCATATTCGATCCCTAGGTCGAAGGAAGATCCCCTGGAAAAGGGAACAGCAACCCGCTTCAATAGTCTTGCCCAGGAAGTTCCATGGACAGACAACCTGGCAGGCTACAGTCGCAAAGAGTCAGACACAACTGAGCTACTAATACAACCATATTAGAGCTACCAACAAACAATTGATTTCTTAATAGAAATCAATTTATTCTCTTCAACTTCCTCTTGCTTGTATTAGTGTAAATATAGTGTCAAGATATTTTTAAAATATGATGTTGCCATCTAACATGTGTGACCTAACTATACCATGCCTGTGGCATTCCCTTAGCGATGCATCTGAAATTTTCCACCTTGTCAAAGAGGCAGATTTCTATGACAGGCTGTAGATCTCCTGAGGCTCAGAACCTGCAGGGAAGCAGGGAGGGGAGATCATGTGGGCAGGAGGCAAGCTGACCTCCCGCAAGAACCCTGAGCACAAGAACAGTCAGGGACCACAGGCACATTGGGAGCCCCCAGGCACCAGGGCAGCCCTTGCAGGAACATCCCCTGGAACAGACTTTGTAGTTCTTTGAGGGAGAGAATTTGACTTCAATTGCCTGACTTTTCTTATCAAATCTTTCCTGACAACTGGAACTTCATGTTTTCAAACCGCAGCACTGGGGTGACTTTTCCAGATTTCCTGGCAGGAGCATGAATGAAGAGAGGTATCAACACTCTGAATATTCATCTGTTCTCTCAAGACCGTGGAACTGCTAACAGGAGGGTTGCAGCTGGGATCTTCCTGCCAGATGGAAGCTGACCAGAGCAGACCTGTGAGACCCCTGCTGAGACTCTCCAACCTCTCTTCTCATTGACCCTCCCAGCTGGGTGCACATCTCTGCAAAGCCCAGACACAGGCAATAAAGGATGGACTTCAGATTGTCTCCTTTTCTGTCTCTTCTGTTGTTCATTGTTCAGTTGCTCAGTCTTGTCCAACTCTCTGCAACCCCATGGACTGGGCATGCTAGGCTTCCCTGTCCTTCACTCTCTCCCCAAGTTTGTTGGAACTCATATCCATTGAGTCTTCTGAGTTGTTGAGTCTTAACTACCTAGGTGGTGCTAGTGGTAAAGAATCCTCCTGCCAAGAGATGCAAGTTTGATCCCTGGGTTGGGAAGATCCCCTGGAGAAGGAAATGGCTACCCACTCCAGGATTCTTGCCTGGAGAATCGCATAGACAGAGGAGCCTGGAGGGCTACAGTCTGAGGGGTCACAAAGTGTGGGACATGACTGAAGCGACTTAGCACGCACGCATGTCCATTGAGTCTTCTGGGTAACTTCCCTAAAATCTGGAAAAGCAGAACACAATAGCCAGAATAATCATCCTCATCATCCTCCCTTGTGGCTTACTTTAGACCCCACCCCTGGAGTTATTAGTTATCATCAGAGTCATGTAGGCGTGAACCACATGCTCGTGGCATACAGGGCAGCCTCGTGATATTTCTTATCTGACTCCATCACTTCCCACCTAAATCCT
>SJXQ01003283.1:281792-371566 GCA_006408695.1 Aepyceros melampus | reverse complement strand
ATATATATATATATATATAAACATTAATACATATATATGTTTAACATTTATATGTTTAATATATGTATATATTAATGTACATGTTTATATTCATATAAACATATATGCATATAAATATGTTTATATACATATAATATATATGTTTAATATATATTTAAACATATATATGTTTAATAATTGTATATATAATAATATTTACATAAACATTTCTAAAATATTTTTAAATATTTTAAAAATAAAAAAAATATTTTTCTTCCTAAACTCATAAACCTGGAGCTCTGGGGTGAGGATTGCTCAGTGGAAAGTCCCCACCATTTCTCCACTCCCTCTCTGATAGTTCAGTCCACAGGATCAAACTAGCAACATGATGCTTCAAATTGTATAGTCCTGTTGGACTAATGTTCCACAAATATAAACTCTGGATAAAATTTAAAAACAGCTAGCTGAAGACACTAAAGAACAGACAAGAGCAGGAAGAAGATTAACACAAGGAATGAGGGAAGGCTCCGGATGAATTTTCCATTTTTATGGCTTTTAAACTGAGGGTAGGTCCCAGTCCACTTGAGTTCCATGCCTCCACTTGAGATTAAAGAAATAATTTTTTGAAGCCTTATTTGCTTGAAGAATAAGAGAACTGGGATTGGATAGAACTAGCAGCTGGAAAATGAGGAAGAAAATCTCAGGAATGAGAGAGCCAGAGAACAAATCCTATATATAAACATGGCCCAGACCCCTTGCCAACCTCCAAATAACACTTGCACAGGCCCACTCTAGGGAGAGTGAAAAAGAGAAGATGAAGCTTGTGGCTTGAGTTCAACAAGTCATTTATCTGCCCAAACAAAATACCAACACTCTTTATAGTAACATGGCAGAGTCCAGATCTGCGTTGTATATCATAACCTGCAGGACACCTTTCAAAATTATTTGACATACAAAGGAGCAGGAAAACATGACCCATACTTAAAACAAAAGACAATCAGTAGATACTAACTCTGAAATGGTCCAGAGGTTGGGATTAACTGGAAAGATTTTAAAGCAGCTATTAAGACTGTGTAGCAACACACAACAGAAAACAATGCAAAGAGAAAAAATTCTCAGCAGGAAATGGAAACCCTAAAAAAGAACCAAATCAAAATTCTGTGACTGAAAAGTTAAATACTTGAAATTAAAAATTCACTGGATAAGCTTAAGAACTGATTGGAAATGTCAGAATTTAAAAAAGAGATAAAAATTAATATCTTTGAATATGTTGAGAAAAGCAGAGAGATAAAACGTATATTTTAAAAAAAGAACAGAACCTCATGGAACTATGAGGGAACCTGAGGGAACTCTCAGGTGAAAGCAGGCCATTCATGCTAGTGGTCAGACATAAAACTGTTCCAAGATAATCACTTAGCCAGATGTCCCAAAGATGAAATTAACCCTCATTCACCTATAGACAAAAACTCTGAATAACTTTATTAAATATAATGCATACAGTCCATGAGTTTCCAGTAACACTAAGAAATTGGGTCATAATGGCAAAATAAGCTTGATAATGCAGACCATGTGAAAGAAAATATATTATTTCTTGGAAATACATGAAGCTCAAGAGCTGAAAGCCTCCTAAAAGACAGACTTAAAAGTCCTCTTGATGTAAAAGAAAAATTGAATTACAAAAAGAGACCTGGTCTTTTTACAGAGGCTCACGTTTAAAAGTCTGGGACCTCACAATGGTTGCTGGGTCTTGACCAGGAGTCAGTTGCTTGACAACCAAATCCTGCAGGCTCAGCTAGTCCAAGGAGATATTCTTTTCCTCTTAGAATTTTTAAAACTCTCTACAACTCTAGGAAGATGATTCCAGAAAAATATAAGAAATAATCAATCAATCTACGATATTAGCTTGGAACCATGGGCTTCCCTGGTGGCTCAGCTGCTAAAGAATCCTCCTGCAATGCGGGAGACCTGGGTTTGATCTCTGGGTTGGGAAGATCCCCTGGAGAAGGTAACAGCTACCCGCTCCAGTATTCTGGCCTGGAAAATTCCATGGACTGTCTGGTCTGGTCATGGGGTAACAAAGAGTCGGACACTACTGAGCAATTTTCACATGGTATTAGCACATTTGAAACTGGTATTAGCAAGTGTAATCCATTTGGTAATAATTGCTATACTTCTGTGCATTTTTTTCTGCTTCTTAAAGTATTTGAAGCATTGCTGCGGCTGCTAAGTCACTTCAGTCGTGTCTGACTCTGTGCGACCCCATAGACGGCAGTCCACCAGGCTCCCCTGTCCCTGGGATTCTCCAGGCAATAACACTAGAGTGGGTTGCCATTTCCTTTTCCAATGCATGAAAGTGAAAAGTGAAAGTGAAGTTGCTCAGTCGTATCCGACTCTTTGTGACCCCATGGACTGCAGCCCACCAGGCTCCTCTGTCCATGGGATATCCCAGGCAAGAATAGTGGAGTGGGTTGCCATTTCCTTTTCCAGATTTGAAGCATTGGGTGAGTGAAATCCATGATTTTATTTTATGTTTAGAAGAGTTTGATTCAATGCTTAAGAGTTTAGATAATTTAATTTGTTAAATGTGTAAGTTTTTTGATTTATTCATCTTAAGCAACATGTAAATACTTAAAGAAATATCAATCATTTATGTTTCATGTATGAAGTTGAAATAAATCATAATATTAATAAAATGGACATTAAATAGAATATAAATGGGTGATTGTATTATTTACTATTTGAAGTGCTTTTGTTCACTGAGAAGAATCCAGTCAACAATTTTTTACAAAGTTCTACAGCCAATGTGAACAAAACCTAGAAGGAAACATATTTTATGCATATTTCTATAATATCATATTATGTGCTACTCAAATTCCAACTTAAGAGATTTCTAGCATTAGTATCATAAGTTCCATTTTCAACAGATCAGATTCAATCCAGTTCTGACAATAGGATAACACACTGTTTTCTCCTTAGCAAGAGCTGCAGTTCAGGGAGGTCATTTTTGCATTCCTGACTGAGATTCACACCCCAATAGAACACATGTGATGTTCAGTTGCTTTTCTTTTGAGGATCTGTGTCTTAGCTCCTTGTCAGGCTGGCAAGGACCTCCCACATGAGGGAGTGGGGAGCAACTGCTTCAAAGGGTACAGGGCTTCCTTTTAGGGTGATGAAAAGTTCTTGAAATTACATAGAGGTGATGGTTGAACTACATTGTGAGCGCGCCAAAGACCATTTAATTGTACAATGTAAAATAGCCAACAGTTACATGTGTGTTAAATTAAATTAAAACAAAAGAACAGTGGAATGGGGGGAAATGAACAAGTCACTGCTAGATGAGAAAGAGTGTTTTCGAGGGAAAAAAAATAAGCAGACAATGTGAAGACGCAAAGAAGAGTGATGGAGTTGCAGGGGTGAAGAAGGGTCAGACCTGCTTCATTCTCTAACACTGAAGTGAGAGGGATACACTGGTAATATATACATTTTTCAAGATCCTCCCAAATTCTTCCCAATTTATTTTTGGAGATCTGGGACAAAAGAGAGAACTGAAAATCAATACAATCAGTAATTTAGTCTGTATAGAGTCAGCAGGCTATCACGTTTGCCTTTATCAGAGTGAGGTCACTGGGTCCTTTCTCTATGTGGGACCAAACCCTAGTGATGTCCAGAATTGGATCAATACTTTCCCCATTGAGTAAGCAAAATAATTAAACAAGAAGAATCATTTTTGCCTAACAGATTGACAAATTTGGGGGGGCAGGGGAGATTTTTGAAAAAAATTTTTTTAATTTTTTTATTCTAGTAGAATTGTTTTACAATGTTGAATAGTTTCTGCTGTACAACGAAGTGAATCAGCCATATGTGTACAAATATCCCCTCCCTCTTGATCCTTCCTCCCACTCCACCTGCTTTCATCCCACCCCTCTAGATCATCACAAAGCACTGAGCTGGGTTCCCTGTGCTATAAGCAGCTTCCCACTAGCTATCTATTTGACATGTAGTAGTGTATTTATGTAGATTGAAAAAAATTTAAGATTACTACGAGCTGGTATTTGTAATATGAACAGCAGCATAGTCCCATGCCAATATCTCAGTAATGTAAATAAAATAACTTCCCTAGACAGTAATTTGGCAATATGTAATCAGTTTTTTAATATGCATATCATTTACCTAGCCATGTTACCTTTGTGAATTTATCCCAAGGAAAGAACTAGTAAGGCATACAAAGTTACATGCACAGATATGTTCATCATGCTGTTATTCATAATAGTGAAAAAGTGAAAAGCGTGTTTTCTCAGTTCTCAATAGGGAACTGATTAAATACATCATGGTTCAGCCAATGCATGGCTATTGTTATGACAGATTCAAAAATAATCATGAAGATCAATATTCATTATAAAGAAAAATGTTCCTGATATGTTATGCTTAATAAAAAGATTACAAAACAGCATTGTAATATAATCACATTTTTATATGCATAGAAAAAATATGAAAAGGCACACATCAAAATGTTAATAAGATTTCTCTCTGGGTGGTGGTAATTTTCATTTTTACTTTACACCTTTTTGTATTGTCTGGATTTATTTCTATTAATGTGTTATTTGGTGGCTCAGAGGGTAAAGCGTCTGTCTACAACGGGAGATGCGGGTTCGATCCCTGGGTCGGGAAGATCTTCTGGAAAAGGAAATGACAACCCACTCCAGTACTCTTGCCTGGAAAATCCCATAAACTGAGAAGCCTGGTAGGCTACAGTCCATGGGGGTCGCAAAGAGTCAGACATGACTTCACTTTCACTTTTCATTACAAGAAAAAAATAAAGTTGTGTTTATTTTGAGCAGCAGTCTAGTAAAGGAAAAAATAAAAGTGAAAAAAATTTTAAAATAAGCAAAATCTCTAGAGCAAAGATACCAATGAACTGTCTCGTGTTGGAGTTCAAACTTAATCAGTAGGCTCAGGCCACTGGATTCACTTGTGAATCAAGGCTCTTTTCTTTTTTAAAAAATATTTTTTTGATGCGGACTACATTTAAAATCTTTATTGAGTTTGTCACAGCACTGTTTCTGTTTCATATTTTGTTTTTTCGTATGTGAGGCATGTGGGATCTTAGCTCCTAACCAGAGAGTCAACCTATAGGATATCCCTGGTGGCCCAGTGGCTAAGATGCTTCAGTCCCAATGCAGGAGGCCTGGGTTTGATCCCTAGTCAGGGAATTAGATCCCACATGCCACAACTAAGGGTTGGCATGTCACAACTGAAAATTTCGAGTGCCACAACGAAGACCCAGTGCAGCCAAATAAATAAATGAAAAGATAAATACGATATAATGCAAAAACGAAATCTCATCAACCATCTTTTTCATAAAAATTAGCATCGACCATGTTAGTAGGAAAGAAAGAATGAATACACGCTCAAATGTGACTCAGGTGGAGGAGGGAAAGTAAAGTTTTTTCCAGGAGGAAATGGATGGAATGTGTCTTTTATGTAGTATTCTCTTAAAAAAAAAAAAAAAACTTTTCTGGGATTCACAACTTCCCTGTGCAGCCTATTACAGTACTTCATCAGCTTGAGGCTCAAGAAACTTAATCAATACCACACTTGCCTAAATTTAAGGCCAATTATTCTTTTGCAGTCTTGAACACACACAGAAAACACTGTTCATTTCCCAAAGTTATCCCACACAAGTTTCACAAAATCCATTTAATTGTTTCCTGGAACACTTGAAAGATCCCTCTTTATAGCATTTCATGATGGCAGCACCAATCAATGAAATGAACAATTCCTAGATTCGATTTGCAGGAAACTCAATACAATACATTTTACACAGAGAATTTATTTGCTGTCTACATTCTAGCTTTCATGTAGTCCTGGACATTGATCTTTAGGGGAATCAAGACTTTTTTGATTTATCAATAAAGCAAACTATTTTTGAACTGATTCTAATTTAACTAGTAGAACTTCTTGCTTGGGATTTAAATACAAGGGTGCATTTTCTACAAATCAATTAAATTGTTTTTTTATATGAAGTCAGTCAAGTGATTTTTTTTTATCCTAAGAAAATATTTTAGTCTTCTCAAACACTCATTTATTCAGTAACTATTTATAATATGCTAAGTATTCTTCAAGGAAGCAAGGACTCAACAGTCGGTGATATGATCTTAATCTGCTGATTCTTGATACTGATAATGATGGGAGTTAACTTGTGATCCAGTGGCTAAGACTCTGTGCTCCCAAAACAGGGGGCCTGGGTTTGATCCCTGGTCAGAGAACCAGATCCCACATGCCTCAACTAACAGTTTACATGCTGCAGCTAAAGATTGCACATGCTACAACTAAGACTCAGTGCAGCCAAACAAATAAATACTCTCTCTCTATATATATATATATACACACACACATACATATACATGTGTATATATATACACATATACTTAAATAATCCTCCTGCCAATGCAGGAGATGCGTGTTCAGTCCCTGGGTTGAAAAGATCCTCTAGGGAAGGAAATGGCTACCCACACCCAGTATTGTTGCCTGGAGAATCCCATGGACAAAGGAACCTGGCAGGCTACAATCCATGGGGTCGCAAAGAGTTGGACACGACTGAGGATGCACACAGCATGACGTGTATCAGTATCTATGCCAGCACTGTGCCAAGTGAGTTACATCTGGTGTTCGTTTGAAGAGGTGATGTTGAGTTAATCACGCTCTTCCTACTAAGGTGTGGAAGAGGCGACATTCAAACCCAGTCTGGCTGTGTCTGGAGAGCAAGCTTTCCATTGCAGTGCTGCCATGCTTCCGTTACATAATGTCTACTCAATTACAAGTGAGACAAATGAAAAACAAAGGAAACCTAAGGCACCCAGGCCTGCAGAGGGACAGAGAAGACTATCATGGACCAGGTGATTAGCTAAACAAGTGTTAGCCCAGGGAAGCTGGAGGGGCTGAGGGCATTGTGTGCCTACGCAGAGGAAAAGTGGGGGCGAGGTGCAGAAAAACTAAAAACATGTACGAGTAAAATCAAGTGACAGGAAGAGGAAAAAAGGGAGAGTAGTAACACATAGGCTTCCTTGTCACCCTTGTTAAGAACACGGGTGTGCAAGCTCAGTTGCTCAGCTGTGTCCCACTCTTTGTGACCCCACAGACTGCAGCCTGCCTGCCAGGCTCCTCTGTCCATGGGATTTCCAGGCAAGAACACTGGAGTGAGTTGTCATTTCCTCCTCCAGGGGATCTTCCCGACCCAAGGAGCAAACCCATGTCTCCTTTGTCTCCTGTATTGGCGGATGGGACCACTGAGCCACCTGGGAAGCCTCTAATGACATGGAACTTGATCTAAATGTAGACCAGAAACACAGAATTGTCATCTTAATTAACTTAACGCTTAGTTTCCTAGGGAGATGGACATCCTGAGTGAAGAATTGGGCCTAACAGATTGTAAATTTGGGTGTGTATATTTTGCCACAACAAAGAAGTAACAAAAGTATATTTTACCGGAAGAAGGAAATGACAACCCACTCTATATTCTTGCCTGGGAAATCCCATGGACAGAGGAGAGCGGAGAGCTATAGTCCATGGTATCACAAAGAGACATAACTGAGCATGCACACACACACATAGTGCATTCTGAGGAAAGACCATAGGTGTGCCTTAGAGTTCTGCATTCAAGGCTTCTTTAAAGATGTCACCCACTTAGTATGAATAGAATGCTAGACTACTAATCTAAAGAAATAGATATGCAACAAGCAGCAAATGTTTACTGTATAGTACAGGAAACTACAGTCAATATTTTGTAATAACTTACAATGGAAAATAATTTCAAAAACATATATGTGCACATGTACAACTGAATCACCTCGCTGTGCACCTGAAAGACTGTAAGTCAACTATACTTCAACAAAAAATATACATTAAGAAAACGTGTATTTTTAAAATAGTAATCATATACACAAAACACACCCAACTTATCCCTGTAAACATCTATTATTTCAATGGTTCACAAATGTCATTAACTTCAGAGGGTCTCATATTTAGATCTATTATTATTATGCAATAATGTTAGCAATAATAATATTACTTATGTCTATATTTCGTCACAGTCCTTCAATCTTCTAGTGAAAGTGACAGTTGTTCAGTTGCGTCTCTGCAACCCCATGGACTGTAGCTCACCAGACTCCTCTGTCCATGAGCTTCTTCAGGCAAGAATCTGGAGTAGGTAGCCATTCCCTTCTCTAGGGGATCTCCCTGACTCAGGGATTGGACCTGGGTCTCCTGCATTGCAAGCGGATTCTTTTACCACCAGGGTAGCCACGAAGGAAGCTCCCTCATTCTTCTAAATGGCATTTAAATTCAAATAGCATAGATAAAGACTTTGTATTAAATGAGACAGCCTTCTTGTTAATACTTCTCTGAGTATCAGAGAAGAAAAAAGTTTTAAAGCAGTAAAACTTTAATACTGTAAAAAAAAAAAAAAGGCTTTTGCTACATTAGCAATGAATGTTGTTCTTTCTTCAGTTTTTAAAACCCAATAGTTGCCAAAAAACCATTATTCTCATTCATATTATGACCATTTATTCCTTTATTCTGGAAATATTGATGAATTTTTAAAAAAACACTTCTCACTACTCGAGAGGGGAAAAAAGCTGCAAATTAGTTGATACTTTTCACTGAAATTAAAATGTACTTATTACATGGAAAAGTCAGGTTTATTCATTATGGCTGAAATTGATGAATATAACTATAGGTGAGAAAAGCATAAATAGTAAAATAAGAAATCAGTTTAAATTTAAAAAAATGTCACATATGTAATCTCACAAGAACAGGAACTGCATTTCAGCTTTACTTATTTTTATTTTTCTTAATTTTACATACATTACACATACGTACATACATACTTGTTATACAAAAGTTTATCCAAAAATCCAAGTAATATTAAAAGGGAGAGGGACATACTGCATTTGATTCCTAGTAGTATTCTGTTTAAATACTTTTAAATTCAGATTTCAGAGAGACAAAAAATCGAAACCCATTAATTTTTCAGAGAGCCCTATGTTCACATAAATTCATCATTCAAGTATATTTTTATTGAAACAGTAAACCATCCGTCTGGATGCAGAGTCAAGCTCAATGAGCCAGGATGTTGAGAAAAGCAAGAGCTTTCTCCCGGGACTGTCATCAGCCTAGAATCAGCTTCTAAAGTACAAGATGCACGGCATGGCTGTGATTTCTACCTGACACTATTAAACGCCATATTACAGGGCAGACGACGCAGAGCATACATTTTACAGCTTGTCTACAGATTCTCATTAAAAATATAATACTAAAAAGAATAATCACAATAATTAGAAATTTTACTTTCCCTAATTTCTGTTTTACTCAATTTGAAAAACAATACATTTTTTTCATTGTTGCTTGGCAACTTGACATCATACCTGAAGGAATAATTTAAACATCCTATGGACAAAACAAATATACAAACTTCTAAAAGATCTTGGTATTGTTTAGTTTATACAGTCATAATTTCCATTCTATGGATATCAATCACAGCAAATATAAAGAGTTAAAACAATATTCCTCACCAAAGGATTAACATGTTTTTAAAAAATGAATTGTTGAGGCACAAAAATATGTCATTTGCTGAAGGTCATGAAAGGAATGAGAAGCAGAGGAAAGAGCTTGTTTTTCTCTAACTTAAGCATCTGTACTAAAACCCTAGGTTATGCCATCTTGCAAAACTAGCTCAGTGCAAGAGATGGAGAAACTAGATGCATTATTTAGGAATGTTTGTTTAACCTGCACTGCTATTATTGATAAACTTAACTTTAAGGATCTATGTGTAGGATAAATGATTAGGCAACTATAAAAAGAACCATGATCATTTTCCAAATTATGAGGCATGGAGTGGGTAGCCATTCCCCTCTCCAGGGAATCTTCCCGACCCAGGGATCAAACCTGGGTCTCCTGCATTACAGGCAGATTCTTTAGCAGATGAGCTACCAGGGAGGCCCATAGATTTCAGGATCTATGTTTATAATACATGATTAGAAAATTATAAAAAGAACTATGATCATTTTCTGAATTATGATGCATGTAGTGAGTTATTGTTTAAATTTGACACAACTGATTGCAGAAACAAAATTGACAACATAATTTCAAGCAAACAAGTTCAATGAAAGATGCTTCTTGACGTGATTTAAAAAAAAAAAATACTAACTATAGAACCTACAAAATTCAGAATACAGTCCTATAGAACAAACAGATTAATATAAATGTATTAAAGAGTCTTCTGGTTGATCTTTTGTTTGTTACGAAAACGTTCTAGCAAAGCACTCATTATGTTTCCGGGTATTCTTTGGTGCTTATCAATCAGAGCTTGAACAGCATCCTTCGTCTATCAAGAAAGCAAAAGAAAAGCCGTTATTCTTTTAGTTCTCAATGTAGATATTTAGTTTGTAAGGATATATACTAGTGCTTTAATATAGTATACTTTAATATAATACTTTATTCATTATTATTAAATAATAAGTTATTTATTTATTTATTATATTTATACTTTAATATACTTTTTTAAATACACTAGTACTTTAAAGAAGTCTTCCCAAACTTACCATCTATCAATCCCCAGAATGAATGACTTCTTTCTTAGTTTTGTTTTTTAATGTAATACTATTAATTTAACTTCACAAACCTTTCAGCATTCTAAACATACAAAAAATAACGAAATGTTGCAAATTGTGTTTAGTACAGAAGGTTCTTGAACTTTCATTCATGCAGTGACTCTTCAAGGTGCATAGCATATTTCTTTAATTTTTATTTTATTTTATTTTTTTTTGACTATCATTGCTTTACAATGCTGTGTTAGTTTCTGGCCGAATAATAAAGTGAATCACCTACATGTGTACATATATCCCCTCCCTCTTGAGCCTCTTTCCCAACCCCTCCCCCATGTGACCCAGCAATCCTACTACTGGGTATATGCTGTATACCCAGTCGTGTCCAACTCTGTGTGACCCCATAGACGGCAGCCCACCGGGCTCCCTTGTTCCTGGGATTCTCCAGGCAAGACCCTGAGAAAATCACAAGTCTAAAGGACACATGTACCCCAGTGTTCATTGCAGGACCGTTTTTAATAGCCAGGACATGTGAATAACCTAAATGTCAAACAACAGATGAACGGATAAAGAAGCTGTGGTACATACATATAATGGTACATTACTCAGCCATATTTCCTACATTCACTTCGTTACAGTGGAATTACAGATATTGTCCGCATGCAACTTTCTATACCTTAAGATACACCTTAGCATTTTTCTAGCATTGTGCACAGCAATGCCCTACACACAGTAAACACTAAAAAGAACTGAAGGGGGAAAAAATCAGAAGGAAAAAAGTAGTAGGAAGTTTTCTGGCGAGCTCATTGAAGTTTCACCCCTTTCTAGCTGCCCACAACAAAATGTCAGTGGTGCTCAGGTTGAGAAATCAAGCCACAAGCACAGCATTGTGCTAATGTGCTCACATGCAGGGTCAGTTGACCCCATGGACTATGGCCCACCAGGCTCCACTGTCATGAGATTTCCCAGGCAAGAATACTGGAGAGGGTTGCCATTTCCTTCCCCAGGGGATCTTCCCAACCCTGGGATTGAACTCACGTCTCCTGCATTGACAGGTGTATTCTTTTACCATTGAACCACCTGGGAAGCCCCCTTGTGCTAACAAATCACCTTAAAAACATCAATTTAGTTACTGACCTTCTACATGGGGCTGTATGTTCCTAGGATAACAATAGTAGCCAGCATCCATGGAGCACTTACTGGGTGGCAGACAGTTTTCAACAATGAACGTGATCAGTTGCCTGTGACCCTCTGGGTACATGTGAGTGGGCTCCGTTTCTCTCCCCTAGACTAGAGGAGGGTGGTGGGACCTGCCTGAGTCACAGAGCAAAAAAAACAGCAGCACTGGAACACCCTGATGTGGAAACTCACAAACATGTTTCTGTTTTCCTCCCAAAGTACTTCTGCCAGACAAAGGCAATTTCTTTCTTTTCATGGAGGTCAAAGCTTTCTTCTTTTAAACATCACTTACAAAACTTTTTAATTATCAGGGCCAAGAACTTCAACCTCAACAGTACTGATATTTTAGAAAGAACAGCACTTTGCTGTGGGGACTGCCCTGCCCACCACAGAATATCTACCAGCATCCTTGACCTCTACCCATGGGACATCAAGGGCACCACCACCTCCTGAGTTCTGTCCACTGTGACAATAAAAATGTCCCCAGACACAGGCAGATGTCCCTGGGGGAAAAGTCACCACTGATCCAGAATACATTTGTGGAATTAATGAGTCCATCTTCAGTAAAAGTAAAAATATATTCTAAAACTAAAGAAAGAATAATTTACCTTTTCGGCTAGTTCTTCTGCTGTGATCTTTGGGTCGTATGGAATGGGATCACCTAAGTAGGTGCGTAACTTCACAGGAAAACCTCCGTACATGGGGGCAAATGGAAAGCGGAATTTTTCATAAAGCCACCTAAACAGTCCTGTTTTAAAGGAAATGAAATCATTTTAATTGTTACATATTCTAAGCTTATAACTGTAATCTTTCAAATGAATTATGTAAGACTTCAAGGAAGGTGGCAACCAGTATCATCTCCTGGCAATTAATACAACAATTTTTTTAAAGAGGAGCTTTTCACTGATGGTAACAAATGTGCCACATTAATGCAAGATGCCAGTAACAGAAGAAACTGGGGGGTGGTGAGGTGTGTGGGCCCCTCTGTGCCTTCTGCTCTATTTTTCTGTCAACCTAAAAATGCTCAATAAATAAGAACTATTAATGGGGGATAGGAGTGGAGATGAGCTTTCAAAAAATAAGAATTTTAAAAGACAAACTAATTACTATTATTGCAAAACAGGATAAAGACTGCAACAAAACATTAGAGGCTAAACAGTCTAGAGGCTCATAAATATGTGACTTACATGAATAAAAGCAAAAATGGAGCCCTAAAATAAATTCAAATAAACATGAGATCAAAATACACTGAAAACCTAAGACTAAAAATACTATAAATTAGGGAAAAGAATTAGTGCTAAGGACCAAGTGTGAAATTTAGCAAAATTAAAAGTGGTAGTAATGTAAAATAAACTGATGGGCTAAGACTGTGTAAGTTTACAAAACAATCCACAAAAGGCAAGGAACGTGGACTATACAATTATAATTGTACTGAAAGTTTAAAACATTGTTTATATGTGGAAACACAGAATATACCATAAGACCCAGAGTAGTACTCGAAATAATACATTACTACATATCAATTTTGAGATATTCAACTTTTAAAGTAAAAAAAGCAGTCAAAATATTTTAAAACCACTTTACAGTTAAAGGAACAAAATTAGGAATGATTTCTGGTATGCAAAGTTAGGAATGATTTCTGGTATACAACTTAAATTCTAAAGAAACGACCTGAAAGAAAATTAGAAGGAACAATTATACAACAAAAGTTAAACATCACATCTACTTCACATTTGAAAAAAAAAAAAAAGACCTAAGAAAACATAATATAATATCAACTATACACCAACATTAGACATAAAAGGAACAATAGAAGTTTAGGGTTTTCAGGATGAGATTTATATATGGATAGGAACACTAACAATATAGTGCTAAGGATACAAAATATAATCAAATACAGAAACCACAGGGTACAAAACAAACCACAACAATTTCATAAAAATAAACAAGCCAACAACAAACTCCAAACAGAAAGCACATCTAATTGCTATCCTTCCTATGATGCTACTGCTAAGTCACTTCAGTCGTGTCTGACTCTGTGTGACCCCACAGACGGCAGCCCACTAGGCTCCCCCATCCCTGGGATTCTTCAGTCAAGAGCACTGGAGTGGGTTGCCATTTCCTTCTCCAATGCATGAAAGTGAAGTCGCTCAGTCTTAGTGACCTCATGGACTGCAGCCTACCAGGCTCCTCTGTCCATGGGATTTTCCAGGCAAGAGTACTGGAGTGGGATATGCCATTGCCTTCTCCGATCCTTCCTATAGCTAGGTTCAAAGCTATTTTTATAAAAAATTAAAGGTAGGCAAAAAGAACTCTTTGAGGTAAGTTTATCATGGTTCAAAAAAATAAAAAGAACAAGAAGTAACAGCAATAAATGAAAGCAAATGGTATCTCCTTAGGCTGCTAATCTTAATTCAGTATTTTGTTGTCATCCATTTTTAAAGCTGTAACTTCTTCAGGAATGAGTTAGGAAGGTAGTCTGGGTAATACATAAATCTGTTCTAAACCTCAACAATATGGTTTAACACAGAATTAGAAAATTCACTGTGAATTTTTTAAAGCCCATGGTAAATAGTCTTCAGTATATATGAGATTCAACAAATTTTAACACCTAGAACTGCCATCACTTAGAACCAGTTATCACTTAGATTTAAAAAAGAAAAACACCTAAATAGCATATGCATTTTCTAAAATAAATTCAAAAGGTTTCTGCATAGTGTTTAAAAGTCCAAATATTTAAAATATTACATTCTAAATATTACAGTTATACTTAGAAAAACCATATGAATCAGAACTTACTTGTTCCTCCAAGTGATCTAAATCCTTCTCGAATATTTTGTGTAAACATAGGAATAATGGGCTAAAGAGAGAATTTGAATTAAAAAGTAAATACATTAATCCATTTGATGTCTCCATTAAGTCACTATTGCAAAATTTTAAGGGCCTGTTTAAGTCACAAAACTAAGGTATTTTAAAAAATAAAAATATACTGTTATCACTAGTGTGATTTATCGACTAAAATTAACATGGTATTTCTAAATATATATATATATATATACACACACACACACACACACACACACACACACATATATATATAAATTGGAAACACTACCCCCTAGTGGTAATATGCAATATTTCATTTGCTAACTTTGCTATCATTCTACAAGAACTTCTGAAACTCAAGGATTAAAGTAATCATCAATGTCATTGAGTAAAATGAATGATAATTAAACTGGTTTTAGTGGGGTACTGAAGAAAAAGTTACAAGACAGAAATCCTCTCTATGGGGAAATTTCTATAATTTTCAATAACAAGTTTTGACAAGATGCTGTCCTGAAATTAGTGAAACACCATTTTTTGGGGGTGAGCTTATTAAATCTGAAAATGTTCAATATCAATGAAAACTGTATAAACTGTTGTTAAGTCGCTAAGCTGTGTCTGACTCTTTTTGCGACCCCATAGACTGTAGCCCATCAGGCTCCATGGGTTTCTCCAGGTAAGAATACTGGAGTGGGTTGCCATTTCCTTCTCCAGGTGATCTTTCAGACCAGGGATCGAACCCCCGTCTCTGCACTGGCAGGCATATTCTTTACTGCTGAGCCACCAGGGAAACCCAGGTATAAGACAACACCAAAAAAATAGGAAAAGCATATGTGTGTATGTGTGTGTGTATATACAAACTCTTCATATCATTAATTTTGGAGAATATCTGTTCACAAGTTCATGGTTTTTATTTTTCCATGAATATCAATGACTAAATATGATTCTCTGGTGGCTCAGATGATAAACAGTCTGCCTGCAATGTGGGAGATCCAGGTTCGATCCCTGGGTCAGAAAGATCCCCTGGAAAAGGAAATGGCAACCTACTCCAGTATTCTTGCCTGGAAAATCCCATGGATGGAGGAGCTTGGCAGGCTACAGTCCATGGGGTTGCAAAGAGCCAGACATGACTGAACAACTTCACTCACTTAAAATGGAGGCCTTATCTAATCATAAAATAATGGATTAAGTAGCAAAGGACCATGTAAGATTATGCCATAGTGAAACTGAAGTAGATAAAAATTGAATAAAATACTTTAAAATGTACACAAAACATACTGAATTAAATGATGTTTACAACAGATAAAATTGGTGGGGAAGGGCGAGTGTCACTTCACTTACAGTGTACCATCAGCATTTGCTAAATCAGAGTGACCTGCCTTAGTGAGCAGGGCTTGAAACATTTACATAAGCTGACATTTAAAAAGCTGTTCCTTTTCAGCTTTGGAAAGCCGTAAAAAGTGGTGGGCTGAAGGAAGGAGACTGCAGGCACAGCTTTCTTCATAAAACTTACTCCCTCACATATACCTAACTGATCACTTATTTATTATCTCTGTAACCAACAGCAGAGACTTTGTTTCGTTCACAGTTGGATCCCCAGCACCTGGAACGCTGCCCAGAAAAAGTAGGTGCTAACAGACAGCGTAATGGACAAACCACAGAAGGAATGAATCGACAGAACAGAAAGAAAATTCTGAGGAATTCGCTTGTGTTCTCTGAAAACAAAAGGTAGGAAACAGACAGCAGGCATTTTTAAAACCAGTTAGGATAAGAGAAGTCGTGTAAAGAAAAGCAGTCAGATGAAGAATTTAAAATCTGATGGAGTTCATTCACAAAGCTAACACCTAAGACAAAGTAGACTGACTCTTCTGTAAAAAAAATCCGGATTATGATTTTTCTAAAACAGCCACTTGTTTTATAGAATAAAGCAACGGCTGGAATCCTAATGTTTTAAATAGTTGCATAATGTCTTCACAGTTGAGAAGATAAGATGCCCAAGAAGGAACAGAAAACTTCCAGCTCACATATATACCACTTTGCCTTCTCCAACCAGTTCTGCCTACTTTGGCATTAACCCCAAAGTTTGCATCAAAGGGTGTACTTTATAAAGATTCTTCAGGATGCATTTGTAATTGTTGTTCAGTCACTAAGTCATGCCTGACTCTTTGTGACCTCATAGACTACAGCACACCAGACTCCTCTGTCCTCCACTATCTCCTAGAGTTTGCTCAAATTCTCATCCATTGAGTTGGTGAAGCTATCCAACCATCTCATCCTCTGTCGCCCCCTTCTCCTCCTATCCTCAGTCTCTCCCAGCATCAGGGTCTTCTCCAATGAGTGGGCTTTTCACATCAGGTGGCCAAAGTATTGGAGCTTCAGCTTCAGCATCTGTCCTTCCAAGGAATATTCAGGGTTACTTTCCTTTAGGATGGACTGGTTGCATCTCCTTGCTGTCCAAGGGACTCTCAAGAGTCTTCTCCAGCATCACAATTCAAAATCATCAATTCTTCAGTGTTCTCCCTTCTTTATGGTCCAAGTCTCACATTGTACTTGACTACTAGAAAAACCACAGCTTTGACTATATGGAACCTTGTCGGCAAAATGATGTCTCTGCTTCTTAATATACTGTCTATGCTTGTCATGGGGCTTCCCAAATGGTGCTAGTGGTAAAGAACCCACCTGCCAATGCAGGAGACATAAGAGACGTGGATGCAATCTATGTGCCAGGAAGATCCTCTAGAGAAGGGAATGGCAGCCCACTCCAGTATTCTTGCCTGGAGAATCCCATGGACGTGGAGCCTTGTGAGGTACAATCCATAGGGTCACAAAGAGTCAGACACGACTGAGGCAACTTAGAACACATGCACTAGGTTTGTCATAGCTTTCCTTTCAAGGAACAAGCATCTTTTAATTTCATGGCAGCAGTCACCATCCATCATGATTTCAGAGCTAAGAAAATACAATCTGTCACTGCTTCCACTTTTTTTTGCTTCTATGAAGTGATGGGACCAGATGCTATGATCTTTGTTTTTTTTACGTTGAGTTTCAAGCCAGCATTTTCACTCTCCTCTTTCACCCTCATCAAAAGGCTCTTTAAGCTGCCTTATCATCCTTTAATGGCTAACTCTCCAGAGGCTGGGCATTTCTAGAAGACACTAAACAGGAGAAAGCTTACCCTACAAACTTAGTACTCCAGGCTATACCCTGGGTCTGTGGTTTCTAAATTCATGTTCAAGCTTGCTGCCTTACAGCTACAAGCATTACCGCTTTGTGATGCTTTGTATAACAAGGTAGTTGCATCAGTAACCTAGAATCAAATTGTTAATGTATATTAACAATTTGTACATGTATATGAGAGGGAGAGACTGTGTATTTTGTTAAAACTCCTCTCAGGGAATACAGTGGTCTTGGAGTCTTTGCCACAAAAATGTAAGTGGACAAGTCACTCACTACACCTCAGTTTCTTCATGTATGAAACAGGGACAATAATAAGAATTATACCACCTCAAGGTTTTTTATAGATTAAGATAACACACATAAACAATATTACTGAAACAAATGCTATCTTCTTTTACATCTGTTACCTGTTTTCCAATTAGAGTACACAGGCTCATTTTTATCCCAACTTATTAGGTATAATGTTACCTAAAAATTCTCAACAAAATCAGAATTCTCAGGAATTCACAAAATAAGAGTGATTTAGATTATACCAAAAAGCCTATAATTTTCATATGAACCTTAAATACTTGCTACCAATATTCTGTGAACCTCCATTGACAATCTAGATTTTTTTTCATTTGAATTTCCATTACTTGTTATTATACAATTTAAATGCAGCTAACCCTGCAACAACTGTCTTAAATTCTGACTCAAAGTTTCTGGTAATTCTGTGAGACCGAGCAAAGGCTTTTCTGCATAAGTTACTGGTGCCATTTACAGCCGTGTCCACATGCAACTGAAAGGCTTCCCTCTTGAGCCTTGGAGGACCTCTAAGCTCAGGGTGGATGGACTCACTGTGAAATGCACTGGCTGCCTGCTGTCCTGAGCTGCAAGCTCTGCTTCGGTCCCTCCATCTCTCTGTGCCTGAGTTTCCTCATCTGCAACATTGGAATAATCACGTACGTCACCTACTCACTGTGCAGGGCACCAATGCAAAGCCTTTAAAATCGCTAAGCAAGGTTGGGGGTGATGCAAGACTTATCAACAACACAGTGCTATGATGTAAGCCAGCAACGTTAAAGATTTTTGTTGATTAACTTGTAAAGGACTGTTCATTAAATTTTCTCAAGTTTTGTACCAAAACGTTAAATGATCGAGGTTATCTTACTTATCTAGAAACTCAAGGATTGATGAAAGGGTTTCTTTCTCTATGTGATTTCTTTCTATCAAGCCTTCTTCCAGGCAAAGGTCCCTAAAACTGTTACTTAAGGATGAGGAATTAGAGTCCCATGATCAATGTGGGTGATTCCAAATCTATTTTCATCAATAGATTTACAGCTGGATTTTGAAGTGTAAAATAAAGCTTTTATAGCTTTTATCTTACACCTCGGAAGAAATAATTCTCTCAAAATATAAACCTGAAAATTGAGCTAGGCTTTTAGCCTTTATCATTGGCTTAATGTACATTTATACTGATTAGCCTTAATTTCTGAACAACTGTGCATATATCATCTTGTATCCACAGTATTCATAAAGTCTAAAGTTTTGTTTTCTATCTTAACACAAAAGATTTTTTGGAAAATAGGCTATAACTTAATTTTCTGTATCAGTAATACTATTAACCTAGACTTAAATTCAAAAGGCTCCATTCTTACAGTGTTTAATATTGTGTTTACAAATCAATTCAACAAATACACAGAGCCTAAGTGCTACTCATTGTACTCAGAGCTCAGACTATAAAAAGATGGCTTTGTCCTAGGAAGTATATAACCCACTGTAGGACAACAGTGTTTAAATTTTTATGTGGTCCATTATAGAACACTTGGCCAAGTACATTAACTCACACCAAGATCACACTGATAGAGCACTATCTTCTAGGAGTTACATATACAAATATGTACAGTAGAGAATAGCACGCAATGTATTATATTTTATTGTAACTCTGTGATTTAAAAAATAAAGGAAAAATGTCCATTCTTCCTTAAATGTTGCTTTTGGGTTAGAAGGAGACATCCATAGTTCTTTCTTTTTTAATCAAAGGTCTGTATTTGCAAGATAAACAGTCAAGTTGAGGGTCTAAACTGGTGTCTACATGACAGCAATGGAAACACACACACAAAAAAAACAAAAATGTGGAAGTATGAGCAGCAGTCTCTAACCAACTGGCCTGGAAAAAGAAGACCACCTTGGCAAGTGGCACGATTTCTTTTTCTGACAGACAATCTAAAATGAAAACAAAGAAGAAACATCCCATAAGTAGTAAGTGTTTCATAGGACAAAGCACAATACGGAGACCAAAAAGCTGAGAAATACTTTCCAAAGCAAAAGCAAAGGACAAGATGACATTCAGATTCTCCAGTTTACTAAGAATAATTACAGTGACTCCCAGAGGAACCATCACTTTATTGACAAATTCATTCTTTTTTAAAAGCTCTAAATTACACCAATATCTAATTCTCATCTTTATTCATACTATTAGATAGCTGATCACATTTGCTGATGAAAAATGGTAGGAGTCATATATTATTTGAGTTCTATTGTTATAAATTGGTCACAGACACAAGGATTATAATGAAACCAACTAATAGCCATCACTGAAATATGTCAACTCAAAGGATTAAACTACACAGAATTGAACTGATTATACTCATGAAAAAGAGTATAAGTGAAAGAATAAAGTTCATAAATCTGAATACAAGAGCTGGATTTTGAAGTGTAAAATAAAGTTTTTCTAGGTATTCGCAAATTCCCAGACTGAATTTTTGTAAAGATGGCTTCCCATGCACAAGGACTATTTCTTTATTGTTATGAGTTACAGATGCTACTTTTTAAAGTAGTGCAAAGACAGGATCTAAATTCTGATATACTTTGGCTACTTAAGCATTTATTTTAAAGTTGACCTAGCTTTCCTTTAATAATCAGTTTTATACAACTCACCACTTTTGCATCAATTGCAACCTGAGCGAAGCCTTTCCGATTACCCCACACAATGTTGTAGGTCTCGTCACTCATCAGTGCTTCCCGAACGCCACCTGGTGAGATAGCTAGCAAGTGACCACTCTGCAGGATTTCAACACATTTTTCTCTTGGTCCATGAATAGCACAAAATACATCAAGTAATAAGCTAAACCCTGTAAGATATATTAACATGAAGATACATCTTAAGTACTTCTTGTCCAATTTTTTGAGAACAAAAGTTTTCACAACCTACATAATGTCTCTATACTTAAATCAGTAAGTTTTTTAAACTTTTTTTAAACCAACAGGAACTCTTAAGGGTAACCTAACATCAATATTGCTGGTAAATAGCAATGACTTATTGATCACCTCCTTCATGATCACCTGTAATTCTGGCTGCATATTCAAATTCTCAATTAAAACCCCCAAGGACCTGGGAAAATAGGGATTTTTATCCCCATTTTGCAGAGGAGGAAAGCTGGCTCAGAGGATTGAGAGGTTTGCTCAAAGGCACACATCTGGCAAAGGGCAGGGCAGAGATTCCGGTCCAGGTGTGTCTAGTCTAAAGCTCTTCCAGTGTATGTCATAGGCAAACACTGTCCACAGTATTTATGAGAGGGGTCAGCAACCACCCATCTAACCTTCCATTAACCCCATGAAAGAGTCACTGAGGAGAACGTGAATCTAACTGACCTGGACCTACCCAAACTGGCAGGCCTCAATTAAATCTATCCAAACTAAAAGCAACCCCATGGACTATATACCTTCTAGGCTCCTCCAACCATGGAATTTTCCAGGCAAGAGTACTGGAATGGGTTGCCATTTCCTTCTCCAGGGGATCTTCCTAACCTAGGGATCGAAGCTGGGTTTCCTGCATTGCAGGCAGACACTTTACCATCTGAGCCACCATGGAAGCCCCCAAAATTAAAAGTTACATACAGCTAATTTCACAATAAGATTTTTTAAATCAACAATAATAGCAATATCACTAAGAGCTTTTAATAACGTTACTGTTTGACTTGGGAACAATTCATTCCAGTCTTAATATGGTCCAGTTTTTCAAATTACAACTACTTATGGATGAAAGAAATAATCCTATCAGTAATTAAATATTTTAACCAAATTAAACTGAAAGTTTAGAGGACTGATGTTCATAACATAGTCCCGTGAGACTGGGACATGTGTGGATGGAGAGTGAAAACTGTGCAGAATAGCCAAAATGCTCATAGGTTTAAGGGTCTGAGGCAAGATTATCAGTATTACTGAGAAGAAATAATTTTTATCTTCTATTAAAAGCTCACTGATTTCACTCGATACACTCTCAAGGTAAATGAATAAATACAGAAGGTTTAATAAAATATTATAAGATCATAAAGATTATAAAGGGGGAAAACTTTAGAGTCAAATGCTAAATAAAAATATTCACATTCTATTGCATGCGTGCTAAGTTGCTTCAGTTGTGTCCGACTCTTTGCAGCCCTATGGAGTGCAAAGAATACTGGAGTGGGTTGCCATTTCCTCCTCCAGGGGATCTTCCTGACCCAGGGATCAAACCCACATCTTCTGCAGCTCCTGTATTGCAGGCGGATTCTTTACTGCTGAGCCACCAGGGAAGCCCCTCACATTCTACTGTGTATATTTAAAAAATGGAAGCAACCTAATGTTTCATAAGAGAAAACAAGTAAATATTTGTCATATATTAAAAGTGTTCTTTATAAAACATGGAAAAATGTTATTGCTGCATTAATTTTTTTAAAAGAACACAAAATAGTTTACATAAAATGAAAAGTACAAATTAAAAATGAAGTAAAATATATCAAAATGATAACTGGGTACATGTTAGCATGATAAGACCACGTAATGATGTTATTTCCTCTAGTTTCCAAGTCTATTATAAAGTGATCACATTACTTTCTAAAGAAATATCTTTTATAGCCAACTTACTTTACACACAAAGTACTTTGTGTATAACAAAAAAAAGGTGGCTTTTTTGGTGACACAGGGATACTGGAAGCATTAACCATGTCTGTGAAAGGCAGTAAGTGAACTGTTATTTCATGCACTGCCTGGGGCTTAGCTGGCTGAGGGCTGGCTTTTGCTTTTATTAATCCAGAAAACATGCTATAAATTTTCTTGGCTTGTTCCCAGTAATTTAGTGACAGAAGAAAATCTCAGTGAGTTTACTTTAGCATGATTCTTTTAAAATTCTTATCATGTTTGAAACCATTCAGTTTACCAATTTTTTTTTTCTTTTTTGGCTGTACCATATGGCCTGTGGAATCTTAGTTCCCCAAGCAGGATTGAACCTGTGCCCTCAGCAGCAAAAGCACAGAGTCCTAACTGCTGGACTGCCAGGGAATTTCCTATTAATCTTTTCATTTTTATTTTATTGTGTTTTGGGGGGCCACACCACACAGCATGCAGGGTCTTAGTTTCCTGACCAGGGATCAAACCTGTTCCCCCTGCAGTGGAAGCATGGAGTCTTAACCACTGGACCACTAGAGAAGTCTCCCTATTAATCTTTTTTAAAAGGCACAAACCCTTTAGGAACATGAATATTAAAAAGAATGTAGTCCTCAAGCTCAAGAGTTTTAATTCTACCACACAAGTCAAGATAAAATAAAAATGTAAAGATAAAATATATCCTGGCTAGCTTATTTCACTAATTTTCATTTGTTATCCAACTGACAGTAATCAAACTCTGATTACTGTAGAAGTAAACTCTCAAATCAATAGCTCACGGAAATATTCACCATATGAAAAGTTAACTACCTTCTATACGAAAATATATATTAATTGTTTGGCAAAGTTACAATTTATTTTAGGATTTAACTTTGCAAATTAATGACTAAATACTTATTAATAAAGAAAGAAATTAGATAACATTTTGGCCATAATGTTTTTATATTTAGATATATTATCTAAAACAGATACTCCCAAATTGGAGTTCCAAGTATGCTACCCTAAAAAGGCAAAAAGATTTTCCACGTAATACTATTAATAGAGAACTCAAAGATACACAGACTGTCACATAATTTGTCGTGTTCATTAAATATTCTTCCATCACCAGCTACAGTGAAAGTTTACCTGGAATTTTAAAGACAAAGTGATCCGCTACTACTCGGCAAGTTCTGCCTTTATGGATAAAAATTTTAGCCATGAAGTAGTAAAAGTCTATGGGAATAGCTCCGTGATAAAAAATGATCAGTGCTGGTCCTTCTTCCGGTATTTTTTCCATCCCATGAACTTCATAACCTATTAGAAAAACAAAGCACAGACAATTAAAATCTGTTTAACATTAGTCTATTTACGCTAAGTCTTCCCTGGTGTCTCTGATGGTAAAGAATCTGCTTGCAACACAGGAGACCCAGGTTTGATCCATGAGTCAGGAACATCCCCTGGAGGAGGGCATGGCAGCCCACTCCAGTACTCTTGCCTGGAGAATCCCATGGACAGAGGAGCCTGGCTTGCTACAGTCCATGGGATCACAAAGTCGGACACAACTTAGCGACTGAACAACAACAAATATATACATATACATCATTCTTCACAAATTCTTCCCATTCTATTCATTCAAAACAAAGATGACTCTATAGGATCTAACTACTACGCGTGGAGAAAAAAAAATGTGATGAGAGATTTGAACTGAATGTCAAGAAAATCTCTCTCCTGTAGTATGAGTGGAACTAAAGACAAGCCAGCCCTCACCTCTCCTCCCCGCATTCTGTGCTGGGGGTGGACTGTGGGAAACACATATAAAAGGTTGAGGTAAGCTCCACACATGTGTCAGTAAAAACTACCCCGCGTGTTTCATCCCAGAGGTGGGAAAGGCACTGTGCAGGAGAAGGCATGTGATCCTGGCCCTGGTTTAAGACCTGCTTTTGCCTCCCTTCTCCCCATCAGGGGGCTTGTTATAGACCAGAGCCTCAGCTGGACCTGGCAAAGAGAAAACGGGAGCATCCAGAGGTCACGGCCAAGGGCAATGAGGCCCAAAGAAAAAGGAAGGAAGTCTTCAGTGACTAAAGGGGAGAAGGAAAAGCAAGTTCCTGTGGCCAGACTCTCCCACACAGAACTGCTGACCCAAGGCTGCAACTCACACAGGAAAGACACTGTGTCCAGAATACAGAAATCTGAAACTGCCAGTGAACTTCTTTCTTTCAGTTTATTCATTGTTAGATTGCTAAGAAACAAACATTTAAATTCTAAAGATTTAGGTGTAAATTTTAAGAGATTCATTTTTAAAGTAGTTTATATCATCTTTGGGCTTCCCAGGTAACTGAGTGGTAAAAAAATCCTCCTGCCAATGCAGGAGACTCGGGTTTGATCCTTGAGTTAGGAAGATCCCCTGGAGAAGGGAATGGCAACCCACTCTAGTATTCTTGCCTGGGAAATCCCATGGACAGAGGAGCCTGGCAGGCTACAGTCCATGGGATTGCAAAAGAGTCACACATGACTTAGTGACTAAACAACAACATAATATCTTCACCAAACAGATTAAGTGTGGTAACTGATTCTAGTATTGAAGAAATAAATTATTTGGTAATATATCAAATAAACTCAACAGAACGGTTTTAAAAATTAAATTTAATGATATTTCAAAATTGTATTTCTGTACTTTTAACATTTCTTCCCAATTGCCTAATTTTAGTTCAAATAATTCAATTTACTTAGAATCAGTCACTGAAGTTGACTTTAGTTACCAAAAGGATAGATCGTCCCAGCAGACAAACATTCTAAGAAATAAAGAATATTTCTTTAAGGGATTCTATATAGACTGCAAGGAGATCCAACCAGTCCATTCTGAAGGAGATCAGCCCAGGGATTTCTTTGGAAGGAATGATGCTAAACTTGAACTCCAGTACTTTGGCCACCTCATGCAAAGAGTTGACTCATTGGAAAAGACTCTGATGCTGGGAGGCATTGGGGGCAGGAGGAGAAGAGGACGACAGAGGATGAGATGGCTGGATGGCATCACTGAGTCGATGGACGTGAGTCTGAGTGAACTCCAGGAGTTGGTGATGGACAGGGAGGCCTGGCGTGCTGCGATTCAAGGCGTCGCAGAGAGTCGGACATGACTGAGCGACTGAACTGAACTGAAATGATACAGACTATTCCTTAGCCTCCCCTTTGTTTTCCAGAATAATTTTCTTTTAAAAGAATTGACAATTAATTGAACGGCTTCCATATTACCAAATCGCCGGGTTGAAAGCAGAAAAATTCGGTTTACCATCTTTCCACTAAATCTTAAGCCCCAATATTCAACCGCATTGATCGTGAAGCACGGATGTCGTCGTACCGTCCCCGGCTCAGAAAGCACCAGCGGATGGTCACACTAGTCAAACACTGTCAAGGCCTTTCAGGCCCCAAAAAGGCCCATCAAGTGATGTCACATTCTTTCCTGTGTCACTTGGACCAAGGCGCGTCCCACCTCCACCCTGCCCACGTGATCGCCTCTAACGGAGCTCTTCCGGTCACGCATTCATAGAAATGCTGGGGCGCTTTACCTGCTCCTCCCTCAGACTCTATTTTCTGGTCACCACATTCTGTGTGTTTATCTCCACTCTCTTAAGTATATCACTCCCTCTCCCCGACGTGGGTTGTGAAGTGCAACCCCGTCTTCTGCCTACAGGACCTGTCCTGGTGGGGGGTGATGGGTACCAGCGCTCAGAGAAAGACGTCACTCTCCAAGACGGCTGTTGCCACCGTCCATCCCTCCGCTGTTTAGGGAGGGGCCTGGACATATGCACGTTTGTGCATATTTCCAGTGGTCTGGGTCCCTTCCCCAAGAACAGCCCTGCTCTGTGACAAATGTGGCTCTCTTGTTTTATGCCCTGAAATGCATACTTATTTACCTCTCCTACTCTGCTCCTTGACTTAAGAACTTTCCAGATTCTTTGGTTTCCCCTAGACCTTCACTTGCAGGGATTTACTTATTATGTAATAAATGAGATAACTGCCTACCACCTTGCTTCCCAGGTGGCCTAGTGGTAAAGAATCCCCCTTTCAATGCAAGAGACACAGGTTCAATCCGTGGGTGGGGAAGATCCCCTGGAGGAGGAAATAGCAACCCACTCCAACATTCTTGCCTGGAGAATCCCATGGACAGAGGAGCCTGGCAGGCTACTGTCCATGGGGTTGAAAAGAGTGGGTCATGACTGAAGCGACTGAGCAGGCAAGCATGCACCATAATTTCAGATAAGGCTAATCTCCTAAGAGATGATCCCTTCTAAATGTGACATCAAAAACCCATTTTTAAGGCTGTACACCTACACACTATGGTAAAATGACAATGCCATCCTTTTGGGTCTTCCTCAGGAAAGCTGCTGCTGCTGCTAAGTCGCTTCAGTTGTATCCGACTCTGTGCGACCCCACAGACGGCAGCCCACCAGGCTCCCCCGTCCCTGGGATTCTCCAGGCAAGAACATTGGAGTGGGTTGCCATTTCCTTCTCCAATGCATGAAAGTGAAAAGTGAAAGTGAAGTCGCTCAGTTGTGTCTGAATCTTAGTGACCCCATGGACTGCAGTCTACCAGGCTCCTTCATCCATGTGATTTTCCAGGCAAGAGTACTGGAGTGGGGTGCCATTGCAAATAGACCTAAAAAGTACCTACAAAATTAAGGCAAACTCCTGGCTGGGCACAGCATTCAATTGCCTCACGACTTATTTCAGTCTACCTTTCCAGGTTCATCCTTCCACATACTTCTCACCCAAGAACAAGAATGACCCCTCTTTTGGTCCTGAATACATCCTGCATTTTACTCAGTACCGGGGTGTCTGCATGTTTGAACACAGGTGGTTTTCCTACTGTGATTATAATAATGAATCTTAGTTTTTTCCTGCAACAATGCATCTTGGACATCTACTTGATAAACACATGTAGTGATTTCTTATTGATATATTTTAATGGCTATAAAGTATTCCATAATGAATTCCTATCACAGTTCATTGAGCTATTTCCCTATTTAGGGACATTGGACTGTTTCCAGTTTTTCACAAATAATTGCTGCAATGAACATTCATTTATATGCATCCTGTACAGTGTGAGTTTACCACTAGACTGGAAACTGAGACAACTGGATAGTAAGGGCAACTGACCATATGATAAACCCATTTTAAATTATAACAGAAGCTACCGAATAGTCCCCATGACTGGCTGCACTACAGTACTTTCTTAAAGGCACTGAGAGTCCCTGTCTCTACATTCTTACTCTTTAATGTCAACAAACTAATTTTTGCCAATATTTTGATATCTTACATAAGTTTTAATTCACACGTTCCTAATTACTAGGGGGCTTGTGAATCTGTCATAATTGTTGGCATTTATGTTTAGGTCATTTTCAGACCACATACTTAGACCATTTAAATTGGATTTTTTAATTTACTATTACTTTGCCAACAAAGGTCTGTCTAGTCAAGGCTATGGTTTTTCCAGTGGTCATATATGGATATGAGAGTTGGATTGTAAAGAAAGCTGAGTGCCAAAGAACTGATGCTTTTGAACTGTGGTGTTGGACAAGACTCTTGAGAGTCCCTTGGACTGCAAGGAGATCCAACCAGTCCATCCTAAAGATCAGTTCTGGGTGCTCATTGGAAGGACTGATGTTGAAGCTGAAACTCCAGTACTTTGGCCACCTGATGCGAAGAGCTGACTCACTGGAAAAGACCCTGATGCTGGGAAAGATTGGGGGCAGGAGGAGAAGGGGACACAGAGGACGAGATGGTTGGATGGCATCACCGCCTTGATGGGCGTGGGTTTGGGTGGACTCCGGGAGTTGGTGACGGACAGGGAGGCCTGCCGTGCTGCGGTTCATGGGGTCGCAGAGTCGGACACGACTGAGCGCCTGACTTGAACTGATGTCGCGCTGTAAGTGACCTGCCCTGACCTGCCCCATCTTTTACACAATTGTTAGTTATTCCAATAGCTTTTGCCTTGCATCTTCTTTAAGATCTTCCATACTTGAAGGTCATCAAGTATTTTCCCGTCTTTTCATGCTGACTTCAAACACCACTTTATCACTTACTACATCCGTGCTTCTAACTTTTTAATGTTTGATCTACTTGTGATAATCCTTTCCCTGTACCAACACTGTAATTTTAATCATGATAAATGTTGATGCTTTTGATATGACAGGGGGAAATGCCCTCTTTTATTTCCAATTTGCCTTGGTTATTCTTCGTTACTCTTCTATAACAATTTTAGAAGTTGATGAAAAATCAGTTATATCGAATTAGTAAATGAACTGGGAGTATGGGCTCTAGAAGGCACATCTATATTACACTGAGACTTTGTATCCATTTCTTTTTTGAATTCCATCTGTAAAGCATATAGTTTCTCCTTAAAGTTCTTACATGTTGTTAGATTTAGTCTCAAATAGAATGTTTTATTTCCATTTTAAAAATGATTATTGGTAGTATGTGATTTTGTGTTTAAGCAAACTTATCAGTGCTAGTAAGTGGATTCATTTAGCTCTTTCAGGCCTCTTTTCTCATCTCTTATTTCCAGGAGCTCCTAGAGAATGTTAAATAGTAGAAGTTGAGAGCATCCTTGTCCTATTTTCTTCTTACAGGAATTGCTTTTAGTACTTCTCTAATGTGTTATCATTTTTGTTGAATATTTCTGGAACTTTATTAAAGTAGTACCTTTAGTCTTCACCTACTAGGTTTTTTTTTAATCATAAGTACTGAATTTTATAAAACTACTTTGAGACTGACCTACAAATCTCCCTTTTGTGTTCTCCTTAGTTTCGATAGCAAAGTTCTGTTATCCTTGTAAAATAAACTGTTTAACTCCACTTTTTCCTACACTCTCACTTTAGGAGGGGTATTATCTGTTCCTTAAAAGTTTAGGGTAACTTACTTTGATCACTGTTTCAATATTTATTGTATGATTATTGGTTTGCTCTGTTTCTCTCTCCTTCCGGAACCAATTTTGATCATTTTCTTTTCCTTCAAAAAAAACTATGTATTTAATTTTTAAATATAATGGTGTGAAGTGAAAGTCGCTCAGTCATGTCTGACTCTTTGCAACCTCATAGACTATACAGTCCACGGAATTCTCCAGGCCAGAATACTGGAGTGGGTAGTCTTTCCCTTCTCCAGCGGATCTTCCCGACCTGGGAATCGAACCAGGGTCTCCTGCATTGCAGGTGGATTCTGTGAAATAGTTACTCAGTTATTTCCCCACTCATCTTCAAAACCTTGTTTAAAAACTACTTCCTCCATGAACAGTGCTTTCACTTTTGTCTCACAGAAATAGGAACGGACAATTATTGAGTATTCACCTGCCAGGCACTGTATTGGACCCATAGTAATTATGTCATATGGTCCTCACAGAATTCCTGCACTGATGAGGAAACCCAAGGAAGCAAAACCCACATAACCAACTACTCAAGGTCACACAGTAGCAGGGAGGGGGCGGGGGAGGGCGGCTGTGTCCTTGCCCTTCACACCTCCTACCAGAGGTGTGCCCGGGCTAACCTGCACCTGAGATTGTCAAATGCTTGGGGCCATCCACTCACTGAGTTGTGCAATCACTTTAGTGAGTTACTGTCAGCATTTTCTTTTTAAATAAAAGAGAGCAGGATAGAAAACAGAGCAGATCACATGCAGACAGTCTCTACCCACTTGATGAAGTAGATATACCTGTGTGTAGACACTGGATGGCAGAATGCATTTCTTGCTAGCAACAAGAGTCAAAACCTTGACAGCCTAAAAATGTGCCTTGAAAATACTAGGAATCTTGAACACAGTAGGTGTGTGAAGTTGAACTTAATAATGACCAAGAGGCAAGTGATGTATTTTAGTGCTTTCCAAATTATTGGAGCAAGATGCTCTATGACAGCTAACATTTGTTGAATTTTTATTACATAATAGAAATTATTCTAAGTACTTTATATCAAGACTCAATGAATCCTTAAAACAACCCATTTTATAGAAAAGGAAAATGAAGTTCAGAAAAGTTAGTATCTTGTTTGAAGAGAAACGTTACCTGCATAGCTTTAAAGGAGCTCTTCCAAGATATTTATCAATTAAAAAGTAAAAACTAGCAACTTTGTGGTGGAGAAACCTAGCAGACACCTCCTCAATCAAGTGGTCAAAGTCACCATCACCAGTAATAACACATGTTAACATCAGGCACCTCAGATACAATGTACTGAGAATGTACCATCAGTGAGATTCTGGTCAAAAATGCACAACTTCAAATTAATTATGGAAAACATTATACCTAAATTAAGAGAGTCCACAAAATCACTGAGCAGTACTCTGCAAAAGTGTGAACGTCATAAAGACGAAAAACCCGTTTTAAATTGGAGAAGATATAACAACTAAATGCAGGATGGGATCCTGGTAAAAGGACTCTGGCAGGGAACCTGGTAAGATTCGAATGACACCTGTAGTTTGGTTGATAACGTTGTACCACCGTCAATCTGATAACTGTAGAAACGGTTATGTAAGATGCTAACATTAGGGGAAGCTGAGTGAAAAACGGCAGGAACTCTGCACTGTTTTTCCAACTTTTCTGTAATTCTAAAAAAAAATTTTTTAATGAAGTTTTAAAAAGTCCTAATTATTGAAAAGGAAGGGAGGAGGAAGAGGGAGAAGGGACAAACAGCAAAGGAAGCAAGGTGACCTGCCTGAGGCCACCTAGATGTGACTGGGGAGAGGCTGGTTTGAGCTCCAGCTGGTGGACCCAGGCGTCCTTCCCTGTGTGAGACACAGGAGGTGAAAGGAAACTCTAAACCACCTGAAGGAGACCGGGAATGTTCTCTTGAAACCCCAATTTAATTTTCCATTAAAAAAAAAAACTCTTCTACAATTCTATAAAGCAGTTATCCTTTAATTTAAAAATAAATTTAAATATATAAATATATATATGCCAAAAAAAAAAAAAAAGGAAAAAAAGCCCTATTACCTGTGGTTTAACTTGGAGGACCCTTTTAGTGAATAAAATATGTCCATGTTTTTAAAAAATAATAATAAATGGAAGTAAAAAAGTCAAAATTGCTATAATTTAAAGGCTGTAAACAACTTGAAGGTAGGGACCTCATTGACAGACTACCTAAAAATGCAGGTATTTAAAGAAATATCAGATTCATGTCCCTTGATGTAGTAGAATCAGAGAATGGTTTGCAAAATGCCAAAGCACGTACCTAAGATACAGTAGAGGGTAAAATTTAAGTTCAAAACAGGAAACACTGGATAGATTCTTGTGTTAAGATACTTATAATAAACCAATTACAAATGACAATGTAACAGGTAACTAACTAAATTAGCTATAGGATTTACAGAGTCTATACAGTCATTGCAACTCATGTAAGAAGGCTTGGTGACATGAAGATATTAGTCTGCCACACAAATAAAAAGCAATAAACACACCAGAATTCAATGGCATGGCAAATTCTAGATGACTGTTATTTTCTTGTCCGTATTTATTTTTACTTGCCACATTTTCTACAGGGAACATTTTTATTAGTTAAAAACTTCTCTGAAGATTCTTTACAAAGCATAAATTAGAACTGATTTGACATCAATACAAAATCTGAATGTGCACACAAATGCCTATTGTGTATGTCACTAAAAGAGTGGAGAAAACCGTTTTTAAAAGCATCACCTATCCCAATAAAATACAATGTTAAATTATCATAACAGAACATTAAAACAGGGTAGTAATCTATATTTTTACTTCCTCTGAGCCATAGGGGCATATTTAGAAATACATCAGAAAAATAAAGAATAAATACTTCAAAATTATATACTCGCTTACAAAATAAGTTCAACACTTGAGTTTATAGAAATTAAATGTCTCCTGAAATATAAATAAATTCAAATTCCTTACTATATGCATTATCCTGAAATACGAGGGGTTACAAGTGGGAGGGGGACATAGACTGCCAAGCCCTATAAACCAGGCCACTGCATTTCTGTCTCACTGCTGTATAGACAATGAACAATAGCCGTCTACACAGATGCAGGCTCTGGTCATGGAATGTGGAGACACCATCCCAGGTGGGTGAACAGCCACCAGAGGGTGTGAGGGCTGTGCGGACTGGCAAGGACATTGGTATTAGCAGGTAAATAGTAAATTCCCTACATCAGTAGCATGTGTTTCCTGTCTGCATACCCTCTGATGACCACTGCTTGGAATCTGAGCCCCCAGCCAGGGACAGACCTGCCGCACAGCACGGGTCAGAGACGCACAGGCCGAGACCTGGAAACCGGGGCCACGTCCTGGCTCTTCTCCCTGGTGTCCTAGCGGCCTTGGGAAAATGACAATCTCTCTGTTCTTCAGTTTCCTTATGAGAAAACTGTAAAATGGAGATAATACATGGGCTCCATCTACTGTGTTATAAGAACTGATGCACATTAAGCATTTGACACCGGGTGGCATGGTCAAGTGCTCAAAAATGACTTGCAGGCATATGTAAAGTGACAACACGTTAACTTAGTAAGTCACACAGTGACTTCCGAAATGAGGCGAACAGAAAATGGGTAAATTCTGGTATATAGATATTTACTTTAAAAATATTATTACTTAATATTTCATTGTTTAAAAATCTCGACACTGGGAAAGTCAAACTTATTTTGAACAAAATGGAAGTAAACATTAAATAATTAAAGCACTTTCAAAACAGTTTTCTATACTGTTTTGATTCATCTCTTACTCTTTTAGATGTTAAATATTCATTTTTTAATTTTAGCTTATTGTCATATCCTACACAGCTATATGGTTCTTTAATGGAAACGAATGTTTTTAGAAGAAAATCACTTTAATAAAGACATACATGTGCACCACACATGCAAACAGATAACAGAAAGCAGTAACTCTCTTCTCCATCATATTTTTCAACATCTCTTCAATCAACCACAGGGACGATGACGGGGTGTCAGTGCACCCACACCAGCAGGAGCTCAGAGCGATCTGCTTACCATGCCAGACAGCCGCGTGTCCGTCCCACAGGGTCGCCACCGTCTTCCTTGCGCCATCCCACAGATTATGGGAGTAGGCTTCTTTTAGCACATTCTTCCTTTATAAATGTGTAAGAAAATGATAGTAAGGTAGAGCAGAAAGATGGTGAAGTAAGGGAGTATTAAAAGGAGGAGTGGTGTGAAAACCCACAAGAGGTAGTTTGCAAAATTCCAGTAGTCCTCCAAGTGCTCCACACCAAGCCACGCTTCAAGCACGTGGATGAGACAAGTCACGGAGGACATGGAGTCCTGTCCCACACCACAACTTTGGTTCTTGTTGGTCATTTTTCTTTAGGTGGAAACAGCAAATGCAGTCTCTTTCTTCATCGTCATGGCAGGTCTTCAACTTAGCCACTAGAAGGGAGAAATAATTCAGCGTGATTCTCTTCAGAGCTGAGAGGTTAAATGTTTTGGTCTATGTAAAAATATGGCACAGAGTCATTTCTTAATACCAAAAATAAGTCAGTTGTTAACTCTTAATTTTGTTGAAGATTTACATGTGAAAATGGGTATCCTCTGTCCACTTGTGAAGGGTGCTGGGCTTAGCTTCTGAAAATAACTCACAAGCTACAGTTACGCGAGGAAAACAAAGTCGATGAATAAAACTGCAGCTAATTTGACTATATCTTAAGTGAATCATACTGAGCATTTGTATCTTAAACTGACTTATGTTGAAATAACTATTCTTCACAGAAGAAAACATCAATATCTGATTCAATAAAAGTAACCCAATTCTTTGGGAAATGATGACATATGTTTTGGGGTATTATCTTTTACAAGCAGGTTTACAGAAAAGCTCTCTGTTCCTTTTATGTTATACAACAATAAAAATTTACCAACATAGTTTTATCTTATATGTCACTAAAATTTCTCTTGTATCTTCAATGACTAAAGAAACGGAGCATACAATTATTTCATGTCACTTCCTAAAGCATTCACTTAACTTACCAGAAATTAGATAAATATTTTGTCCCAAGTTTCAACGTCTGTATTCTGGAAAACACCATATACAAATGGAAGAAAAATATGATTTTTAAAAAGATAACCATTAATACCTAGAGATAGAATTTCCATAAAATAAATGCAAGAGACATAAACACAACGTGTGACAAACATGTTTCCCACCCTACACCAGCATATCATGAGTAAATTATACTCATGCTACCACAGCTTTTAGTGAGGACCTCTATGCACTGTTTTAGCTCTCTATTAAACGGTTCCTCTGTTCACGGGCTTTCCCAGGCAAGGATACTGGAGTAGGTTGCCATTTCCTCCTCCAGGGGATCTTCCTGAACCAGGGATCAACCCACATCCCCTGCACTGCAGGCAGATTCTTTACCACTGAGCCACCTAGGAAACCCCTGTACTCTAAACACCCCCACCTAAGATGTTTTTTAATTCAGAGTTACAGAAAACTGTGCTTCTTTAGAGAAAAAATATGAAGTTAGGATGTGTAACAGGCAATGTCTCTTTTTAGTAACTGCTGGATAAGCTGATGGTCAAACATGATATTTGATGACACAACTGTATTAGCCCCCATGATTACAATGTCCTACATAAGATATCCTTCTTCCATTCCTATGTTACCTGCTTCTGATTCTATTCTTAGAGATATTTTATCATTATTCTATACCATACAACTTTAATGAAAATCATCTCAAATCCTTTGTGGGTGAGGTGGGAAAGGAAAAAAATGAAAGAAAGAGATTGAGAGAGAGGGAGACAGATGTATAAAAGAGCAATCATGTGATGTCTTGAAGCCAAGATTATCTTGCTAATAAACTAGCGTGTTGGCAGCACACAGAATCGACTTATTCTTCCAGGGATGGAGGATGTGTCTGATTTCCTGGTAACCCATAGCACTTATCTGTGAGAAATCTGGGCCTGTGGTGGTAACAGCAGGTAAACACAGCACACACTGAGCCTACAATCTGTGTTTTATTTACATCACTTTTTAACCAACCCATCAAAAGAGTCAACCAGAAGGAAATGGCAACCCACTCCAGTATTCTTGCCCGGAGAATTCCACAGACAGATGAACCTAGCATGCTACAGTCCATGGGGTCACAGAGAGTTGGACACCACTGAGTGACTAAACATAAACAACACAGAGTTAAACCACTAAAATTTATCAGTGTTTGAGCATCCAGAGTGAAACAACACAGCAAAACTTACTACTTTTTAAAATAAGAGCTTTCCTCACTAGGGTGGCTATCATCAAAAAAAAAAAAAAGAGGAAAATAACAAGTGATATTGATGATATAGCAAAACGAGAATCTTTGTACATTGCCAGTGGGAATATAAAATAGTGCAGTCACTGTGGAAATCAGTTTGGCAGTCCTCAAAAAGTTAAACATTGAGTTACAAGTGGATCCAGTAATTCTTATCCTAGGTATACACCCAAGAGAACTGAAAACAAATTCACAGAAAAATCTGCATACAGTTGTTGACAGCAACATTTAGTCATGATAGCCAAAAAAATGGAAACAACTCAAATGTCCATCAGTTGATGGATTAAAAATATGCTATAGCCAGAAAAAAGATTACTCAGGCATAAAAAGAAATGAAGTACTAGTTCATACCACAATATAAGTGAACCCTGAAAACATTATACTAGGTAAAAAAAAAAAAAAAAAAAAAAATCAGATACTGAAGGCCACATCTTACATGATTTCATTTCTATGAAACACTCAGAACAGGTTAATCCACCCAGACACAAAGGTTAGTGGCTGCCAGGGGCTGGCGGCAGGGCAATGACAAGCGACTGCCAATGGAAACAGAGGTGTCTTTGAGGGACAATAAAAACGTCCTGGAACTGGATGGTAGTGATGGCTGTACGACCTTGTGAATATACTAAAAACCACCGAGTGGCACATTTTTAAAATGGTGAATATTATGATGAATTATATCTCAACAGAGAGAGCTTTTGAAAATTGTTAATACATTAAAATTTATGATAGCCTCTCTAATATGTTAAAAGCTTTTCCCAGGCCTGAAAACCAATCATTTTGGTGAGCTGACTCTTACTGTTTAATAGAACTGTCCCAGTAATCTAGTCTCATTTCCAATTTTTAATAGGATTCTAAAATCTCGTGATTTTAAAACCTTTAGTACCTCCCTCCACCCAATTAGTAACAGAACTCTATCTCTTACCCCAGCCACATTCTGACCTATTACACATGCTTTACACACACAGTAGAAGGGAGAGGGACAGCGCACAGGTTGACTCCCAGGGACAGAGGCTGCGAGGACCCATCATAAGATCCAGTCACCCAGTAACAGCACCCCCTGTACCACACACAAGAACCTCCTCCACAACTGGTCAACCCTTCAATTTAAAACATTCCAGAACAGAAAACTCAAAAGGTGCCCGTTCCACCTTCAAAGGTCTGTGTCTGTGCTCAGTCATGTCCAACTCTTTGTGACCCCATGAACTGCAGCCCACCAGGCTCTTCTGTTCATGGGATTCTTCAGGAAAGAATACTGGAGTGGATTGCCATTTCTTACTCCAAGGAATACTCCTGACCCAGGGATCAAACTGAACCTGTGTCTCCTATATCTCCTGCATTAGCAGGCAGATTCTTTACCATTGTGTCACCTGTTTGAGCAAAGACCTGAGGACGTGAGGAATCAAACCACGTGTGCCTTTGGAAGAGAACTCCTGGCTGAAAGAATGGTAAGCACAAGCGATGTACACTTTGGGGTGAAGTGAGGAGCAGAAAAGCAGGCAGGCGGAGGAAGAGGGGTGGGGTGGGCCACTGGAAATAGAGACTACTGTAGAATTTTGTGGGCTAGCTTTTACCTAAGTGAGAGGGAAAAGGTGTCAGAAGGATGAGATTCCCAACTTCAGTTCTCAGTGACGGCTGTGTCGAGAATATGCTGCACAGGGGGCAACAGGAAGTTACTGCAGTCACCAAGATGAGTCATGAAGGTGGCAGGACAAGTGTGTAGAGGGAAGGCTATAGGAGACGGTAAACTGGATATATTTTGAGGATAAAGCCAACAGGATGCACTGGTGAATGAATGTAGTAAGAGGAGAAGTCTGGATGGCCATGTGTTTCAGGCAACATGGGTGGGTAAACGGCAGGGTTTGCCCCTTATTGTGGAACCCAAGACAAGTTACATAATATCTCTTTGCCTCAGTTTCTCATCTACAAATGAGGATAACAGTATCAACCAAATAAGACTGTCTTGAAGTCCAAGATGGCAGAGTAGAAGAACGTGCACTCATCTTCTCATTCTTCAGTGCAAAGAAATAGAGGAAAAGAATAGAATGGGAAAGACTAGAGATTGCTTTAAGAAAATTAGAGATACCAAGGGAACATTTCATGCAAAGATGGGCTCGATAAAGGACAGAAATAGTATGGACCTAACAGAAGCAGAAGATATTAAGAAGAGGTGGCAAGACTACACAGAACTATACTAAAAAGATCTTAATGACCCAGATAACCACGATGGTGTGATTACAGTCAGGTAGAGCCAGACATCCTGGAACGCAAAGTCAACTGGCCTTAGGAAGCATCACTATGACAAAGCTAGTGGAGGTGATGGAATTCCAGCTTGATACTGTGAAAGTGCTGTACTCAATATGCCAGCAAATTTGGGAAACTCAGCAGTGGCCACATGACTGGAAAAGGTCAGTTTTCATTTCAATCCCAAAGAAAAGCAATGCCAAAGAATGTTCAAACTATAGCACAATTGCAGTCATCTCACATGCTAGCAAAATAATGCTCAAAATTCTCCACACTAGGCTTCAACAGTATGTGAACAGAGAACTTCCAGATGTTCAAACTAGATTTAGAAAAGGCAGAGGAAACAGACCAAATTGCCGACATCCACTGGACCAAGGGAGTGCCAGAAAAACATCTACTTCTGCTTTATTTTGACTATGCCAAAGCCTTTGACTGCATGGATCACAACAAACTGTGGAAAATTTTTCAAGAGAGGGGAATACCAGACCACCTTACCTGCCTCCAGAGAAATCTGTATGCAAATCAAGAAGCAACAGTTAGAACCCGACATGGAACAACAGACTGGTTTCAAATCAGGAAAGGAGTACATCAAGGCTATATATTGTCACCCTACTTATTTAACTTATATGCAGAGTACATCATGCAAAATGCAGGGCTGGATGAATCACAAGCTGGAATCAAAATTGCCAGGAGAAATATAATAACCTCAGATATGCAGATGACACCACCCTTGTGGCAGAAAGCGAAGAGGAAGACTCTTGATGAAAGTGAAACAGCAGAGTGGAAAAGTTGGCTTAAAACTCAATATTCATGGGAGCCAGTCCCATCACTTCATGGCAAATAGATGGGGAAACAATGGAAACAGGAACAGACTTTATTTTCTTGGGCTCCAAAATCACTGCATGGTGACTACAACAATGAAATTAAAAGACTCCTGCTCCTTGGAAGAAAAGCTATTACAAACCTAGAGAGCAGAGACATTACTTTGTGACAAAGGTCCTTCTAGCCAAATCTATGGTTTATCCAGTAGTCATGTATAGATATGAGAGTTGGAACATAAAGAAAGCTGACCACTGAAGAATTGATTCTTTTGAATTGTGATGTTGGAGAAGACTCTTGAGAGTCCCTTGGACTGCAAGGAGATCCAACCAGTCAATCCTAAAGGAAATCAGTCCTGAATATTCATTGGAAGGACTGATGCTGAAACTGATGCTCCAATACTTTGGCCACCTGATGAGAAGAACTGACCCATTGGAAAAGACCCTGATGCTGGGAAAGATTGAAGGCAGCAGGAGAAGGGGATGACAGAGGATGAGATGGTTGGATGGCATCACTGACTCAATGGACATGAGTTTGAGCAAGCTCCAGGAGTTGGCGATAGACAGGGAAGCCTGGCATGCTGCAGTCTGTGGGGTCCAAAGAGTCAGACACAACTGAGCGACTGAACTGAACTGAACTGAATAAGGCTGTTGCGAACAAAGCTTAGAAGAGTGCCTTCCACCAGAAAAGCACTAACAAGCATGACTATCATCAGCTTGCTTGTAAAAAGAGGAAGCTGCTGAAGAACAGGTTTAGGCATCCCAGGAAATCCTGGCCATCAGGAATTCAGGTTTGAACACGTCTGGGTTGTACTGGACAGCCAAGTGAAGATGTCCAACAGGCAGCTGGACACAGCAGAGTTTCACAGGAAAGTCAGGGCTAGAGTAACACATCTGGGAGCCACGACATACAGACCAATACTGAAAACTGGAAAACTAAAGAACATCGCTCTAGGGAGTGAACATAAGATAAAAAAGCTTCCATGACTGAGTCTTGGGGCCCTCAATATTTTAGAAGCTGGGAAGCCAATGAGCAACTAACACTCTCCTTCCAGGAGTGGCATCATGGACATCAGAGCAAGAAAGCAGTCCTCCTCAATGGTGCTGGGAGGTCTACTAAGATGAGGAATAAGTGATCCTTGGATTTCACAACACAGAGGCACTGGCCAGCCCTGTAAGAACAGTTTTGATTCAGTGGGGGATAAAAGGTGAAGTAGGTTCAAGAAAGAATGGGAGGGAATGAACTGGAAATACCAAATATTCAGTGGAATGCTGTTGCGTAAAGGCACAGAAAAACAGGTTGGTGAGGAATGTGGGTCAAGTTTGCTGTTGTTTCACCGTAAATGAAACTACTGCAGTTTTTAATATCAATGATGATATGTCAATGGGTGAAAGAAATGGATGATCAAGAGAGAAGATAATTGCTGGGGCCTGGGCCAGAGGGGAAAGAATACAGCGTACAAGAAAGAGGATGGCACCAAGAAGACTTACGTCACTGATTATGAATTCATGTATTCAATAGTCATCAAGCAAGTATGTAGTTTGTGCTGGGCACTATTCTAAACACAGGAATGTATCAGTAAATAAAAAATAGATGGTTATATGAGAAAACATGCAAAAGCACTTAGGATAATATGCCCAGGACATGTTAGTCACCTAAGCAATGCTGGCTAACTAAATACAGATAGAGGTGAATTTGTTCATCCAAAGCTTTGACAAATATATGGACCAAGATAGAGTCCTAAAACCTTTCATGAGAGAACTATCCAAGGAATTTAGATAACAAGCTTTTGAGTTGATAAAATACTCATAAAAAAATGAGAAAACAGCTTTAGATCTCAATGAATACCACCTTTTAATTGTGCAGAAAAGTTAAAAACAGAAAGCCACGTAGACTTACCCAGTTACTAAACTAATTCAGTGAAAACTGAGTCAAAATTAAAACCCAGTCCTACTTTCTACTTCGATTTTCATTACACTTTTTTAAGTCTCACTCCCTGACAGAAAGGCTAAAAATATTAACATTGCAATTTCTCTTCCCTCTACTTCTGCCTGGCCCTTTGCCCCCTCCAATTTACCACAGGCTGTACATGACTCCCTATCACTTTATTTTCATCCAGTAAAAACTATCACTGTGGGGAGGGTGGTGGGAGGGGGCTTCAGGGTTGGGAACCCATGTACACCTGTGGTGGATTCATGTCAATGTAAGGCAAAAACCAATACAGTATTGTAAAGTAAAAATAAATAAATAAAAGATGTTTTGGAGGAGATTTATTTTAGTTACCAAGATTCCAGAGTATCTCCTAAGCCCCACCCCCCAAAAAAACTCTCCAATGACACACAGTTCTATGCATCATATACTTTCCCATCTGGAATTCATGTAACTTGTGAGGAAAAGCTGCCAAGTTGAAATATCAGCATGTCGATGTTGCTGATGAGGAACATTTACAGTAACTGACTTTGTAGATGTTAAAATGAGAATATTTCAAAAACCAGTAAAATAGAGGGCTATTTTGTTTTCTATAAAACCTTCAGGAAATAAAATCTATTTTTTTTTTTAATCATTACCAGTATTTTCACCACCATGGATGGTAGCAGATTCATTTATTTTTAGTATAGGAGCCAAATTGCAGATATGTTGAAAATGCCAGTTACAAGAAATACTCACTGAAACACTAATTAATTTTCCCTTTTTCTTTTTGTGTATTTCATAATGGTTTAACAGGGTTCTCACACTCAGTTTCAGTGAATGAGCATTCTACTTCAAACCATCAATAAAGCAGAAGTTTGTTTATCTAATATTTCAGTTATGCTATCTGGCAAAATCAACCATATTATCTTTTGGCTCTTAAGTTCTGATCTGACTTCCCTTTCAAGATGTTTTTTCTTTTTCAATCCTAGAATGTCCCTCGATTCCTAGTTAAAATCTTCCACTGTGTTTGATAATGCCGTTCTACCCTTATTTTTTTTAACTGCCGTTATCCCCCAAATGGGAGATGGCAATGGCACCCCACTCCAGTACTCTTGCTTGGAAAATCCCATGGAGGAGGAGCCTGGTACGCTGCAGTCTATGGGGTCGCCAAGAGTCGGACACGACTGACCAACTTCACTTTCATTTTTCACTTTCATGCATTGGAGAAGGAAATGGCAGCCCACTCCAGTGTTCTTGCCTGGAGAATCCCAGGGACGGGGGAGCCTGGTGGGCTGTCGTCTATGGGGTTGCACAGAGTCGGACACGACTGAAGTGACTTAGCAGTAGCAGTATCCCCCAAATGTTACACATCCATACTAGTGTATCTATAATTGTGCAGCACTCTTATCTTCTTGAGTCACTGAGTAAGAAAGCAGTAAGGAGGCATGGGCACAAATTTGAGCAAACTCGGGGAGATAGCAGAGGACGGAGGTGCCTGGCATTCTGCAACCATGGGGTCACAAAGAGGCGGACTCAACTGAACCACAACAAACGATCCGGGAATAAACACTTCATTTGAATATTAAACTTCTACTTCCACCGACCAGTAAGAGCGGCCAGAACATGAGGTGCCATTCTAAACCTCTGGATTTTATTTCAGCTCTTACTTATTCTGGGCTTCCCTGCTGCCTCAATAAAGAATCCGCTTACCAATGCAGGAGACCCAAGAGATGGGGAGTCGATACCTGGGTTGGGAAGATCCCTGGAGTAGGAAGGAATACCAAACCAACTTCAGGACTCACAGCACAAACCAAGTCCTAAGTGCTCCACAAGCTTCAAGTGTGAACGTGCTTCCTGGAGGAAGCTGTCTGGGCGATCTCAACCAATGCCAAGCACTGCTTTTTTTCAAATCCAGCAGAGCTGATCCAGTTTTCCACATCCTGGTTTGGACACACGTATCTTTAAGTACTGATCAGCAGTCCTGTCTTACAGGCTGCAAAACTCGGAGACCGAGACAGTCCCAGGCGCCTCCAGAGTAGGTACCCACCCAGACTATTACAGCACTGGCGAGAAGTCTGACGCTCATGGTTCTCTTCCATCCTTCCCAGCCGCCCTACGAAGCAGGTGCTACTCATCACCTTTATTTACAGACTCTTACAGCCAGGTTCGGGGGTCAAGTGGCCAGCCCTGGTCGCGAAGGTGGCATGAAGGGCATCGACCAGGACTCCCTCCGAGCCGGACGCGGTCCCCTCCCCAACACCACACAAGGGGGTGCCACTCGCATCCTCATCAGAGCGGCCCCGGAGGCAGGCAGGGAGTGGAGACACCTCGCCCCCCACCCAAGCGGAGGCCACACCCGCCGAACTGCAGCGTCGGGGCGTAGGGGGGAGATGCAAACCAAGGTGAACTGGCTCGTTGTCACCCAGGCAGGGCTTCCCCTGCCGGCCACTCCGGGGCCCGAGCCGAACCCCGAGTCCAGGGGGAGCCTGGGGACTCCGCGGGGCCCCGATGAGACCCGACGCGCGGCTGAGCCGCGGCCCGGGAGACTGGCGGGAGGCCGAGGAGCGCAGGGTTCGAGGAAGCCCAGACGGGGACGACGCACCTACAGCGAAAACAGAGGCGGCTCTGCTCGCCCTCACCCTGGAGCAGCGGCGGGAGCTCCTCAGTGGCTCACCCGGGGAAGCGGAGACACTCGAGCAGCCGTTCTCCCCGAGCGACGCGGGAGAGAGAAGCCAAGCGCCGGCTGCATCCCGGACAGTGTTGTGTGCTACACCGCTCGTCGTCCCGCCCCTTCCTGTACCGCTCTCCCGAACCACTTCCGGCGGGAGCTGCTTGCTTGCCGCCCGCTTGAGCTGTCCTGGGCCGGTTCGTGCCCTGCAGGCAGAGGTTCTTCCTGCGTCCGCCCCTCGGCCCCCGGCAGCCGAACCGCGGCGGGGTGGCTGGCCCGCGCCGTTTGCAGCGTGGCCGCCTCCTCTGAGGCGCTGTGATGTACTGCGACAAGTGGAGGCCTGTGGCGGAGATGTGTCTCTCCGTCGAAGACCTGCGGGAGGGCTCGCGCATCCTCTGCCTCTGCTCGCGGCGTTTGTGGAGTAAGTCGGACACGGGCCGCTCGGTCCCCGACCTGTGGGGGCTGCAGACCCGTGGTGATGGAGCCGTAGAACCGCGGCCAGCGCGTCCGACCCTCGGGTACCGTGATGCTTACGAAAAAGGGGGAAACGTCCTCGGGCTTCAGGGGGTGGTCGCCTGCGGCCCTGAAGTGAAGGAGGAAATCTGCTTTGTGCGGTGTTAGGGGAAAACGTGGTGGCCGGTGGGTGTTATTTTACACTCGCCGCCTGAGAGGACGGTTACAAGCAAGGGGAGTGAAATGCGAATGAAACTGATCTGGGATGTGACATCACACTGTGAAGGTTTGAAGATGACTGACTTTTGGTTAACATCTTTTTAAAAAATGTTGGGCTTTCCTGGTGGCTCAACTGGTAAAGGATCCGCCTACAATGCAGGTAACTCGGGTTCGATCCCTGGGTCTGGAAGATCCCCGGGAGAAGGAAATGACAACCCACTCCAGTATTCTTGCCTGGAGAATTCCATGGGCGGAGGAGCTGGCGGGCTACAGTCTATGAGGTCGCAAAGAGTCAGACACGACTGAGCGACTAACACTTTCACTGGAAACTGAAGAAAGTGAAATATACTTTCTGGTATTACAGTCACATGATGTTGTCTAGTGGTGACCTCTAAGATTTCATACAAAGCATAACAAAGTCATTTCCCATGAGCATTTTTCCCCACAACACATTCTCAAGCCAGAATTTAAGAGCACTGTCCTTAGAGGCAGAATATCTGGTTTCACATCCCAGCTCTACTGCAGATGAGCTGTGTGGGCAATGAGCGAGTCAAAACATCTCCGTGCCCCCCTTTCAGCCATTTCAGAAAGGATTCCCTTTCCTTTTGACTGCTTTCATGAATGCATGGTCCCTTTACAGTAGAGAAATGGCTACTTCCACTTCAGATATTTCCAAGAGTCATTTGCTCAGCTTGTATTTTGACCACCCACTTGTCTGGTGCTGTGAGAAAAAGCCTACTTAGAAACGGTAGTGATGGTAGTGCATTCAAGGTATGATGATGAGCTGCTTGGCCAGGCCTCTTAGAGGGCAATGTCTTTCTGGCGTCCCTCCACTGCAGGTCTGGTCTCCAGCCTTACAGTTCAGTTTAGCAGTTACAGTTCACTTGGTCGTTATCATGTCCCGGCTCCAGCTGTGTGTGTGTATGTGTTTACTCACTCAGTCATGTCCCATTGTGATCCTATAGACTACAGCCCGCCAGGCTTCTCTGTCCATGGGACTCTCCAGGCAAGAATACTGGAGTGGGTTGCCATTCCCTTCTCAAGGGTATCTTCCTGACCCAGGGATCAACCCTGCCTGCCTCTCCTGCATGGCAGGCAGATTCTTTACCAGCTGGGTCACCAGAGAAGCCCACCAGGTAACACATCCCAAATCACTCTGTTTTGTGAACTGAGTTACACTTAGCAAACTCAAAGATTGCTCTATAGAGATCTCTTAGCAGGTGTAACAGGAGTATTCTTTGAATACTCCGCATCAGAAATGCACCTTCCCTGGTGATGAGTGCTCTTAGAGATGTTTGAAAGTTGCCCTAAGTGGTAAAAAGAATTTCCACAGAAATGTCCGTGGGTCTTGGCAGGCACACCACTGATGCCCTTTTGTGGCTGCCCTCCCACCCACTGGGGCCCCAAGTTGTTGGGGGTCAGAGGGCATATTGCCAATTACACTTCATCCCTTCCCCATTCACTGTCCTTCTAAGTCACCACCTACATTATATTTCATGAAGTACCAAAAAATAAATAAATGGGGAATATGAAATACATCAAGTGTACAGAAAAGTTGTATTAGCTCTTCTTGCAGATGGCCTTGTTATGGCAGATACAATGGAATGTATTACAGCTTGATTTGCTGGTAGAAAGATAATAGTAAAATTCCCTCCCCCCTTTATTTTAAGTGTTCTGCTAGGTTTATTTTGGTTATGAAATTCTTCTCTTAGTAAAGAAAACATTTAAAAGGAGATATGTAAAGAAAAGTTTTATCTATTCACTGTTTTTAAAACTCACTGAGCCAAATTGTTTAATCTTGATTTATGTTTCAGTTTAGTAAGAACTTCATTTTATGTTAGTCTCCAAAACAAGCTCAGACCATGACTGTCTTGTACTAGTCCTATTTACAGATGGAGTAGTGTCTGCACATGGGTTTGTAAATCTGTAAGATAAATCTTCTGACATTTATGCTGACTTCTTACTGCAAATTTGTAGAATATTTCCCTGTTTGTATATCACAAGGAGGATCAAATTCTTCCCCCAATATCCAGAGCTGCCACTTTAATAATTAGTAGGTACCATTATAGTGTGCCTTGTGTAGGATTATACCAAGTGTTTTGCACATACAGTCAATCCTTGTTAAAACCCTGTAGCTATATGTTATCACCTCTGTGTTACAGATAAGAATAATGTGTTAGCAGAGGGCTTTTCTGTTTTTTAACCTTTTTATTAATCTGTGCTGCCTCAACCTTGTTTTTTCTCTAGTTTAATTTTGTCAGTATTGACTCTTTAATTTGCTTCACAGAGATCGGAAATTGTACAATTTGGGACTAAAGGGCTACTACGTTAAAGACGATGACAGCAGTGCAGGTAATAACGGTATGAAGCCAAATAACCCCTTTTTTTACTAAAATTAGCCATAATACTGTATAGAGAAGATGCGGAAGCAAAGCAGGGAGGTTATTTGACTGGTCGTAGTTTAAGCAAAAGCTTACTTGGCTGCTCATGCATGGTGTGCTTAAGTTTCATGTTCTCTGATCCCAGTGCCCTGGCTCTGGCTTGGGTTTTGGTTTGCTGGGTTAGGCTACCCAGGCATTGGAGCCACCTCACTCTTACGGCCTCCTTGTTTCAGTCCTTTAGCAGTTTTATAGGTAAATGGTTCAGGGTCAACTCCAAGTGAATGTCCACAGTCTGGCCTGAAGTAAGGGAGCTACCATCTGTATTAACTCTCCCACATAACAAATAGAATCTCGTCTACACTTCGAGCCTCACCCGAAAACCACCTGGATCTCCGTCAGACTTCCCTGTCAGGGCCCCATTTGTCCTTCCACGTGGATTTTTATGTTCCTCCAGACACAGAGGGAAGACTGCAGCCCAAGGTGTAGGTAAAACCAACGCAAGTGGCGTGTCATGTGACCCGAGAAATTCCCCAGCTCTCATGTGACGGAGCCATCATTGCATCGTCACTTACCCACCCAGTAGAATGTTTGGTTGCGTTTCAGTGTGACGCTGTACAAGTAAGATTCCTCTAGAGCCTAGGGTCTGGACATGAGGGAATATGCATAGCCCGAGGGGCGCATACGGCCTGTGTAGCTGATCCATCTTCCCTGTTTGCTCTCCTGAGCCTCCATGAGTTCATTACATGGGCTGGCGAGTGGAGTCTCCTTTATCACCTAAATTGGTATCTTTCCCCCTTTGGCTTTTAGTAGGATTTCTGCCCATAGGATCTCTTTTTTCAGGCTTCATCTGTGCAGTGTTAAGGTTCCCATTCTGTTGCCTAAGATTATTTAGCTGCAGCACAGCTCAGCCCTAATTGAGTACGCTCGTATACAGTGTTTTGTCTCACATTCTTTAAATAGAGCATTTGAGTGGCTTTTAATAGTGAAACCTTTCATTAAATGAACTTTCCCACAGAATCCCAGGCTGTAAATGCCAGTTGCAATTGAAGTACCCATGAAGGGCCTAAAGACCTGCCTCTCACTTTTCTTATTACCAACTCCTAAAATAACTCCCCAAGTCATCATGTTAAACCCACTGCTCTAGTGTAGCGGTGCTGCAGATGGGAATGTGGAAATGGGGCTATTTTCCCCAGGGCCTCCTTGCTGTGTTGCCTCATACATCCTCAGTCCCAGCACAGTGCCGAGCAAGAGGAGGCGCTCTGTGCGGTGAGCTGAGTGGGCAGCTGGGTGGTCAACGGCAGGCGGAGCCAGACTAGAAGCTGTCTCCTGGCTCTAGGAGGCTGTTTCCTCACTAGTCCACATTCCCATCAATTCCTTTTTTCCTTCCCTTTTGTTTTTCTTCCCCTTAAAAATTGTCACATTTGTACACCTTTACTTTGAGCAAGTATGTAGTAATTCTGGATCTCAAGTTCTTTTTCATTAAAATGAGGATAATAAAACCTGCATTTAAATCTTCTCTGAAACTAAGCTGACATAACAACCACTGTGTGTAGGAGAACAAGCCACGGAAGAGGAGGAAGGAGGCCATTCCCAGGGCCCTGCAGAGCCCCACGACAACGGATGCCCAGATCCAGATGAGAGTGAACTGGATTCCGAGGCCGAACTCATGAGGAGTATGGGATTGCCCCTTCAATTCGGTAGCATGTCCACACATAAGAATTTTGAGGTAAGTATTAGTTTAATTGTTTGTTTCTTAATATTCTTCATAAAATATCACATGGAATTTTTTTATCCCAAATCTAATGCTTTGTTGAATTAGGACACTTCCCAGGTGGCGCTAGTGGTAAGGAATCAGCCTGCCAACTCAGGAGACGTAAAAGACACTGATTTGATCCCTGGGTCGGGAAGATCCCTTGGAGAAGGGCATGGCAACCCACTCCAGTATTCTTGCCTGGAGAATCCCATGGGCAGAGGAGCTTGGTGGGCTACAGTACTTACAGTCACAGAGTTGGACACGACTGAAGCGACTTAGCACACATGCATACACCTGTTTTTAAATGTATGTACGTATTTATAAGATAACTAGAACTTATGGTTCTGGTTGTGATATGTCTCGTGTGTGATGATTCTTCTTTTTAGAAATGTAGATAGTACCATTCACTTGTTTGTGTCACTAAAACCCAGGTTGGGAGGTTAAGGGTATTTTGTTTAATGTCAAGATAGATTTAGATTCTACCTATTGTTATAGTTTCTGAAGTGCAGTTTATATTCAAGTTATTTCTCTTTGTAGGAATCTATGAATACTAGAAAAAAAGTTAAAATAATGAAAAAGAAAAAGAAAAAACATCAAAAGAAGTACTTAGATGAGATTAAGAGAGAATCCTGGAGACAATGTGAAGAAGATGACATTTCAGCTTCAGACGATCCTTCTTCATCTGAGAATGAGAACACTAGAAAGTACAATCTTCAAGCCAAAAAGACATTGAGGCTGAAAGTTTTCCCGTTGAAAACACAGTAGGTCCAAAGCTGGAAATTACAGAGATGTGGGAAAAGTACTGGAATGAATACGGTGGAGGACTGCTATGGCAAAGCTGGCAAGAGAAACACGCAGATCAGACCCTGTGTCCAGAACCATGGAATGTTCCAGACACAAAGGAGGAGTGGGAGCAGCACTACAATCAGATGTATTGGTACTATCTGGAACAGTTTCAGTACTGGGAAGCTCAGGGCTGGACTTTTGATGCCCCACAAAGCCGAGATACAGACCCTGGTGGCTCTAAAATAGAAGTTGACAACAAGAAAGACGAAAATCACATGAAAGCAGATGAACTTTTTTCCCCATCTTTATCCGTTGGCAGCAAAAGCTCTAGTTCAAGTGATAAAGATCATAGTGAAATTCTCAACGGAATTAGTAACATAAGTCTGAATTCAGAGAAAGTAGAACAGAGACAACTAGATCCCTCCCTAAGTTGTGATGGACGTCAGTGTTTGAGTGAAGTTCCCAGCAGAAGAGAATGCCCTGCCTCTGGCCACAGTGAACCGAGTCATGGAACCACGGAAAGCAGCTCATCTGGGAGCAGAAGCACAGACCAGCCAGCTCAGGGTAAGACTGGCCTAGATTTTTGGTGCTTGTCTTTTTGTCATTTCCGTTATTAATTTAAGAGCTCTATTAGAGACCATTAGATGTATTTGCTTCTTAAGAAAGAGAAGTTGTTTTTAATTAAATGTGACTATGCCATCTTTAGAGTTACTTAGATTAGGATTTCATCGAAGTGTGATAGCTAACAGATGTCACAGAGGTAACTTTGTGGATTAATTTGTATAGATTTGGACAGCCATGAGGAAAAGTAGTTTCACAGTTCACTTTTTTTTTTTTTTCCACTTTGCCTACCCCCTGGCTTGTGGGATCTTAGTTCCCCAACCAAGGATCAAACCCAGGCCAGAGCAGTGAAGGCATGAAAGCGCCAAATCTTAACTTCTGGACCACCATGAATTTCCTAGAGTTGACATTTCAAGTAGTTAGATCATGGGAACTTTTAGACTTTCATAGACGTAGCTGAGGATTCTGTATGTGAATACACAGAATAAATAGATGTGGTCTGGCATGCAATTCTTTGCAGAAAAGGCCCTGGAAGATGTTGATTGCGTTTGGGAATGACAGAAGAGTTGTCAAACCAGGGACAGAAACCCACTGTGATATCTCTACCTCTTTAGGTTCACAGGAGTCCTCAGAAGCAGACACAGTCAGAGACAGATGCCTCCGCAGTGGGACTGATGGGGAAGAGAGTGGAGACGATCCACCTGAAGAAAAGAGAAGCAAACTGAAGAGGAGGCGAGTCACTCACCACCTTTCTCTCCAGCACACACCAGCACACTTTAGGAACTCAGGACCTTACTGCAGGAGAGCATATCTCTACCTGCTCTTTCTAAACAGCACATGTTCTTGCTAACTCCTCAGTTTCTGCTGGTCCTTAGAGGCAGAGACTATGTGTATACTTATATTCTTGGGACCTCGTAGGTTCTACATACACACAGTGAGCTTAACTTAATTTGCAAGAGTTATTTCTCATCATTTTCATTTGTTACTGTTATCCACATAGTAAAGGTCACTAGAAGATTTCCACAAAAGGTGGCAATGGTGGCTCAGTGCTAAAGAAGCCACCTGCAACGCAGGAGACATGAGTTCCATTCCTGGGTCAAGAAGATCCCAGGAGAAGGCAATGGCAACCCACTTGCTGGGAAATCCCATGGACAGAGGAGCCTGCTGGGCAATAGTCCATGTGGTCGAAAAGAGTGGGCCCCTGAGTTACTTAATGTCACTTTCATCAGAATCTTCATAACATTATTTTTTCTTCTGTAACTTTTTGGTTGAGTTGATACCTTTCAAATATTTCCTTGTTTGCTTTTAAGGAAAACCTCTAGAGATATCACCTAGGAGATTAGTTAAGGCTACAGGTTAACTGGTGTTTTTCCAAAAGAAAATGGAGAAATCTATATTTGTACCCTGTTCGGAATAGAGATAATTACTTGACTTAAGATTTGAGTGCTTGTTCCTGTGTCCCAAACCCTACTAGGTAATTGATCTCATTTGGTAAATCCTGATTGAACTGTGCTTCTTCCTGTCTTTCTGTGTTTGTGAACTGTGGTTGACTGCTGTGATGGGAAAGTTTACATGGGTTGACTTTTAATATTTGCCTGAACTAGTAGGCTCTATAGTTAATGGCTTATCACTGTTTGCTTTGTTTGTTTAGTCATGAGCTGGACCTCGACGAAAACCCGGACTCAGACTTTGACAACGACGGTTCTCTTCTAGGATTCAAGCACGGCTCAGGGCAAAAGTAATGTTCCATCAACGCTGTTTCTTCTAGAAATCTTAACGACTCAGCAGTCCTCAAGTTCTCTTGATATTCAGATAGGGAATGGTGGTTACATATTTCATGGCATTTGAGGTGTTAGAGTCGAAGCACTAACCTTTCTTATTAATAAGAATTGTAGAGCTAACACAGTGCATTTGATATATTCACATTATTAACTCAGTTGCACTTCATAGCAATCCAGTGTTTTCAGTCTACAGAATTGTAATCGTCTCTTTGTACTCCGAGCCATATAATCATTTAAGGTTGAGTTTATAGAAGTTAATAATATAAAGGGTTTTCCTGATAACTGCCACATTTTAAAATTCCTGGCAGAATTTATTTCTAGCCACATGTAATTTTATTGAGAAATCACTTAGGTAGCTCTTGCTGGTATATATTCACAGAGATTTATTGTTACCTGGAATTTAACTTAAATAGAAGTTAATAATATAAAGAGTTTTCCTGATCACTGCCACATTTTAAAATTCCTGGAAGAATTTATTTCTAGCCACATGTAATTTTATTGAGAAATCGCTTAGGTAGCTCTTGCTGGTATATATTCACAGAGATTTATTCTGTTACCTGGAATTTAACTTAACTGCTCTTCTATTTGGAGCACACAATTTCAGTAAAGAGAAGAGTAAGATACACTTTTTATTAAGTTTATAATATGGGTGAAGATACACTTGACATTTAAAGCCAAACTCTTCAGAGTTTAAGTGCTGAATTGTATGTTACACCGTAGGTCCCTAATAGTCTGTAGGAGAGGCGGTTAGTGAGGCTTCAGAGAGTCAACGAAGGCTTCACAACGGACATTTGTCTTCTAGAACTGGAAAAATTCATATAGTTAGATCAGCAGATGTTCTCTAGTTACTTTAGTAACGGGGGTTTACGTCTTAGGTGAGTTCAGATTGGTTTAAGAATCTAGTGGCCACTTTCAAGATAATTTGAATATAATCTGGAACAGGGTTAGAAGAGCTTTGGCATCACCTTACTGTGAGAAAAATTGTATTTTCCCCAACGAACATTGGGATTATAGTTTCCTGCTGTTTCTTTGTTACATTTTACAATATAATTTCTCCTTTCTGTTTTAGGTAGGATGTGTTGATATTCCCCCATTGGTGTTTCACATTTCCTTGAGAATTAAACTACAAGCTAGACCTTAAAAAGTCCTCTGCAGTTGTCTGCATGTTTAACTTTATTTTGTAATTTCCATAATTTAAAAAAATGAAATAAAAGTATTGACTGCTAATAGGAGATAGTGAAAAATGTTAGTTTCTTCTCTTTTTGTATAAAGAAATCTGTAGACGCTTATGTCTGAGTCCACTCCTTTTGGTTTGTCACAGATACGGAGGAATTTCAAACTTCAGTCGCCGGCGGGTCAGGTATCTGCAGAAGAACATGAAGTGGAAGTCAAAGTCCTTGGACATGAGACAACAAATCAGTATGAAAAACAAGCACATCTTCTTCACTGAAGAGTCAGAGAAAACTGGTTTTAAGAAAAGCAGAACTTTGAGTAAGGTGTGTGTAAGATTTGCTCTATTTTTACAAACCTAGACTGAGTTTATGACCCTGGCTGCTTAATTGTTTGTGAATGAGAACCCTGCTTCTTCTGGTGGTCAGGACACCAAAAATTCTGTTCCATTTGCTTCTTCAAGGCTTTTATTGTGTGAATGAAATTTGCAGAATAGGTAATTTGGGGTAGTCTGATGGGAATGTTTGAAATCTGCAAAGTAGTAACATGTGGAACAGTAAATAGGTGATGGTGTCTGACGTGTGCAGTGACATCTCATCTGTTTCAGGCTAAGCACCATCCTGGAGGCCTGATTTCTGATAACAGCTATTGTAAGCCTTAATTTTGAGGTCATCTAGAGGTGATCAATCTTAACTTTGCACTGACAAGTTCACCCTGCTGTCATGAGCCCCAAAGCTAATTTAGTGACTCACATTGTTAACTGGAACACACACATCCCCTCTTTAGAATTTTGCTGTACTAGCCTTCTGAGTACCTAGGAAACAAAAGTAATTAGAGTTGCTTTTGCTTTGTTTCTTGAGTGATTCTTCTCTGTTACAGAAAAAGATCACCATCCAGTGAGCAGTTTTGTGTCTGCCACCTCTGGGGCACCTCTGTAGAGTGATGAAACAAAGTCTCAAGCCCCATGATGACTTTGTTTTACCCTTAGGGTACATTATCTTTCCTTAACTTCACCATCCTTCCAAAACATGCCACAGATTTATCACTGGTTTTATTTTTACTGTATTTCAGATTGCTTGGTTTGTGGTGTTGTTTTACTATGTGAGTGGCCCTGGCTATATCTGGAACAAATTTCCTAGTACCAGTTTGATCAGTCTAACAGATCTTCCTACACTATGTTGGATGTGGTAGTCCCGTACATTCGTCCATAGCCAAAGAGCTGAAACATGACTGCTGTGTGTGGCTGAGGAAGTAAAATCATTGTGGCTGTTGTGCCCTTAGTATCTGATTGGTGCCCCCAAAGGAAGGTTCTGGGTCGTGGTCTCTGCCCATTGCCTGTCTGCCACTCTTATTCTCATCTTCTGACTCAGGAAGATCAGGAATATCCGTTATGAAGGATATTCATGTTAGGAAATTGCATGGAATTGTGCATCATCTGACCTTGAGCCTTGTTCGCATTTCAAAGAAGAAACCTGTTTCTTAGGAATCACTTTACTGACTCTGCTGCTTCATTAGAAGGCAGCTCACTTTTCTTTAGACGGATTGACACTAAATCTTTGTAGAGGTCATCTCTGATGCTGAGTACCATTTAACATAGATCAAATAGCCTGGGCCATTGCAGAAAATTCTGTGTAGTTGGAAAAACTAAAAGTTATGGCTCAACAATAGATGAGTGCATTTGTAATGGTAATATATAGTACGGTTATATTGTTAGAAGACCTAATGGAAAGTTACTGGAACAGAGACCTTTATCCTCTTAGTGTTGTTGCTTTTGCTTTGTTTCTTGAGTGATTCTTCTCTGTTACAGAAAAAGATCACCATCCAGTGAGCAGTTTTGTGTCTGCCACCTCTGGGGCACCTCTGTAGAGTGATGAAACAAAGTCTCAAGCCCCATGATGACTTTGTTTTACCCTTAGGGTACATTATCTTTCCTTAACTTCACCATCCTTCCAAAACATGCCACAGATTTATCACTGGTTTTATTTTTACTGTATTTCAGATTGCTTGGTTTGTGGTGTTGTTTTACTATGTGAGTGGCCCTGGCTATATCTGGAACAAATTTCCTAGTACCAGTTTGATCAGTCTAACAGATCTTCCTACACTATGTTGGATGTGGTAGTCCCATACATTCGTCCATAGCCAAAGAGCTGAAACATGACTGCTGTGTGTGGCTGAGGAAGTAAAATCAGTGTGGCTGTTGTGCCCTTAGTATCTGATTGGTGCCCCCAAAGGAAGGTTCTGGGTCGTGGTCTCTGCCCATTGCCTGTCTGCCACTCTTATTCTCATCTTCTGACTCAGGAAGATCAGGAATATCCGTTATGAAGGATATTCATGTTAGAAAATTGCATGGAATTGTGCATCATCTGACCTTGAGCCTTGTTCGCATTTCAAAGAAGAAACCTGTTTCTTAGGAATCACTTTACTGACTCTGCTGCTTCATTAGAAGGCAGCTCACTTTTTCTTTAGACGGATTGACACTAAATCTTTGTAGAGGTCATCTCTGATGCTGAGTACCATTTAACATAGATCAAATAGCCTGGGCCATTGCAGAAAATTCTGTGTAGTTGGAAAAACTAAAAGTTATGGCTCAACAATAGATGAGTGCATTTGTAATGGTAATATATAGTACGGTTATATTGTTAGAAGACCTAATGGAAAGTTACTGGAACAGAGACCTTTATCCTCTTAGTGTTGATTGCATGCAGGAACGTCATTGTCTTGTGTTTAAGTGAGGTCATGGTATGTCCAGGTAACATTTAGGTTGGAATTACTTATTATTAACTTGTATGATGTAGTGTACATATCTGAGCTAATACTGTGACACAGCTTGTAAAGTCACAAATGGTAAAGCAAAAAAACAAATGGTAAAGCAGATAGACATGTTCTTTGTAACAAACAGAGAATTCATTGATGCTTGTAACATCTTAACATTTCAGGTAGAAAAATTTCTAAAATGGGTTAAGGAACCAGTGGATGAAGAAGCATTGCCAGAGTTGGTTTCTCATAACAACGTGCAAGACACTTGCACAAGCAGTGGCTCAGAGGAACCAGAAGTGTCTGTTGAGAAGGGGGATGACCCAGTGGAAAAGAGTGAGGCAGAACCTGGACAGCATCCTGCTGTATGTCCAGCCGGGGAAGTAGGAGCAGAGAAGCATCACGGGACCAGCCCAGAAGCCGCCGGGACAGATACAGAGGACTGCGTGCCCCAGGCTGCTTCGGACCCTTGCCAGGAAGAGGCTGAAGGTGAGAATGAGCTCCCACTATCACGGGCAGAAGTCATTGTTCTCAGTGTGCCTTTCCCTCGTTATCATTTACGATCATCTACACTTCCAGACTCAGAGCCCCCTCGGCTGAACAAGCACAGTAAACTAAAAAGTTAACTCACATAGGGAGCTATTTGAGCACCTCCATCGATGCCGTTAGCCTGGCGTCTGCCACCACGCTGCTCTGGAGGCTGCATGCTCTGGAGCACAGACCCAAACTCTAGTTATTTGGTATAACCACACATTAGATAATTTCACCTATGATTTCCTCTTTCTGTAGTCAGCATCTGTATTGATTCTGTTCTTTTGTTCTAGCTGAAAGTCAGAAGAAGAAGAAAAAGAAAAAGAAGAGCAAAAAGGGGCTGAATCTGCCCCCTGAGATTGCTGCCGTACCTGAGCTTGTGAAGTACTGGGCTCAGAGGTACAGGCTCTTCTCCCGTTTCGATGATGGGATTAAATTAGACAGAGGTAATGTGGATGTGTAATTTTTAACTTCATTTTGAAATAATTTCAGATTTATAGAAAAGTTGCAAAAATTGTAAGAAACTCTCATATCCCATCTACGCAGATTGAGCTCTTTCTACCGTTTTGCCACATTTGCTTTGTCATTCCGTGTATGTGTTTTCTGATCCAGGTACTCCTACCCCTGAATACTTTGGTGTGTATTTTCTAAGAACAATGATCAATTTATGTAACAATGATAAGGTTAGAAATTTAACATTGTTACCATGTTAAAATCAACAAAATAGTGCTCTCTTTTCATCAATTACCCTAATCATGTCCTTTGCAGCATTTTTTTCCTTCCAGTGTAGGATTGTATATTACATTTATTTTCATGTTTCTTTAGTTTCCTTTAATCTGAGACAGTTCCTCAACCTTTTTGCCTTTCATGACTTTGACATTTTCTAGAGAACAGCTGCCAGTCATCTTCCACAGTGTCTCTCAAGTTAGATATATACATGTTTTTTAAACTCACACTCAGGTTTATTCTGTATTTTTAGCACAATTGATAGATGATTAAACAGAACATCTGATGTGCAGAAAGCTGTAAGTTAATCAGTTAACACTGGAAAGTTTGAATTCTTTCTCCAGCTTTCCTACTATGACCTTAAACAGCTAGCTTACATTCGGTTGCACAAACACGCTTATTTTCATGTTGGGGCTACTTAAATATTGGTCTTTATTAACTGCCAAAATCAGGAGGTACTGATCTGTGGTGGCGTTTCTGGGGTTCCTTGAACCTCTTAAAATTATTTGTAAAATGTATATCAGGGAGCATATGTAGAGTTTGTTGGGGAAATAAGACTGGGTAAAAGCTGATAATTCTATAATAGGAATTTATGTGTTTATTCTAGCAGTGAGGAGCCAAAAAAGTTTTGGTTTAAAAAAGGAGGGGGAGGGAATAGGAAAATTGGTGCATCATTTTGCTCAGAGAAATATCATTCTGAAAAATGTAAATTCCTTCTGTTGGACAAGAGGGAGGAGGGCAATGTCCTTTTCCTGTGGAGTGGACACAGGACTTCATTACTGAAGATGAAGACAACCCTACAGTCGTGCTGTCACATCCTTGCTTTCTGCAGATTTTACCAAGTGTCTGGTACAAATCTGGTTCATTACTTCCCCTCTAGGAATGAATTAATTGGGAGCCTCAGTGAAGTTTGGGGAGTTGATCAGCTAGAACAGCTACTTTTCTGTTTTCCACAATAGGCAGTCAGTTATTACTACTTCAGACAGAAAAATCAGTATTGCTTTCAGTTATTGGAGGCGTTTTGTGAAAGAATCAGGCAAGAATAGAGGTGGTTTTTATGTGGAAATTGGGACTGGGGATAGTACTGCTCCGTTTATAACAAAATTTGTAGACCTTTCTTTCAAACTGGATAATATATGATTTTTTGAAAAGAGAAACTGAGTTGTTTTTTAGGTATTTATTCAGTAGTATACATCAATGTTTGCTGTGTCTGTGTCTGGCTTGGCTTCTTGACACTGAATGTCCTAACAGAAGCCTCTCCCTTTGCAGAGGGCTGGTTTTCAGTTACTCCTGAGAAGATCGCCGAGCATATCGCAGGCAGAGTCAGCCAGTCCTTGGAGAGTGGCACCGTTGTGGACGCCTTCTGTGGAGTTGGAGGAAATACCATTCAGTTTGCCCTAACAGGGAAGAGAGGTAATTGGTTATCAGTGGTTTACTCATTAATTAATTTCAGTTTATTCATCAGATGCTTCATTTTCCTTCAGCCCTATCTTTACTGAGATATAATCATTGATAATGCCAAATATTTAACAATAATAGTTAGGATATATTAAGACTACACTTTGTGTACTGTTGTAAGTGTTTAATATGTATCACTGTATTTAGTCAACAGTCTTGTGATATGTATCTTTTATACTTTCTGTGTTTAACAAATAAACTGAGAAATAAAACATGCAGTAATTTTCCCAAGATCACATAGACCCAGCTCAGCAGCAGCAAGATTATAACATGATATAAAAGTGAAACTATTAAAATGGGAGAGACTGTTCTCTGGAAGAAGAGAAGCGTAAATGGTGCAGTAGGGGAGGTGGGGTCCAGCTTTGCCCTCACCTGCTGTATGATTTTGGACTTCCTTTAATCTTAATGGAAGGGAGACATTAAATTGAGAGAACCCTGTGATACCTTTCAGCTTTGACATCTGACACTAAGAACCTTTTAAATATTAGACTGTCCTCATGGTTGTTTGACTTCAGAATCCCAGAAAAAAAAGCCTGTTACTATATATCTGCCAGGAACTGTGTCAAGTAGGTAATACATGTGCTGTTTCCTGGGATGGGTAGGGGGGGAGGCTTTATGGACTGGACAAGGTGGCCAGTGGCCGCCATTCCTGGACATTGCAGTTCCCTGCAGTATCCTCCAGGACCTATCAGCATTTCATTCACCTGCCAGATTGAGTTGCTCACGCTCTATTAGGCCTGAAAACAAAAATGGCTTCCAGGAGAGCACAGATGAAAACAGGGCCATTAGCCAAATACAGTTGGTGTTGAAAGTCACTTTTTTCTGTTGAATTTTTGCTGTTGACAGTGTATCTCTGCATCTGTCTCCATGCTATCAGTTCAGCAGATTAAGCAGCTAAAAAGGACCTTGTCCCTTTTATAAATATGAATGTTATTTAGAAGAATAGTGTTGTGGATGCATGATTTTGCAACATAGGGTTGGTGCCTATATTCATTGTTCCAGTGATTTACTTAGTGCATTATTTCCCTAAAGCATTAACAAACCTTGAAACCAACATTTTCTGTAATACAGCTGTTTCCTTTTCAACCATGGTGTGTGCATCAGGATTGCACTCTGCCCTTGCAGACATAAAATATTGCCACTAACATCCTGTTGCACACACAGGTGCACATGAGTAATTTACTGTAAGACATGAGTGAGTCGGAATTAACTTACGTTTGTGTTGCTAATTATGAAATTGAAGTAAATTAAATGAGAGCCTGTGCAGTAAAAACATGACGTCTGTTCTCTCTAGCTAAAATGTCTCATTAAACATAATCAGCAGGTGTTTTTGCATCTCTTCTTCATAAGTTGGCTACATAGGTTTGTCAAAAAGTGTTTTATTTGCCTTTCTGTAGACATTGTCAAATCTGTCTACTTTTGGACGTTGCCTCATCTTGAGGAAATTGGTCTTATCTAAAGTCTTAGCATTTCTAAACTGTCTGTGCGGCCATCACCTTCCTGTGTCTACCGTCCAGCTCTGACCACAGACCAGGCTTGGGATGATGGGTAACCACCTCACTGCTTGCGTTTGCCCTGCGGCCTAAGTGAGACAGCTATGCAGGCCACATCCTTGGTCTCATTTTCTTGATATAGCACAATGAATCTTCCTAGGTTAGGTGAAATTTTTAAATTAAATTCTCTCTCGTTTTTGTGGCCAAATCTCCCTTTCAAAACTCTTTTTAAACGGGACTTACACGCACAGAAAATAAAGACTGCTCAAAAGATGAACTCGTCCATATAATTGACAATCAGTATCATTGAACTCCTCCTTCTTGTTCCTATTTTTAGTGATTGCCATTGATATTGATCCCATTAAGATCGATCTTGCTCGCAATAATGCAGAAATTTATGGCGTAGTGGACAAGATCGAGTTCATCTGTGGAGATTTCCTGCAGCTGGCTTCTAGTCTAAAGGCTGACATCGTGTTTCTCAGCCCACCTTGGGGAGGACCAGACTACGCCACTGCCGAGATCTTCGACATCAGCACCATGATGTCTCCTGATGGATATCCTTTGAAAGTCCTAGAGTTCACTCAAATGGTGGTTGTGGAGAGGAAACGTGTGTGTGTGTGTGTGTGTGAAATTAGTGAACAGGAGAGATGTTACCTAATAGCACTTAAAAGATTCCAGTTTGTTTTCCATAAAAATTAACTGATGATTGATCTCCAAAAATTACAGCAAATATGAGGTTATATTTTCATTGGTTACTCTCCAGTTGTCCCATTAGAAAACAAGAACTAAAGGGCATTAATTGTTTGGAATTACTGTCTGTAAATCAGGGGTTTCCTCAGGACCTGTCCCTGGCCTCTGGGTGACTGTCCCCTGACTTCAGCTCACACTGACCTAAGTTGTCTGTGTCTCCAAGTTCTGCCTGTTATTCCTCCAGGTTACTGGAGCAAACCTCTTATTTCAGGAAGACTAGCGTGTGTTATTTTTCCTTTTATCCCAGAGGAGTCATTTATGGCTCTTAACAGGAATTGTTCTAAATTGCTAATTAAAATTTAGAAAAAATAGAGTGGACAAAGTTACTTGTCTTTATTCTTTACTAGAAAGATGTGGTTATTGTGCTTTCCCGTTCATCCTGTTTTCACAAAAACTAGGAAATAGCAGAAAGAAAGAGTTGTGTTCTAGCTCTTGGTTTCCTACCCTAGGATAATCCAATACATAGATTAAACTTCTAATCCCTGACCTGTTGGAGACAGTTCAGTCAGTTCAGTCACTCAGTCGTGTCTGACCCTTTGTGACCCCGTGGACTGCAGCACGCCAGGCATCCCTATCCATCACCAACTCCCAGAGTTTACTCAAACTCATCTCCATTGAGTCGGTGATGCCATCCAACCATCTCATCCTCTTTCGTCCCCTTTTCCTCCTGCCTTTAATCTTTCCCCGCATCAGGGTCTTTTCCAATGAGTCAGCTCTTCACATCAGGTAACCAAAGTATTGGAGTTTCAGCTTCATCATCAGTCCTTCCAATAAATATTCAGGACTGATTTCCTTTAGGATGGGCTGGTTGGATCTCCTTGCAGTCCAAGGGACTCTTCGAGAGTCTTCTCCAACACCACAGTTCAAAAGCATCAATTCTTCGGTGCTCAACTTTCTTTACAGTCCAACTCTCACATCTGTACATGACCACTGGGAAAACCACAGCTTTGACAAGACAGACCTTTGTTCTCTTTTAGGTCAATGGCACCCCACTCCAGTACTCTTGCCTGGAAAATCCCATGGATGGAGAAGCCTGGTGGGCTGCAGTCCATGGGGTCGCTAAGAGTTGGACACAACTAAGCGACTCGACTTTCACGTTTCATTTTCATGCATTGGAGAAGGAAATGGCAACCCACTCCAGTGTTCTTGCCTGGAGAATCCCAGGGACGGCAGAACCAGGTGGGCTGCCATCTATGGGGTTGCACAGAGTCGGACACGACTGAAGTGACTTAGCAGCAGCAGAGGTACTGTTGGCCTTCTCAGGTGGCTCAGTGGTAAAGAATCTGCCTGTAGTACAGGAGACCCTGGTTCGATCCCTGGGTCTGGAAGAACCCCTGGAGAAGGGAGTAGCAACCCACTCCAGTTTTCTTGACTGAAAATTCCATGGATAGAGGAACCTGGAGGGCTACAGTCCATGGGGTCTCAGAGTTGGACGTGACTGGCAACTAACACACATAAAGCACTGTTCCATATCAGAATACGTTTGGGTTGTGATATAACAGTTGAGCAACATATCTGATTAGAAATCAACTACTGTTTTTGTTACTTTTCCTTAACTACTGTCTACCTTTGAAATTTTCAGACTTTCCCAGAAGATCACTAATAATATCGTTTTTTTTCTTCCAAGAAATGCTGATATCGACCAGGTAAGCCATTACTGAAGATCTTCTATGAACCTCTGGTGTGACTGTTACAGAGACTGGACAGGAAAAGATACAGGGTATTTCTTTACTTAAGAGCATATTTATGAGAAGTGCCTGGCTTTTTTCTTTTTCTATTAGAAAATTAGAAGTGCTCAGGAGTTAAATCTACCCATGCCCGTTTCATCCTGTTCATCTCCTTGGCTCCCGGCGTACATGACCATAAACAGAACACTCAGGGCTTTCGTTCCATGTCCTGAAAGGATGAATGTGTTGTGTTCCAATCCTGCACACCTGACGTAGCCGAGATGTCTTTACTGAAGCCTGCCTTGAGAATAGGTGTTAGGTATTCCTGAAAATGACAGCCTTGATGGAAATACACAGACAGATGAAACCTTAATGTGACCAACAGTTTTTTCTATGGCCTTGAGGTGTAGGGCACTTGACTGACATTCACATGTCCTTGTTCTGTTCATATCACAGACATTTATTGTAAACATGTTGGTTTTTTCCCTAGAATAATAACTGCTTCACAGAGATCTGAGGATGTCTTGGTTTCATGCTTTCGTTGATGTGTTTTGTAAGCACTTAGCACTCCGATATTCTGGCCTGGAGGATTCCATGAACTATATATAGTCCATGGGGTTGCAAAGAGTTGGACGAGAAGCTTTCACTTTCATCACATATCTGCTTTGTGCCAAGCATGCTGTTGAGAGTCTTTGGTCTTTCATCTGGTTCATTTGGTTTTACTCCAGCATTGCTGGGTGTTGGTTTTCCTTTCTCTCCTGTTTGGCACTCTGAGAGCTGACTCTCATTGAGCTTTTTCATCATATTTTACTCTGAAATTATCTCCATTATTTATTCAGCTATGTTCTCACCGTCTTTTTCCCTATATCAGGACATCTATTACATGAAAGTTAATGTCCCATCACTGTATTTTCTGGTGTTTTGTCTCCTTTTTCCTTCTGGGAGATTACTTCTGTCTGTTCTTCATTCCTCGCATATATAAATTCTTTCTATCCCATCTAATGTGTTTTTTGAAGAATAAATGAAATAAGAAGTAAACCATTTTTCACAGTCCCTTCAGCCCATAAATGTTCAGAAATTCTTGTGTCTGTTACTCAGAAGATCCTGTCATAAAGTAATTGTGGAAAGAATGTAAACATTACTAAGATTTGGAAGAAGAACAATAGATAAAAATGTCATGATTTCCCTAGAGGGGAGAATGGACATCTTTAATATTTGTGAAACGGGGACTTCCCTAGTGGTCCAGGGGCTAAGACTGCTGCCTCTGCAGAGGGCATGGGTTCCATCCCTGACAGGGAACTAAGATCCCACAAGCCGTGAGGTGCAAACACACCACCCTCCCCAAAATTGTAAAATGACAGAATCTAGTTTATAAACACACATTCCAGATTGCAGATTTTTCTCTTCTCTACTAACCAGTAATACTTATGTACTGAACACGTTCTTGTGTTTGTTACGCTTTCCCATCTTTGCTAATCTTTGGAATGCTGGGTTTCAGATCTGGCTGCAAATTAAATCACCTGAATAGCTTTTTTTTTTAATTGTGGTAGAACATTCATGACAAAATTCACCCAAATCACTCAGAAGCATATGATCCACAATACATTCGTGTTGTGGTACAGCCGTCAGCACCATATGCCTCAGGACTTTTCTGTTTTCTGACACTGCAGCTCTGTACCCATCACAGACTAACTCCACACCCGTCCACCACTGCCCCCAACGCCTACCTCCTACCCTCTGTGTCTGTAAGTCTGACTACTCATATATACCTCAGTAAGCGGAGTCATACGATATTGGTCCTTCTCTGTCTGGCTATTTCACTTTGTATAATGTCCTTAGGGTTCATCCATGTTGTAGCATGTGTCAGAATCTTCCTTTATTTTTAAGGCTGAATGACATTCTGTTGCATGCACACACGTTGTGTTCGTCCTGTCACCCGTCTGCGGACATTCAGGGTTGTTTCCACCTTTTGACTGCTATGGATAGTGCTGCTATGAACACGGGTGTACACACGTCTGGTCACGTCCTTGCTTTCAGCTTCTTGGTTATGTATCCACAAATGGAACAGCTGGATCACATGGTGATTCTATTTTTAGGTTTTGGACTGTTACCACAGCAACAGAATGATTTTACATTCCCAACAGTAGTTCACAAGAGTTCTGACTTACCCACAGTCTCAGTAACGTTTGTTATTTTGTTTGGTAATAACTATCCTAGTGGGTATGGAGTGGTACCTCACTGTGCTTTTAACTTGTGCTTTCCTAAGTGATGCTGAGCGTCTTTTCATGTGTGTGTCTTCTGGGTTACTGGGTACTAACCCTTTATTGGATACATGCTTTCCCAGTTTTCTCTCTCATCCCATGGGTTGCCTCTGAAGTGTTTTTTGTTACTCTTGTTGCTCTGGCCACACTGCACAGCCTGGGGGATCTTCGTTCCCCGGCCAGGGCCTGAACCTGAGCTCCCTACAGTAAGGATGCAGGGTCCTAGGGACTGGCTCACCAGGGAAGTCCCTCTTTACTCTCTCAGTAGTGCCTTCTAATGCACAAAATGTTTTCATTTTGATGAAGTTCAACTTAGCTAATGTTTTTGTTTGTTGCCTGTGCTTTTGATGTCATCTCCAGAAACGATTGCTAAATTCAGTGTCTTGAAGATTTTCTTCTGTTTTCTTCTTTGTACACTTGTCACTGAGTAGCTTTTTTAAACTACTGATACTCAAGTCTACTGGGGAAGATTCTCTCCAATTTATTTTCTGGGATGAGGCCCACACATGAATTTTCAAAACACTCCAAGTGATTGTCATGTGCCGCCAGAAGTGAGATTCTCTGGGTTGAAAGAAGAGGAACAGAATGAACAAGTCTGAGCTCTTCCTCTGAGTTTTAAGGGGATAATCTTAGATCTTGGTGCTTGTCATCTACTGGTGAGACTGTGTCTAAACATCAGGTCTCTCAGGAAGTGCTATGACCGGAGAAAGAAAAAGCACTCTCTCCTGGCTTTATGTATTTTTATATCAAATTGAATATTAAACCTAACATCTGCTACTCATGTGACTCAGTTCTAGATTCCAAGATAAGGCTGAGCCTATTCCGTAATTCTGTTTTTCTCACATGTATATTACACATCAAGAAAAGGAAAAAAAATTTAAGAAAAAATAATTGTACATCATAACTAGTCTCACAGGAGGCTAAATGATCCTTCTATTAAACATTAGATGGGATATTTGGGTACTTTAATGACAATAGGAAATTCACTATCACGAAAGTTTGAGTGAGTACATTTTCTCTAGCTAAATGAATGCTTGCCCAAGGAGAAAGTGAACTTTTTTACTGGCATTTTGGTTTACTTCACACACCTGCCAGAATTGCAGTTGGTAGCTGGCTCATTCACATATTCTACCTCTAGAGGGAGTGATGATACTAGAGAATAATAAAAGTTAAAAAAAAAAAGCTTGAAATTTCAAATGCATTATACTGGTATTGAATTTGGATCAAATTACTGTGGGAAATCAGCTTTTCTTTTTAAAATGAAAATCTATCCACATATAGGATTTTTTATCCCAATTTTAATCTGTTTGCTATATTTTAATAACCTGCATTTTGATTTTTTTTTTTTATTGGAAGATGCTTGCTTAACATTGTTGTATTGGTTTCTGCCTTCCATCCACATGAATCAGCCACAGGTAGACCACATGTAGGACTTTTTAAATGAGAGAAGAGATGGTACAGCAAGGTTTAGAAAGAGCAGAACGGCATGCTTGACATGAAGTTGAGTTCATGAGAGTCCAGTTCTTAGTTGTACTTCCTGTCCAAACAGACTGGCATTTCTTTTGGTAAACATAGTATATTTAGGTCCAATACCAAAAATAAGCCTGTAATTGGGAACTGCTGATTTTTATCTATTTACTTCTTTCCTTCCCTTTCCCTCCCTCCTTCCTCTTCCTCTTCTTCTCCCTCTCCTTCCCCCACCCTTCTCAATTTATTAAACTTAAAAAAGGGGAAGCAACCAGATGACATTTTGTTAGTTAAACCTACTAGTGAAAAATAAAGACAGCTGTAAATTGATGGCAATAAGTTTGCTTGAAACAAAATATTATTTATTGCCTTGAACTACATAATTTTTAGTTACATAGTTAGCTATAATTTCAACTCCAGAATTCTAACCTTGAAAATGTATATACTTGTGAAAATATCTTTTAAAAGCACAAAAAGGCTAAGGTTAGAAATCATTTTTAAATAGAACACTTAAAGTAACATACTAATTTTGTTTTAAATTTCTTTCTAAACACTAGATGGGTGTTTTCAATACTTGCTTTAGTTGTCCATCGTCTGAGTCTCCTGGCTAGAAGGAGAGTTTCACAAATGCATCCTTTGGTTTGGTTTTGGTTTTGGTGCACTCCACTGCCTAGAAGAAAAACCCTGAAGGCATTTACTCAGTAGCTATTGAATAAAATAATCTGTCATAGACCTCAAAAACTCCCATGTAAGACATCTTCATTCCTTTTTCTACCCCAAACCCCCAAGTGCAGGAAACCCTACCTTCTCAGATTCATTTTAATGTAATTCTGTGTATGAATTACAGTGTGCTCTTTTCAGGGAGATTGGTGATATTCCTCCTTTTTAGATTTAGGAAGCCAAACCTCATCTTAATGGCTTTCTGCATTGATGAGCAAGTTACGGGTAGAACTGAGATGTTGCCGCTTGCCTCTGGGTGCTCTGCTCTCCCTGTACCAGCAGATTTTTTGCTGCTGTTTCAGCTCAGCACCACTTCTCTTCACCCACCTTGTCTCTCCTCCTTTCCTTCCTCTTCCTCTCAATCCCTACCCCACACCCAGAGAAGACTTCTGCTTTGCCAGTCTCAACTTTCTTTATGTAAATCATTAGTTAAAGGATGGGAAAAATACTGTGCTTAAGTTATATCTTAATTCATAGATAAATTACTGTGAAGCAATTATATTTTAAATATACTAGTCAATATGCCTTCCATTGGTTAAAGACAAAATTCTTCATTTGCCCTTCCTTGTGAAAAATCAGACTGGCACAAAGATTGCTGCTGTTTAGTAGCTCAGTCATGTCTAGCTGTTTGTGACCCCATGGACTGCAGCATGCCAGGCTTCCCTGTCCTTCACCATCTCCCACAATTTGCTCGAACTCAAGTCCCTTGCGTCCGCAATGCCATCCAACCATTTCATCCTCTGTTGTCCCCTTCTCCTCCTGCCTTCAGTCTTTCCCAGCATCAGGGTCTTTTCTAATGAATTGGCTCTTTGCAACAGGTGGCCAAAGTATTGAAGCTTCAGCTTTAGCATCAATCCTTGCAATGAATATTCAGGGTTGATTTCCTTTAGGATTGACTGGTTGGATCTCCTTGCAGTCCAAGGGACACTCAAGAGTGTTCTCCAACACCATAGTTCAAAGGCATCAGTTCTTTGACGCTCAGTCTTTCTTATTGTCCAGCTCGCACATGCGTACATGACTACTGAAAAAACCATATGTTTGACAATGCACACTTTTGTCAGCAAAGTGATGTCTCGGCTTTTTAATACACTGCCTAGACACAAAGATAGCAGAATAGAAAACGAAACATTTCTTTCTTCCTAATAATTGCTGCTCTGAGATGACTTCAGTATTTTTCACTTCTGCTGCTGCTGCTGCTAAGTCACGTCAGTCGTGTCCAAATCTGTGCGACCCCATAGACTGCAGCCCACCAGGCTCTCCCGTCCCTGGGATTCTCCAGGCAAGAACACTGGAGTGGATTGCCATTCTCCAATGCGTGAAAGTGAAGTCACTCAGTCATGTCCGACTCTTCGCTACCCTTTACTTTAAGTATTTTATGCCTTTTTAATTAATAGTGGGATGTATATGCGCATCTTCTCATTGTAACAGATACTGTTTGGCTTCTGCTGTGATCTATCCAATTGATAAAAACACGGCCATCTCTTTGCATCTCTGTGGAAGAGGTTGATATCGACATTGTTACTTTCCTAGTGGAACAACCTCTTTTTTTTCTTTCAGCGTGTACCATGGAATGACCTTTGCTTCTTCCCTATTTCTGTATCTGTGACGTTTTTCTAAGGAGAAGTTGAAGTACTGTAGAATACATGCTCATTGATGATACACAGTAAATCTTACTTCCTGCTGGAAGCTGGTGGAGCATGTGTAATACCACTGAGATTAGATATCTCACCTCCAAACCAGTCCCTGGTACTCCGGGAGCCCCTTCTCCCCGACTCCCTGTCTCCAGGTCTATGAATCCCAGGCTTCCACTGCGTCCCCCTTTCCCTTCACCCCCCTGCCACTCTCAACAAACTGGTCTCTGGTGGTGGTTAGAAGGAAATGTGTTTGCTAGTAATAGACCTGAGAGGTTAGACAAAAGATGCTGGACTAAAATGAAACTTTGTCTGTGTAAGGACTTAGGGTAGTAAAGCATTGCTCTTGTGAAGCATCCTTTTGAGCTTAACTCTTTGGAGGTAGAGAGATGGTGGTGCTTTTAGCTTCTCAATAATAGGGCCAGTCACCGTATATGAGTAGACCTCAAAAAGAGCAGTATATTTAATCACAATAAAGCAGGGAGGAGACTTAAAAATACACACATGCAAGAGCAGCAGGTGGAGGAGGTGATTCAAGCTGGGAGAACAGCACAGAGCCCACCCAGGAAGCAAGAGTCAGGTCATAGAAGCTGGAGCTCCCGTGAGAGATAGACAGGTCTGTCTCACTCTCTGATGTGTTCTATCTTAATAAATAAACCTGATATTCTGGAAGGGTATGTTGGTTTTCTGTTCCTCTAAATTCTGTAACTTCTGGCTTTGGAGAGATTAGGTCTTATACAATAACACAGCACTGTGGTCCTACCCATAATGTCAAAAGTGTCTGAAACAACAAGTATTTCTGCCACCAAACAGTTCACTAATACCAACCTGGAAAGTGACAGTGAACATTGAGATGCCTCATTATTTGAAAGTCTTAAATCAAAAGCCTGAGTGGTATTGTCTTGATAAAGCATCTGAATGGAAGGTTTATTCTGAAATCATGCTTATGTACGTATGACTTTCTTCTGTTCCATTTTCAGGTGGCATCCTTGGCTGGGCCTGGAGGGCAAGTGGAAATAGAACAAAACTTTCTTAATAATAGACTGAAGACAATCACTGCTTATTTTGGGGACCTGATCCGAAGATCAGCCTCTGAATCATAAGTGAGGAAGGACAGAGAGACCAGAAGGTCATGCAGCATTCAGATTATCACTCATCGGAGTTGCTCTCTGTGCTCACTGGTGTTTTGTGCCCGAGTCTAGTGGGTATTTGTGCCCAAATACACATTTTCCCTCACTGGTGCAGTACTGTGTGAAATTTGCTTTTAAGCATCCATTTATTTTATAGTGTTTTTTACATTTCTGTGGGAAAAAAAGGAAATATATTTTATAGTGTAAAAGTTTATATTCTTTTTCTATTAAAATGGCAGTCAACAGAGGAAGAAAATGTGTCTCTTAATTATTCATCTAAAAAGTGTGTTCAGTCATTTTTACAAGTAGGTCAGAATTCATGGACATGGGGCTCTCTGGTCACTGGGGATGTGGGACCTTTATCTTCCAATAATACAGGCATATTAAACATTAAAACATGGCTTTGGCTGGGATGGAGCCAGGGGGTTGAAATAAAGTAGAGAATTTCCAGTAAATATTGGAAAAAAATAAAAAGCAACTGGATTGGAGAATAGAGCAATGCTAACTTTAGTTCTCTTGAAACTTCACAAAGTTTGCCTGTTTGCCTTGCAGTACGGTAGCAGTAGAACTGATCATTAAGGATTAAATTAATTTCTTTTTAATCTGTAACATCAAAATCTGTCAGCATTCTAAGTTTTTATACTTTTTCATCAGGTAGCATTAGTTTCTATACCGTAAACTTCTCACCATTTTTTAAACAACGGCAGCATTGGTCATCCACAGCTCTATACATGGCCCTCACCCTAGAATATGCTTATTGGCCTCTTGAGGTGGGTGACGGGAGGGGTAAAAGCAGATATCCAAAATCACCAATTATTTTTTAGTTTTTTGTCACTTAAACCTTTCATGCATATACTTTGTCCATAGTGCATTTCCATTATTGTATGTTGTTAATATTAAAACTGATTTGTCCTACTGAACATACATGACTTTGTGCAGATAGAACAGGAAGCCTAACCAGGGTTAAAATACACCTACCTGCTGATGGCACAGATATAGCTGAGTTATAAAATGACTCACTGATAGATTACCAAGGGTTCAAAGAACTTATCAAGCAACCCCGTTGTTCAAACAAAATCTTCCTTAGAAGCCAAATCATGTTCTAGTCCAACTCGTTTTGGTTTTTTCTTCTTACTGTGAAACTTTTTAAAAACACTTTTATAAAGGTGAATATATATTCCAGCAATTTAAATACAACGTTAACACACCTGCCCTACCATCCTCCCCTGCCTTGACCCTTCCTCTGCATCTCCATTGCTCACGTTTCCACTACTCTTCCCAAAGCCAACCACTGTTGACACTTTGGTGTGTATCCTTTAAGACACTTCTCTGTTCAGTGCAACCTTGTCCTCACACAGTAGGGTGGGGTGGGATTGGATTGATTTTTGTTTTTAATGTCTTACAAATTTGTCCACATAAATACATATATGTCTTCTAACCGTCACGTAATAACAATACAAATCTATGAGAATTTCTTTAACCATGACCCAACTATGGACTCATATTGTTCTGCATCTCCATTGCTCACGTTTCCACTACTCTTCCCAAAGCCAACCACTGTTGACACTTTGGTGTGTATCCTTTAAGACACTTCTCTGTTCAGTGCAACCTTGTCCTCACACAGTAGGGTGGGGTGGGATTGGATTGATTTTTGTTTTTAATGTCTTACAAATTTGTCCACATAAATACATATATGTCTTCTAACCGTCATGTAATACAATACAAATCTATGAGAATTTCTTTAACCATGACCCAACTATGAACTCATATTGTTTCCAGTTTTTGCAGTTGCAGATAGTACTTACAATGTATATTTTTAAGTAGCATAGGTTCCTAGAAGTGGAATTTTTAAGTCAAAGGTCATGGTTATTTTTTTATTTAGTGTATCATGTTAGGTTGCCTGACAGATACATATATTCTTATTAGCCATGCATGAAACAGACTGGTTTTCCCCACAGCCTCAAAAACATATATTTTCACTTCTTACTGTCACCAGTCTGAACAAAGTTATTTTAATTTGCATGTTCTGATGACTAGTAAGTGTGTGCAGTTTTTCATTTACTTATTACCTAAAATACATGTGTCAGGCATCTAATGTTTTCACCAAATGAATAGCTAATTGCTACATCATTTACTGTCAAATGAACTAACATTTCCCATCAATTTGAAGTTTGACCTTCATGTATATGTAATATTCTGTTTGTGGAAACTTTTTTTTCCATTGATCACTCATCCATTCTGGTGCCATATGTTTGTGTGTGTGTGTTGTATGTTATGATTACTGTAGTTTTTGTTATATGTGTTGATAGTTTTGGCTTCTATTATTAGTGTCTTAAGGTTTTCTTGGCTCTTCTTGAGCATTTTTACTTTTTTAGATAAGCATGGATTTATCAAGTTCTATTTAAAAAACCCCAACCTTTGGGATTTTTAATTTTCAATTTAGAAAGACTAGTATCTTCACAGCATTGAATCTTCCTCTCCAGAAACTTATGAAATATCCTTCCATTATTCTAATCTTTTATGTCTTCCAATAACGTGTCATTTGAATTGTATAAATCTTCTATATTTTTTGCCATGTTTATTGCTTGATGCTTCATGCTTTTTGTTTGATTTTGAATAGAATCTTTTTTGTTGTTACATTTTCTAACAAGTGTATTTTGTGTGTGAAACAGTGCTTTTGAGTTCTTTACATCCAGTCAGAACTCTGATAGTTCTGATAGCGTTTCCGTCATTCACTTTGATTTTCTAAATAGGGGTCGTGACATCTACATGAGTTGTTCTCTTTGCTGACATGTATGTCTCCTAGTATTCTTTTCCTATTGGCGTTGGTTAGGACACCAAGGATGTCATGATAATGGCGTTTTTTTCCCTTGCTTTATATTTTACAATGAAAGGTTAGAAGCAATTTTTTTTTTAAATGTTATTGCAGTGGCATTAAAATTAAAGATACTGTTTTTCTTTCCTAGAGTTTTTTGTTCATATTTAATAAAATACTAAATTACTTTTGAAATTTCCAATTATCAAACCGCATCTGCATTTTGTCTTTAAATCCTGCTTCATCATATTGTATTATCTTAGTTCACTGATGGATTTCACTTGAAGAGTTTACTTTGTTCTGTTTTGTTTATGTTTTTCATGTATGTGTGCTCCTTGTTTAGTTTTGGTATCAGAGTTAGACTATTCTGGCAGAATACTCTGGAAACTTTTATTTTTTTTCTGTGTCCTAAATAACATTAATCTTTTTATTCCAGTTTTTTTTTAAGGTGTCTTGATAAGTTTATTTTTTAATTTTAATTCCCTGAAAAATACACATTCACTTAGATGTTGGTTTATTGATATAAAGTTAGGACATTAGCTCATATTTGCTTTCATTCTTTAACTTTTCATTTTTTAATAATTTCTGTCATAAAAATGTTGGAAAAAAAGCACAAAAACTTTTCATACAGTGTTTATTCATCTTCCCAAATGTTAATGTCTTATCTCAGGGTCTTTATAAGAAGACCCAGACAATTCTGGATGAAAGAGTACAAGGATGCAAGGGGTAACATGAAATGCCCCCATAACCCTCTCCAGTCAAGGTCACAGCCTAACCAGCCCCAGGCCAGACTTAAGCCCAGCCAGTGCGTCCCACCTTCTGTGAGTTGTCTGCTACCATCACTGCCATGTCGTGTCAATATGTACTGTTAGCTTTTTTTATTAAGTTAGCTAATTTTAAAAAGCAAAATTATTTGAAAAATTCAAACATTGCCAAAAAGAAAAAAATCACTATCACTTTTAAATTTATATGTTAATATTTTTAAAGTGCATCCATTTGTTTCTGAAATGGTATCAGAAACAGCTGAATGATGTGTGGCAAAGATGATACGGGGGCTTCCTTGTTGGCTCAGTAGTAAAGAGTCTATCTACCAGAGCAGGAGACATTGGTTCAATCCCCCAGTCAGGAAGATCCCCTGGAGAAGGAAATGGCAACCCACTGCAGTATTCCTGCCTAGGAAATCACACGGACAGAGAAGCCTGGCTGGGTACAGGCCGTGGGGTCACAAAAGAGTAGAACACAACTTAGCGACTAACTAGACGCAACAGAGTCATATGGTCCCCAAGGAGCTGGCAAGTATGACCTGGCCTGTTTGCTGTGCCTTGAAAGGCTGTTCTAGGGACAGCAGGAGGATACACATGGTTTTCCAGGTTAACAAGTTGGGACAAGACATTCTAGGAAAGGAATCAGCGTTTAGAAGACACAAAGGCAAAAGAATGCCAAGTATGTTTAGGCTTCGGTGAATGTCAGACTCCCTGAGGAGCTGCAGAAGCATGAGCTGGTATCCTGGGCAGCACAAGGGAGCCCCAGCTGCACCCCAGAAACAGTGGGGAGCCTTAGCTACACACTGGGTCCCAGCTATCACAGCTTCCGAGCAGCAATCCATGTAAACTGTATCAATAAGCCGCAGCAACTACACCATGACATGAGCTCATCTAAATTTCTATTGGCCACAGAGCATAGGAACTGCCAAAAGCTTGTTTTCATTTGATGTTTGCTGTTCACATTCACAAATGACCCGAATGCTCTCTGTTGTCCCTGGAGGAAGCTTCCACCCACGGTCAAGGGATGTCCACCTGGCCTGGCAGCAAGAGGACCCAGAGGAGAGGCAGAGCCAGGAGGTGTGGGAGACGCAGCCCGCTGGGCCATCAGCTGCTTATTGCATCTACCCAGCGGGCGCTCAGCGTCTAGAGTCCCTGTAGACACAAAACCATCTTTTCTGCAAGAGGAGAGTAGGTCAACCCCAGCTTTAAATGGAGAAGGTGGAACTTCACTGATGGTGCAGTGACGACTCTCTGTTTCCAATGCAGGGAGCTCAGGTTCAGTCCCTGGTCAGGGACCTAGACTGCACGTGCTGCAACCATGAGTTTGTACGCCATAGCTGCAGATCCCGTGTGCTGCAACTAACACCCGTCATAGTGAAACAGTCTTTTTTTAAAAAAAATGGAGGAGGCACTCTGAGACTAAACAGGATGCCTAGTGGAAATGCTGAAGAATGTCAGTGGGAATCATCTAAATCCACACTGTTCAACAGAAGAATAATATGCACAACAAGTGTAATTGTAAAATTTTCTAAATAGCCACTTTAAAGGTAGGAACAAACAGGTGAAATTAACTTTATTGAAAATCTTATATGAACTTGTAAATGATATTTAAAAAATTAGTAATGGAACATTTTAACTTTTTTCTTACTAGGTTTTCAACATCCAGTGTGTATTTTAAACTTACAGTACATCTCAATTTGTATCAGCTACAGCCACTTAAGGCTGATTACTACTGGCTCCATTTAAATAGTGCTGATCTAGACTTCTGAAGAATAAAAAAAGAACACTTGTTTTTCATTTTGAGGCTTTTGGTCGCTTATAATTAAATCTAAAATGCTTAGGAATTTAGAATTCTTTCTTAGGTGATAGGCAGTCATAGGACTTCAAGCTGGAAAGTGAAATGACCAGATTTACATTTTACAACACAGGATGAAACACTGTAAAAATTCTTCCTTCTCCTTCCAACTGGAAATACAGAGATTGGTCTTTCACAATATTTCAGATAAGCCAGTACTTAGCAAGTCCAAATTAAGGTTGTTCTAGTTCAATTGGCCCAACTGCAGTATATTTAAAATATTTTAATCCTTTAAAAATTAAGAATTATATAATCGAGACTGAGTGAGTGAGTGAGTGAGTGTAGTCGCTTAGTCGTGTCCGACTCTTTGTGACCCCGTGGACTGTAGCCCACCAGGCTCCTCCGTCCATGGGATTCTCCAGGCAGAATACTGGACTGGGTTGCCATTTCCTTCTCCAGAGGATCTTCCCAACCCAGGGATCAAACCCAGGTCTCCTGCATTGCAGGCAGACTCTTTAACCTCTGAGCCACAGGGAAGTCTAATTGAGATTAAAAATAGTAAATATATACGCTGGAGATTTCTGTTTTAACTGTTACAGCCGCTTGATCCTGAGTCTAGACTTCCTGTGGAGCTTGGATGGATCTGCATTCTTCCAGGCCTGGCAGCCTCTCCCTGGGAGGTAATGAAGAGCTCAGATTCCAGGAAGGATGAACTTGCGTTCTGGCAAAGCCCTTCTAAGGGAAAGCAGAACCACTAACTGTTCTAAGACATAGGCTTTCTTCATTCAATTTCATTTTCTTCAAATGATTTTCTAGTAAATTTAAAAAAAGCATCTAGACATTAATTTACATGAGGAAATACAAATAGTATGCAGACAGAATACATTTATTCTTATCATTTATTAAATGTGGCAAGTACTGCAAGACTTTGGAGATCATCACACCAATAAATGCAGCCTTAAGATGACAGTTTATAGCTTGTCAGTTAACAATTTAAAAATAGTAACATGCATGCCAGGCTGTTAGGGTAAAACAGTTCACTCCTTCGCTGGCTGTTCATCATTCCTGCCTTTTGCAGAAGCAGTAGAATGGAATCTGAGAAACTACAATCTGGGTCTTTTAAACCCAGATCCAACAGTCGGTTCCTGAAGTGGAGTCAAGGGCCTAGAGACAGTACTTGAATTAAGACCCCTACCCAAGTCAATCAGTGCTAAGGGCAAGGTGGAGTTGGAGTGTTTCAATTTAAACTCTGTCTTGATGCTCCCTAAGCTGCCCTGTGAATTACAGTATCACATGGTTTGGGGTCAATAATCCATGCTCCATCACAGAGGATATGATTAGTGGTTGCCAACCTACCAGTCATGCCTAAAGGGCCTGAGTTTCTCTGCTATGATTTGTGCTAATGATTCCTCATCCCTGTTCTCAGAGTGGGCCCCAAGTAGTCAAAAGCCAACCAGTGTAGTCCCATCTGCCCTGTCAAAAGGCTTCTCAGGTGGCTCAGGGGTAAAGAATCTGCCTGCCAGTGCAGGAGACACAGGTTCAATCCCTGGGTCGGGAAGATCTCCTGGAGGAGGAAATGGCAGCCCAATGCGGTATTCTTGCCTGGGAAATCCCATAGACAGAGGAGCCTGTGGGCTACAGTCCACAGTGTCTCAAATAGCTGGACATGATGTAGAGACTGAAGAACAACAACGTTTAATATGGTCTTACCTGCGTCACTTCCTGGATGCAGGGAGAGCCATTTGCCAGCCCAGCCCTAGATCATCACAGGCAGCCAAGCAGAGAAAACGCTTGCCATCAGCACAAGGTATCCTTTCCGCAGGGACACAGCCCCACATGGCTGACTCCAACCATGATAAGATGGGATTCTGTGGGGCTCACATGGGTGGAGAGTGCTGTATGTGGAAAAACTCATCTAACATACATACCAGCTCTGTGATCATTGCAAAGAAGACTCTTACTGGAAGATGTGCCAGTTTGAATCCGATTGGAGGGCTTGGGGCCCGGGCCTCCCCTTGCTGTCTGGTTCTTGGCCCTGGTGATTAGGGCAGGTGGCAAGAGCCTGAGCGTCAAAGATGTGAGTGTGGACTCTGGGTTGGTTGGTCTGCACTGAAAAGCCTCTCCTTGGCAAGCTGTTACCTCTAGGAACTGGCTACCCTGGGTGGGTAGACTCTCTAGGGTGAGCAAAGCCTCAGATAACCCAGAATATAAAAACATGGTTATTACAGAAGGGACAACAGGTCAGCAACTTGGCTTAAACTGATTCAGTTCAGTTGCTCAGCTGTGTCCAACTCTTTGCCACCCCATGGACTACAGCACACCAGGCTTTCCTGCCCATCACCAACTCCCGGAGCTTCCTCAAACTCTTGTCCATTGCATCAGCAGTGCCATCCAACCATCTCATCCTCTGTCTTCCCCTTCTCCTCCTGCCCTCAATCTTTCCCAGCATTCTTCTCCAATGAGTCAGTCTTCACATCAGGTGACCAAAGTATTGCAGTTTCAGCTTCAGCATTAGTCCTTCCAATGAACACCCAGGACTGGTCTCCTTTAGGATGGATTGGTTGGATCTCCTTGCAGTCCAAGGAACTCTCAAGAGTCCAACTCCACAGTCAAAAGCATCAGTTCTTTGACACTCAGCTTTCTTTATAGTCCAATTCTCATATCCATACATAACTATTGGGAAAACCATGGCTTTGTAGCTTCCTCAAACTCTTGTCCATTGCATCAGCAGTGCCATCCAACCATCTCATCCTCTGTCTTCCCCTTCTCCTCCTGCCCTCAATCTTTCCCAGCATTCTTCTCCAATGAGTCAGTTCTTCACATCAGGTGACCAAAGTATTGCAGTTTCAGCTTCAGCATTAGTCCTTCCAATGAACACCCAGGACTGGTCTCCTTTAGGATGGATTGGTTGGATCTCCTTGCAGTCCAAGGAACTCTCAAGAGTCCAACTCCACAGTCAAAAGCATCAGTTCTTTGACACTCAGCTTTCTTTATAGTCCAATTCTCATATCCATACATAACTATTGGGAAAACCATGGCTTTGACTAGATGGACCTTTGTTGGCAAAGTAATGTCTCTGCTTTTTAATATGCTGACTAGGTTGGTCATAACTCTTCTTCCAAGGAGTAAGTGTCTTTTAATTTCATGGCTGCAAGCACCATCTGCAGTGATTTTGAAGCCCCCCAAAAATAGTCTCTCACTGTTTCCATTCCCCATCTACTTGCCATGAAGTGATGGGACTGGATGCCATGATCTTAGTTTTCTGAATGTTGAGTTTTAAGCCAACTGTTTCACCCTCCTCTTAAACTGATTAGATTAGAGGGAAAATGTCTTTGCGCAACACCTGCGGGGCTTCCCAGGTGGCACTAGTAGCAAAGCCTACCAATAAAGAAGACAGAAGAGACTCAGGTTTGATCCCTGGGTCGGGAAGATCCCCTGGAGAAATGGCAATCCATCCCACTATTCTTGCCTGGGAAATCCCATGGACAGAAGAGCCTGCTGGGCTACAGTCCATGGGGTCGCACAGAGTCGGTCACAACTGAAGCAACTTAGCATGCACTCACGCATGGTACCTGCAACTTTTCTATAAGTGTAAGCTTACTTTAAAATTTAGGAATTTCCCTAGCTGCCCTCATAGCTCAGTTGGTAAAGAGTCAGCCTGCAATGCAGGAGACCTCGGTTCGATTCCTGGGTTGGGAAGATCCCCTGGAGAAGGGATAGACTACCCACTCCAGTATTCTTGGGCTTCCTTTGTGGCTCAGCTGGTAAAGAATCCACCTGCAGTGTGAGAGACCTGGGTTCGATCCCTGGGTTGGGAAGATCCCCTGGAGAAGAGAAAGTCTACCCACTCCAATATTCTGGTCTAGAGAGTTCCATGGACAGTCCATGGGGTCTCAAAGAGTCAGACACAACTGAGCAACTTTCACTTCACTCACTAGCTGCCCAGTGGGTAAGACTTGACCTCTTGATGCTGGGATTTATGTTCAATCCCTGTTAGGAGAGCTAAGATCCCACATGTCTCATAGCCAAAAAATCATAAATACAACATGGGTGGACCTCGAAATTGTTATACTGAATAAAATAAGTCAGACAGAGAAGCAGAAACATTGTGTAATATCCCTTTTATTTGGAATCTAGAAAGTCATGATACAAACTAACTTATTTACAAAACAGGAAAAGACCCACAGACTTAGAGAACAAACTTATGGTTGCCAGAGGAAAGGATGGGGTGAAGGGATAGTTAGTTTGGGATGGGCATGTACACACTGCTATACTTAAAATGGATAACCAACAAGGCCTTACTGCACAGGGGACTCTGTTCAAGGTTATGTGGCAGCCTGGTTGGAGGGGGAGTTTGGGGAAGAATGGATACATGTATATGTATGACTGAGCCCCTTCACTGTCCACCTGAAACTATCACAACACTGTTAATTTACTATATTCCAGTACAAAATTTAAAAGTTTAATAATAATAATAGTAAAAACAATAAGATAGAAACAATTCAATAAATTCAATAAAGACTAAAAAAATGGTCCAAAAAAACTTTTAAAAAAGAGGATTTACAGGTGTGCCCACTTTCATTGCACTGGACTTCTGGGGGACAGGGGTGTCTTAACATTACATCCACCAAGGCGCCCAGACATTTGGCCTCCAGCATGTGTTGAACCCAAGAGCAAATGTGGTAACAAGTACACAGAAAGGTCTTGCATTTCCCTTTGTGAAGTGACCTTGTCCGATGCTTCGAATGACAGTTTCAGCTGGGGTGCTGCGTGACCTCTGGCGTGCTCCACAGCCAGGCTCAAGTTCTGCCTAGTCCACTGTGCTCTCTGTGTGTGACCCAGTGAAGCCTCTACCCAAACCTCAGCAGATGGTTTGCTCTGTGCTGTGTCCAGGAAATGACACTTTTGGCCACCTGGAAAAGAGACAGTCAATTGTCAGGAGCCATCTGTGTTAGGGTGTAGCTGCCCACTTCCTGTGCCTCTGGGGTCAGGAGCTTCCCCTAGACTGCCCACACCATCCAAGCTTGACATAAATCTAGTAACCTATAGCATTTTCCAATAAATACATCACTTTCATCAATCTAGAGCTGTCTTTACACCAAGCCCAAACATTGGCATGAAGAGTTCAAACATTTAATCTGTCCTTCAGACTTTTTTTAAGTGAATTAATTAATGAATTAGTCTGGGCTGTGCTGTTGCTGCTTAGGCTTTCCTCTACCTGTGGCAAGTAAGGGCTGCTCTCTAGTTGCGGTGCTCGGGTTTCTCACTGCAGTGGTTTCTCTTGTTGCAGAGCACAGGCTCTAGGCACGCAGGCTTTAGTAGCTGTGGCTCCCGAGCTCTAGAGCACAGGCTCAGTAGTGCTCAGGGTGCACAGACTTAGTTGCTCTGCAGCATGTAGAGTCCTCCCAGACCAGGGATTGAACTCGTGTCTCCTGCACTAAGGAGGATTCTTTACCACTGAGTCACTAGGGAAGCCCTATTCTTCAGATTTTTTCAGTACAGATGAAACAGACCATTTGGATGTCTCAGCTGTTGAGCATCACGTAGACAGGTCTTTTCCATCTTGTTATTTATCTGTCTCTCATCACTTACCAGGATTCTATCCCCTAAAAGGTGGTGGGGGAGGGGGGGATCTTATTCTACCGGAAAGTCATTGCAAAAGGATTCATCTTTGTAGGCCCTGTAAGAATGTGAAGTCAATTTTCCTCTTTTCTAGGCACCAAAGGAATGCAATCTAGATGAGATTAGGCCCTGGTGTCTGGCTCTTGGGGTCAGCGCTGCTTTCTCTGAACTCCGTGGTGCTGGAGAAGCCTCAACCTGTCTGTAGGTGAAACAGCAGGACTACGTGACCTGTGATGCTGTCATATAGGCATGGCCAAATGCACGGACTCTCTCGGTAGGCTGGAGCTCTTAACTGGTCAGCAGTAAGCTGTCTTCCTGGATGCTAACATTTTCTTTAGGAAAGACCTGAGATTGCTGAGGGTTTATGGTGGGGCCAGATATTAGAATCACCACCCCATAGCTTTCTGGAGATCAGCTTTGGTGGCAATGCGGGGCTGTGTACTGGGGACCCAGAGACCACCCCCCACTCCCCACCCAGCTCTACCTTGAAAGAAGCCAGTTTTTCATGAAAATGAGGTGTCCTCAAGTTAAAGAGCCAATGTGCCTGCAAGGCAGAAGATCAGATTGGAGAGTTGCCATGTTCCACACTCACCTGCAGAGGAGTGCAGAGCATTTTTGTGAGTCTTTTTGGATGTCTTAGGACAATAAGGTGTGAATTCTGCTTTGGGAATATCATGGAAGCTTTTAGCTAGGAACTGAAGGGCAGTTCTAGAGTTTTGTTTTAAAGAAACTTTCACGGTCCCCCCTATCAGATCCTGGAAGTTGAACTCGGCATCCAGAAGGTAATTTTAAAGATAACCTAAATGCACCACAGTTTCTTTATCCATTCCTCTGTCAGCGGACATCTAGGCTGCTTCCATGTCCTAGCTATTGTAAATAGTACTACAATGAACTTGTACTTCCCTGGTGGCTCAGATGGTAAAGAATGCAGGAGACCTGGGTTCAGAAGATCTGCTGGAGAAGGGAATGGCTACCCACTCCAGTATTCTGGCCTGGAGAATTCCATGGACAGAGGAGCCTTTCAGGCTACAGTCCGTGGGGTCACAAAAAATTGGACACAACTGAGCAACTTTCGCTTTCACTGCCATCAACACCAGGATACATGTGTCTTTTTCAATTATGCTTTTCTCAGATAATATGCCCAGTAGTGGGATTGTTGGATGATATGGTAGCTTTATTCCTAATTTTTTAAAGCAATCTCCCTGGTGGCTCAGAGGTTAAAGCGTCTGCCTCTAATACGGGAGACCTCGGTTTGATCCCTGGGTTAGAAAGATCCCCTGGAGAAGGAAATGGCATCCCACTCCAGTATTCTTGCCTGGAGAATCCTATGGACGGAGGAGCCTGGTGAGCTACAGTCCATGGGGTCGCAAAGGGTCGGACACGATTGAGCGACTTAACATACTGTCTTACACAGTGGCTGCATCAATCTACATTCCCATCAACAGTGCAAGAGGGGTCCCTTTTCTCCACACCCTCTCCAGTATTTATTGTTTGTAGAATTTTTGATGATGGCCATTCTGACCAGCATGAGGTGGTATCTCATTGCAGTTTTGATTTGTATTTCTCTAATAATGAGCGATGTTGAGTATCTTTTCATGTGTTTATTAGCCATCTGTAGGTCTTATTTGAAGAAATGTCTGTTTAGGCTTTTGCCCACTTTTTGATTGGGTTGTTTTTCTGTTATTGAGTTGCATAAGCTGCTTGTATATTTTGGAAATTAATTCTTTGTCAGTTGTTCTATGGCTGATCCATGTTGATTGATGCATGGCAGAAACCAACACAATATTGCAATTATCCGTCAATTAAAAATAAATTAATTAAGAGGGGAAAAAGATAAACTAAATGGCTTCATTCAAGTTAGGAACCAAACCCAGCCAGACTAGGGGAGGGGCAATGACTTGGACATTCTCTGCCTGGAGAAGTGAGAGCAACCAAGTCTCCCTCAATCCCCTTCCTGTCCCGCCCCCACTCCCAACTCCACCCCAGCATGGATGGGGCCTGGCGATAGGGCGTCCGTGTCTCTAAGGGGTCCGGTGCTCTCATTCAATAGCTGTCAGAGGACGTAATTTTCTTTCCTTTTCTCAAACAGTTAATTGACTTACTGGAGAGCAGAAAAATCCCTTCCCCTAGCAAATAAATTCTTCCTTACTTGGGATGTTCAGTTGCTCTGGTGTCTAACCAGAGCAACTGTTACCGCTGTGTTTACAGGATTTTTCAGGAGGGAGAAGAGGGCTTTGCAACCTTCAAGGAAGGCTGGCTGGACCCAGGAGAGCCGGCCTGGGAGCCCTCCGGCCGCCCCATAGAAGGAGCGAGTTAAATCAGGTCTCTGGAGAGGGGCCCAGCTGTTAGCCAGGAGGAAGCCCGGGGAATGGGGAAGTTAGACCGTTTCAGCATCATAGCGTTGAGCACAGCCTCCTTGACCAGGGCGGAAAACCGCAAATGGAAAAAGAAAAAAACTGCTCAGAGAAGCCTTTGAGAACCTGCAGTAAGTGCACTCATCAGCACCACGGCTGGGTTCCCTCACCCTGAATCAAACAATCAAACAAACAAAAGCTTTTCTTTTTAATTGCACAGCCCCCCCTCCTGTCCAGTTCAAGGTTTGACTCTTACAAGGGGCTGAGCTGAGAAAAACAAGGCTTGCAGATCCTCCTGGTTTCCAAAGAGGGTGTGTTTGGTTTAGCTACGCAGGGGACTGGTCCCCCCCCCAACCGCGCTCCTCAGCCCCCAGGCCCCAGTCCATCAGCCTGGGCCCTGGCTGCTGCTGCGGTTCTGTGCCACCCAAGTTGCAAGCCAGCTCTAAGCTCCATGTTCTCATCTGCATCCTGCAGCCAACGGTGGCATTTCCCTCCCAAGCTTTGTGAGGAGTACATGGTGGCGTAGGGGTAAAGAACCCGCTTCCCAGTGCAGGAGATGCAAGAGAGGAAATGGCAACCCACGTCAGTATTCCTGCCTGGAGAATCCATGGACACAGGAGCCTGGTGAGCTACAATCCATAGGGATGCTCACTCAGGCACATGAGATTAGGTCCAAGAAAATCGCTTGGTAAAGCTTTCCTTCCAGCAGTAATTCAATCTTCACTTAAATATTGAGTTAAAGAATCACTCACATAGAAATGTCATGTCTCCTCCCTCCTAACTTTCCCCTCTCTTTTTTCACTTCTTCTTTTTTCATAGTATTGAGTTACACATTTTGTTATTAGGTGAAGTCAATAAACATCTGATGAGTTACAAGAACACTGAGCTAAATAGGTTTGGGTTGAAGTGCCCTCCGAACCATCCAGATGGGAAAAAAACACATCAACACATCAGAAGGTTTCATTGGTGCTTTTGTCAAATGACTCAAAAGCCTGGAAGAGATATCTCTCTCCAGTGCATGACTAATTACTGTGAGAATTTGCTAAGACTATGACAACAACGTACCACAGACTCTGGGGCTTAAACAGCAGAAGTTCTTTTTCTCAGCATTCTGGAGCCTGGAGGTCCAAGCTCAGGGCGTTGGCAGTTTCTCCTGACATCTCTCTCCATGGCTTGTGAGTGGCCATTCTTTCCATGTGTTCTCACGTGGTCTTCCCTCGCTGTATGTGTCCTCCATGTAGTCTTTCCTCAGTGTGTGTCTGTGTCCTAGTCTCTGCTCATAAGGACACTAGTCCTTTAGGATTCAGATCCACTCTCAAAATCTCATCTTACCTTAATCAGCTCTTTAAAGACCCTGTCTCTGAATACAGTCACACAATTCAGCCTATGCATGCGTGCGTGCTCAGTCCCTCAGTTGTGTCTGACTCTTCACAGCCCTATTGATGTAGCCCTCCCGGCTAGTCAGTCTGGGATGCTCCAGGTAAGATCACTGAAGTGGGTTGCCATCTCCTCCTCCAGGGGATCTGCCCAACCCAGAGATCAAACCAGTGTCTCCTGCAGCTTCTGCATTGCAGGCACATTCTTTGCTGCTGAGCCACCGGGGAAGCTCTCGATAACAATAATAATGACAATAACTAAATAAACAGCAAAGACTAGGGGTTCAGATGTTGCCAGGGATGAGCCACAAGGGATTCTTACAAAATCTCAGATGGACCCCAACACACAAATCTTTCTTTGGTTCTTTTGATGATGAACTGCCTGAAAAATGTATGCTATTTAAATTGTTTGTTATCTTCCAGTTAAATAAGCTCAATAATTCCTGGTTTGTTTTTCTGTCTATGGAATATTGTATCAAATATTCACATCAAGTTTAAAAGTTCAAATAATCATTGGAATGAATGGCTACTTGTGAAAAACAGTAAATAAATAAATCTATGGCAAGTTAATTATTTTTATCCTGCCCCTCTCTCCCTTCCTTATTCCTTTGGAATGGGGAGGGTCCATACCGTGGAGACTATTGAGGTCAGGGGGCCATGGTATCAGGGAGGTAGATAGTGATGCTGAGAGACAGGAGACATGGATTGAGACATAAAGCCTCTTTATAGTGGAGGTGGGCCTTAAACTGGGGCCCTGGGTGGATTCATAGATCAACAATTCCAGATCTACCCTGTTTGGCCACAAGCCCTTCTCTACTGAGCTTCACGTAGTGTGTCTACACTAGTTCTACAGAGTCCTTGAAGCGTTTCTCTATGTGCATGTACCAGAATTAGCTAGAAGGGTAGAATGGGGTGGGGGGATGGAAGGGAGGTTCAAGAGAGGGGACATATGCGTAATGATGGCTGATTCATGTTGTCGTATGGCAGAAACCAACACAACATTGGAAAACAATTATCCTCCAATTTAAAATTAAAATAAAAACAATTCCATTTTTGGATATCTAGGCTGTTTTCAATCTTTACTCAAAAGAGCATTGCAGTGAACAGTTACACTGGGAGTTGTATTTTGCCTTTAAATTCCTTCTCACCTGAATTCTGACTTTTTTAGTGTTACACTTTCTGAACCTGGGATAGCATTCCTGACTTGCTTCTGCTGCACAGTCATCAGAACTGGGTGGCTCTTACACTCTCTCATTCTTTCCCAAGACACAGACACACACACACACAGACACACACACACTCCAGTGACACAGTTCTTCCTTGGGGCACCCAAGACAAAGAGGGAGCAGCCAAAGTACAGACTGCTGCATCCAGAGATCCTGGAGCCATTCATGAAGCATCCAGTCTTGGGAAGTAAAGCCTTTGAGATCCTATTGTGTTGTTGTTCAGTCGCTGTCATGTCTAACTCTTTCTGATCCATAAAGTAGTACTGGGCTCCTCTGTCCTTTACTATCTGCCAGAGCTTGCTCAGATTCATGTCCATCGTGTCAGTGATGCTATCTAACCATCTCGTCCTCTGTCACCCCCTTCACCTCCAGTTGTTCTCAGCATCAGGGTCTTTTCTAGTGAGTCAGCTCTTTGCATCAGGTGGAGCTCCAGCATCAGTACTTCCAGTGAATATTTAGGGTTGATGTCCTTTAGGACTCGCTGGTTTAATCTTCTTACAGGCCAAGGGACTCTCAAGAGTCTTCTCCAACACCACAGTTCAAAAGCATCAGTTCTTGGGCACTCAGCCCTCTTTATGGTCCAGCTCTCACATCTGTACATTTCTACTGGAAAAACCATTGCTTTGACTATCTGGACCTTTGTTGAGATTCTAGGAGGGGTTTAATGCTGTTAGCTTAATCTCACCTGATTTGCCACCAAAGTAAAATGGAGAATTGTGGGGATTATTTCAACAACTCCTGCTACAATCTTGAATAATTTAGCTATAGACTTTAATTTCATTTTTCTAGTATTCTTTTCATCTTAAGGCTTACCCTAGAGCAATTGTTTCTTCCCTTTTTGAGTAAATGTTTCAGAGACAATCACAGGCTAGGGAGTGCCCATTTGGTGCTTGGTTTACAGAATAAAGGTTATTTTCGTCATGGTTTTCCCCTTTGTTTGGATCAGTTCCTAAATATTTACAGATTAAATTCTGACCTGCGGCACTACTGGATGGTTAGAATTTGTCCTATCAAAACAAAAGGATGTCTTATTTTATTCATTTATGTTTGTTCAACTGAGTAGAAGGGGAACCTTCCCACCAGCAGAGACGCTCTGCCCTTCCAAACAGGAAAGCAGTCAGAGGCCGTGTGTCAGTGAGTGATGTTCCAATAAAACTTTATTTATAGACACAAGAATTTAAATTTCATGTGTTATAAAATAACATTCTTCTTTTTAAAAACTGTGTTAATCACTCAGTCGTGTCTGACTCTTTGCGATGCCGTGGACTACAGCTCACCAGGCTCCTCCGTCCATGGAATTCTCCAGGCAAGAATACTGGAGTCAGTTGCCATTTCCTTCTCCATTTTAAAAACTATTTACAAATAAAAATATATAAACAACTATAGATATACATTGTACATTTTTTTTTTAACTCCCAGGACAACAGCAACAAACCATTTACAAATGTGAAAACCATGCTTATCTGACAGGCCTTCCAAAAAAGGTGTTGAGTCAGACTTGGCCCCATGGGGTATACTTGCTGACCTGCAACCTAGAATTACTGAGAAATGTCCAATGGTCACCATGCCTTCTGGTTAATTCCAGGAAACTGAAGGCTATTTGGCTCCAGGTAAGTAAGATAAGGTATACAGGCAGGGAGTGGAGCTTCTCACATTAAATATTTCTTGAGACTGACTCTGGCTGTCATGGGTATAGAGTTGCCAGATTCCCCTCACCCCACCCCAGATGGAGTCCCTCCCATCCCCCCACCCCACTGAATGGGCTGCTTACTGCAGGATGGTTTTCACCAAGGGCCACAACATGTTTTGAATAAAAAAAACACCTGCTTACTATGCGAAGCAGACTGAAAGGCAGAAAGCATAGCAAATGAAGTCTTTGCCCCCAAGGAGGCTCTTCCGGTAGTGAAACTAGAGCAGCAGCAGCAGGTACTGATGAACCTGTGTTCACATTTGTACTTGAGGGCGTGACGCGGTGAGCATACCGGGGCGCTGTCCACTGCAAGTGCTGCCCAGGAGAACCTGCTCCGTGGGTGTCTCAGGAGTGCCCCCGGAACTACCTTGAATGTCGATGTCTAGGATGGTACCTCCTTATTAAGAGAGCTATTGAGGAAGAAGCAAAAATAATAGCCTGAACTTAGTGCTTTCACAGCGCTCCGGCATCCTTAGCAGCATTCTCATGCTAGTTCTCATGTTTTAAGGCAAAGCAGTGTCTGGAACAGTGCTGGCTGCTCTCAATTCTACAGCAACCCTCGATGTGCTCACATCCATCTTGCAGTCAAAGCAAAGGAGGTTCAGCAAAATCATGTGCTATCAACACAAGTGTGACTCTAAGACCTTATATATTAAGGACTATGCCCCACTGTCCTCCTCCCAATTGTTTTGTGAAGCCAAAATTATTTCCACTTTAATGAGCAGAGTCAGAGACACTGAATGACTTGCCCAAACCTCATCAAATCACCACCTTATGACTTCAAGCCCAATATGGCCACTTCTACTAATATATGGTGAAAACAAAGTGATCAGGAAGGTGAGGATTTTGGTTTAGAAACAGGAAGACAAAAACTCTAATATTTATGCTTCTAACTTTACTCATTTGCAGAAAGCAGAAAAATCACAAAATTCTTAAGAAGACACAAAAACAAAGTAACAAAAGTAAGAGGCTTTTCTTTTGACAGCCTATCTTTTTTAAAAAAAAAAATGATACAATTGACATTGAACATTGTATTGTATCAGTTTCAGGTGTACACTGTGATGGCCTGATACATGTATATGTGGTGAAATGAGTACTACACAAAGTCACATCACTTCACAGAAATACAAATCTTTTTCCCTTTAAGATCTTCTCTCTCAACAACTTTCAAACAGAATTATGTCTGTAGTCGCCATGCAGTACATGACCTCCCCAAGACTTATTCAGCGCATAATTGGAAGTCTGTACTTTTTGACTGTCTTCATCGATTTCACCTGGGCTTCTCTGGTAGCTCAGTGGTAAAGAATCTGCCTGCTAATGCAGGGGATGCACATTTCAACCCTGGGTCCGGAAGAGTCCCTGGAGAAGGAAATGGCAACCCACTCCAGTATTTTTGCCTGGAAAATCCCATAGACAGAGGAGCCTAGTGGGCTATAGTTCATGGTGTTGCAGAGTCAAATATGGCTGAGCACACAAAGACACCCATTTCACCTACCTTCACTTATTTTTCAATTGGATTGTTTTTGTTTTCTATTGAGTTGTATGAGTTCTTCACATATTTGCATGAAAGTGAAAAGTGAAAGTCATTCAGTCGTGTCCGATTCTTTGCAACCTCATGGACTATACAGTCCATGGAATTCTCCAGGCCAGAATACTGGAGTGGGTAGCCTTTTCCTTCTCCAGAGGATCTTCCCAACCCAGGATTGAACCCAGGTCTCCTGCATTGCAAGTGGATTCTTTTACCAGCTGAGCCACAAGGGAATCAGAGGAGCCTAGTGGGCTATAGTTCATGGTGTTGCAGAGTCAAATATGGCTGAGCACACAAAGACACCCATTTCACCTGCCTTCACTTATTTTTCAATTGGATTGTTTTTGTTTTCTATTGAGTTGTATGAGTTCTTCACATATTTGCATGAAAGTGAAAAGTGAAAGTCATTCAGTCGTGTCCGATTCTTTGCAACCTCATGGACTATACAGTCCATGGAATTCTCCAGGCCAGAATACTGGAGTGGGTAGCCTTTTCCTTCTCCAGAGGATCTTCCCAACCCAGGATTGAACCCAGGTCTCCCGCATTGCAAGTGGATTCTTTTACCAGCTGAGCCACAAGGGAATGCACACATGCAAAAACGTGGCTGCACAGTCTTCCTAACACCATTTATCAGCGAGACGGTTCTTTTCCACTGTACATTCTTGGCTCCTTTCTCATAAATCAGTTGACCATATATTTGCTTCCCTTGTGGCTCAGCTAGAAAATAACCCACTTGCAATTTTGGGGACCTGGATTTAATCCCTGGGTTGGGAAGATCCCCTGGAGAAGGGAAAGGCTACCCACTCCAGTATTCTGGCCTGGAGAATTCCATGGACTGTGTAGTCCATGAGGTCACGAAGAGTCGGACACGACTGAGCGACTTTCACTTTCACTTGTGCTTAGTCTCTCAGTCGTGTCCGACTCTGCAGCCAATGGACTGTGGCCCTCCAGGCTCCTCTGTCCATGAGGATTCTCCAGGCAAGAGCACTGGAGTGGGCTGCCACATCCCCCACCAGGGGATCTTCCCAACCGAGGGATCAAACCCAGGTCTCCTGCATTGCAGGAAGATTCTTTACTGTCTGAGCCCCCAGGGACATCAGTTGACCACATATTTGCGGGTTTATTTCTGGGCTTTTACTCTATTCCATGATCTGTGTGTCTATGTGTAGGCCAGTACCATACTGTTTTCATTACTAAAGCTCTGTAAACTGTTTGAAATCAGAAAGTGTGATACCTCTAGCTTTTCTTTTCTTTCTTTCTTTTTTTTCAATTAATTTTTATTTTTTAGTTAGTTTTGCTTTACAATACTGTATTCGTTTTGCTATACCTCGACATGAATCAGCCACCAGTGTACATGAACTCCCAATCCCGACCCCC